>OY744552.1:32161392-32211392 GCA_963556195.1 Sepiola atlantica | reverse complement strand
TTAACCGTAATTGAAGTCAAGAGGGTTCGACGCGAGCGCGGAACTTTGCAGTGTTGCAGTCTTACAGTCTTACTTCAATTATTTTAATTTCAAACAGCGCTCAACTGTTAAGACTATATATTAAAGTGAGTTATACTAAGCATATTTTTCATTAAATATTAAAGTGTTAATTACCTACAGACAATATCGTTTCGGACTTACGCCCATAAATTTGAGGTGGTGGTTTCAGGCGGTCACACGGGTTCGAAAGCAGTTCTTAGACTCTACTTAGAATTTAAGTGAAATGGAATACCATGCATTAATTAACTTTTACATAATTATCCCCCTTTGACCATCACTAACTCCAGCCATCTTCGAGCTGATCTCTTAACTATCTTAATTACCCGCCTTTATATTAATCATTATTTTGACTTCGCTTTTCACTTCTTATCATCTGTTGAATCGAACCTACTATAGCAACACTTAAACCTAATATTAAATAAAAAAATGTAAATATTAAAATTTTAAAGATTAACTAAATTAATTAATTTTGATAATTTATAGCAAAACATACTGATTGCATTTAATTTTTCTTTTTCTTCTTCATGTCAAACAATTGTCTGCGAGCCTTCTCTTTCTTTCTGCGAAGCTCATGTTTTGAATAGCGGCGTCCATCTTGGTTTTCCTCACCTGACCTGTCCGGTCCAATTTTTGTTTTCGTTTTGAAAAAGAGAGGTGCTACTTTCGAAATGGAAGATCAAACTAATGTACAGTGTCAATTTAAATAGAATATATATAAGCTCTTTCACAAGTAACTTTGGCTATAACACTATATAGTCCCTATAGATACAGTAGAGCATGCCACCGAGGCAAACACACCACCGTGGAGATGAAGCAAATTGAACCGAATTACTCCACGAAAAATATCGCTACGCCACCTAACAAAATTTACACCCAAATACTATTAAATAATATTGAGAATGTAGTGAGCAGAATTAGGTAGAAATGCCTTCTAAAGAAAAGCAGCAATAATACCGATGATACAGATATCGACACAGACAAAAACTTCAGCTTTAAAACAAGTAGCCATCGAAAATGTAAGAATTAGACATTTTTTAAAGCAGCACTTTCAGACATTATTTCCAAAATACAACTTAGGACATAAAAATACAACTTAGAACACAAAAACAAGCTCCAAGCTTCAAATAAACAAATTAAATAAAAAATGAATGCCTAGTTTTCTTATATAAAACAACAAAATATACAAAATAGGTAGCGTCACACATTAAACAAATGTTCGGATACAATATTGACTGCTAGAGTATGGAAAATGAAGGACAATAGCATTCACTAAATGATCAAAGCAGTACTACTAGCTAAATTGCGAGATCCAACACGATTTGTTGTTGTTGTCGATCACTCTACGCTGCTTGATGTGAATACTCACCGACTTGGTATTTACAAAGTTAAATTCCTCCTAAATTCTAAGCTGATTTCTGGTGGTTAACTGGTAACTCTCCTGACTGCGAATCAGTGGCGATTTGTGATCGGAGTTCGCACCCGTCGACCGTCGGGAATTAGCTTCCTGCACTGAAGATTGTGTAAGTATGAAACATCGATGTCTGTAGGTAATAAATAATTAATATTTATTTATAAATAATATTTATATATTACTATTTCATGTGTCCACATAAAATTTTATAAGGAGATATTTTTTATGTATCAATTTTCAGTATTTACTTCAACAGTGCTCGATACGTAAGTAGAGCACATTTAAAAACAGAGAACGTTGAATTAAAACAGCACTAGCAAACCATTATTGGGAGCTCAAAGAAAATGGGCGCTCACCAATAATTGAATAGAAATTTAGACGACCCGTGTAGATTATGAATGAGAAATTTGAAATCCTAAACTTTAAAGACCCCCAAAATCTATTAAACTGTAGATAGCAAACAGCTGCCTGCACAGAATAAAATTACCATAGCCCAACAAAACATAAATAAATAAAAAAAACAAATAAGTAAAAAAAAAATAAACTAAAACCTAAAAACTTAAAAACTAAAACCTAAAATAAAAATACATGGAACCACGTGTTAAAAAGGTCACCCATTATATTGACACAACAAAGAAACAAGGATAGGCCACTCTATAGAAAACAGAATAATAGAATAGGAAATAGGAAGTAAAACTAACCGGACCTTTGTTCGTGAGAAGTCAAACGATTGGCTAAGAGAACAACAAAGAACCTGATTTGTTAACTAGCTAGCCGTGTATTTTATATACACCCCGCAAAACTAACTCCATGCATTTTAGCCTGATGATTCCCCCCGGGGATGAAACGCGAGAGCCTCTGTGTAGCTTAATTGCCATAAATATATTTTCATATATATATATATATATATATAATTTTGAATAAATACTTTAAATTATTTTTACCTACATACGCTAGCAGGGATGATAATCTCGGACGGTCACACGGTTCAAACCCCTGCCACAGAGTACACCTAGCCTCCGTAAGCAAGCGCTGTAACTATTACCACAAGAAGGGAATTTAAGTTCTATTTATGCGAAGGGCAGCATAATCCACGTGTCGGAATATGCCTTATAGCTACGTGTCAGTCTATTTTTAACTTCCCCGAACAGGGCTCAATTTTAATCTTATTAAAGGTGGCATATAATATTAATTTTAAATAAATAATATTAAATTATTTTTACCTACATACGCTAGCGTTTCGAGCGCTCGCTCTCATCAGTGCAGCGATGATAATCTCGGCCGATCACACGGTTCGAACCTAGACTCCGTAAGCAAGCGCTGTAACCAATAGGCCACGGGGCATTACCACATTCAAGAAGGGAATTTAAGTTCTATTTATGCGAAGGGCGGCATAATCCACATATAATTTAAAATAAATGAGAAAAACCCTTTTAGACTTATCACCTAGCAAAAACTTTTTAAAAGCTCAATATTTTATGGCAAAAAAGAGCTTATATGCATATGTTTTTTTTAGATTAAAATTATCATTAAATCATATTCCAAAATAAAGAGTTCGTAAAGTGGTGTCCAATTTTACAGCTCTTTCAAGATGTGTTCATTTTTAGTTATACAAAACAGCAACAACAAAAGTATCAGAACAACGCCTTTAGTCATGACAGAGTTTGATAAACAGATATTCAGCACCGCGGAAAGATACTAATTGATAAAAAAACATTAACAAAACAAGAAATATACTTCAGGTATTGTTGATTGTCAAATATTTTCAAAAATTCATCGTCGAGATTAAAATTTTAATAACATCAAAACTGCATTTCTGATAATAACAAAACTTATACAATAAATAAAATAAAAATTGTTTTACTGAATCATTTTTAATATGCCATCATGTTTTCGGCCATCTTGTTTTAACTTTACCGCCATCTTGATGTATAAAACACAAGAGCATGTTAAAGTAGTTATTCTTATGGCAAAGTAGTGTCTTCTGATTTTTTTGTAGGGTTTTTTAAGAAATGAAGTTTTCAGAATAAAACCACAAACAATTGATTAATAAAAATAATTTATTGAAGAAAAAAGTTTGAGAACAGCTCCGGAAATTTTATAAAAGGTTATACAATCATTTGCGAACCGTTTTCAGAAATGGGTGACAAGTAGGGGACAATCGGTTGAATGACATACATTTTTAATATATATTGTTCATTGTCTATAAGTTTAGTTATTAAAATTTTTAAATATATGATGACTTTTTGAATATCCTGTATAGATTTTTTTGTAGGGTTTCTTAAGAAATGATAACCATTCAAGCCGGTCGCTGGGTCCGGAACAAGTCATGTTTATAACTCAAATTCCGACGTCTTAATCCCCACGGCCACCATGAACAACTACATAAACGATGAGAGTTTTAAACCTATTGTAGGCAAACGATGTAAACAGTGTTCAACCCATGAAGGAACATGCATTAAAACTATTATTTTGACGGCTGTATTAATACTACTCAGTACAAAAAACTCAAATTATACAAATCTCAATGAAAGATCCGAAACAATCACCCACTAAATATAGACATATACAAGTAAATAAATGTTATTCCACGAGTATATATCATATTTTATCGTAAGATATTATACAAAATGCTACTACAGCATTTCGGTTATATTAATTATTCTATTATTATTAATAATCCTATTTTTACTTATTCTTATTTTAAATATATACGATATGCATGTTCACTTTTAAGGGAAGGTTATGTATTCGTTTATTTCGTAAGGATATGATTAAATACCCTATGTTAGTTCAAGGTTATGTAATTAATTTTGAATTGCCCTTATTTGAATTTTATTCTATGTAGGCAAGATGAAATAATCTCGGGTTTTAAGTTAAGGATGTTATTAGTTTTCATAATAGCCCAAACCTCGACAACACAGAAATGACAAAATCTCAAGACACGTTGATATGATCTAGCTTTTCTTAATAATGGACCTATACTGTATGGAATTTTTCTATGTTTTAGGTTTCAAATGTGCTTAGCTAACATATTTTTCTTTATTAAAGGAATTATAATGCGTAGAGATTCGTTGTTTAATTTGAGGTGAAGTGGAGCCTATACAAGGGAATTATTTTTATTTATACCTAGGATTCTCAGTGTGGACATAATTCTCTGATGTTGTTATCGTTGTTATTACTGTTATTTGCATTACTGTTATTATTTTTACTATTAGTGCTGCTATTGCTATTATTATTACTGCTATGACTATTATTTTTGGATTCGGTATTTATATACATCTGGAAACTATAAAACTATGCATACAGTTATTACCTAGAGGGCATTGACTATTATTTATGCAGTTACAAGTTATGCAGTTATAAGAAATACGTGTTGTGTTAGAAATATAATTATTGGTATAGCCAGCGCATACATTCAGAGGACGAGTGTTTCCAAGTCACAAGAAAGAAGAAAAACACGCAGTGAAAAGTAGTTTTAGTCTCTCACCACTTTACCGAAATTGTGGAGCCAAAACCAACAACTAATTATATTACTTGTCCGCTGTTCATAGTAGAATGTTTGATTGGGTTTGTGGAATCGGTAGTAGGTACCGTTATGAAGGTCTAATGTTATATCTGAGAAGTTAATTATTTTCGATTGATTTCCATAGTTATATTCATGTAAATATTTTAGTCCTATCATAGTTTCATTATTTTTACTATTGGGTCACTACTTATCAAGGCCAAGAGCCATTCGAGGATATATATTAATGAGACGGAATGATTATCAGCCTAAAGATGAGGGACACTATGGGAGTACTGGCATTGTTATTTTGTATATCTGAAAGTGAACAGCTTTCGAAACAGCTGTAAACTATACGAACTCTTCATTTTGGAATATGATTTAAATCTTAAACAAACACACATGCACACGCACACACCCACACACATACACACACACACACACACACACACACACACATATATATATATATATATATATATATATATATATATATATATATATATATATGTGTGTGTGTGTGTGTGTGTGTGTGCAATAAGCAAGAAGAGCAGATCTCTCATAATCGGTGCAAAATCGAACCGAAACCTCAAGTTCGTCAGACATAATAATGTTTGGTTTACTTTAAGCGAAACAATTCGTAAAATAATTTACACTGAATAGTGTTTATTTTGATAAATTCTTTGTAAAAAAATATTGGCTTTTGGAATATAATTGAACCTTGCTTACTTATATATGCTCTGTTGGCACTGGTTAACATTAATCGAGCTTAAATTGGAATAGTTCGGTAAATATAAAGTATTGAAAATATATGTAAAATATATATTTAAAAAAATGTACACATAAAAAAATTATAGAAATTATCGTCTGAAGGAGTAAAGCTGTAATACACCATGTGATAAAAATAAAAAAATAAAATCGTCAATTATGTTTTCGTGGTTTGTATTTAAAGAAAAGGTGCTACAAAAGTTATTTACTTTACCTGGTTTGATTCGTCTTGGGAAACCATGTATAAAAATCCCCCCCCCCCACCTGTACATAGAACAAGCTATACTAATCTTATTATTGAGCTATGAGATTGTAATCTACTTTTTTATGTGTTCACTACCTTCACTATTGCAAATATTAGGTGATAAGAGTTTTAAGAGTATAAAAGTGATGTGAGAACAGTGATCAAAGTGATAACTTAATCTGTCAACCAATTGAGTATACAAACATTGCTTTTTTGATTCTGCACCCGGGCATCGCCGGGTAGTCCTGCTAGTATATATATATATATATATATATATATATATATATATATATATATATATATATATATATATATATGTATTGTATTAGTTTCTGTAAATGTAAATCAAGTGTTTATAAAAAGTGCTCAATAACAAGTAGAGCTGTTTATAAGTATAAATTTTTATTTATATAAACATTATTGGTTACATATGTGCATACATGTTTCGGTTGCACTTTTCCCAGAAAGTCAACCTCATCAGACCAAGAATTTCAGAGAACTGGATGGATTTGAAGAATTTTCTCTCCTAAATAAATCTTTTTGGGGTTTAGTCATTTTCTATTTCTTATGAATTAGTATCGGATTACCTATTCCACTTGCTGACCTTTTTTGTTAGTGGTTGTCCTTTTTATTACTTTTTATGGCGTCTCCATCACCTTTTCCTTTCTTTATTTTATTGCCCACTACAAAAATTCATACGTATATGTACGTATTTTTAGGAACTATTTATACGAAAAGTGTATGTGTGTGTATGCGTGTATATCTATGTTGCGAATATGCGCATGTATGATTTATGTATGTATATGTATGTGTATATGTATATATATATATATATATATATATATATATATGTGTGTGTGTGTGTGTGTGTGTATGTATGTATATATGTGCATGTATATGTGTGTGTGCGTGTGTATATATATGTGTGTGTGTGTATAGATATGCGTGTGTAGGTGCATATAGTTGTATATATGTGTGTTTGTGTAGACGTATGAATATTTGTATTGAATTTTTTTTATACATCTAGGATATATTTATAAGCACGTATGTATTTTTAATATATGCTTGATTAATGATGGATCTGTGTGCTGTGTCCATGTTTAGATGTGTATGTATATCAATGTCTGTTTATTTATTTGTATTTGCGTATCTATTAGAGTTTGTTTATATATGTGTGACTCTTGATATATAGATAAGATATTTATACTGAAGCGAGTTTGTAAAACTTGGTAGGTTAAAGAGTTTAAAGAAACCCAGAAAGAAGTGGGCAATAAAATAAAGAAAAGGTGATGGAGACGCCATAAAAAGTAATAAAAAGGACAACCACTAACAAAAAAGGTCAGCAAGTGGAATAGGTAATCCGATACTAATTCATAAGAAATAGAAAATGACTAAACCCCAAAAAGATTTATTTAGGAGAGAAAATTCTTCAAATCCATCCAGTTCTCTGAAATTCTTGGTCTGATGAGGTTGACTTTCTGGGAAAAGTGCAACCGAAACATGTATGCACATATGTAACCAATAATGTTTGTATAAATAAAAATTTATACTTATATATATATATATATATATATATATATATATAATGTAAAAGTCGCTCTAGTCAAGGCATTACACCACTTTATTTAAGGAGCTAAAAAGATACTACTTCAAGGTTAAAAACTAGCCAACGATAAGTGTTAGATGGATAGATTCCAACGCAGAAAACAGCACCCCTTTGTCAGAAACATCGCTCATGGAATGTGAGGACTAAAGGACAAAATAAGGGAAGCGAGAGTTACGAGATTGCCGAAAGTAAACCCAATGTTTACTTTCTACTCTCTCATTATATATATATATATATATATATATATATATATATATATATATATAGTGTCAGATTATGTTGAAAAAAAAAATCAATGAAATGATCGATCGCAAAAAAGTGAGAGCTTAATACAAATAATTTATTTAAAAAACTATACGTTACATATTTCAGAGTCGTACCGCAGTTTCATCCAGATGGACTGACTTTTAACTTATTAAAATCGTCTATAGCCCATAAGGAATCTTCAACGTCTTGAAACGAAAACAACAAGGAGGAATAATGTTTAGATTCACCGTAAAACGGTGCATTGCTGAAGCGTCCCTTTTGAAGAAAGCACGGGGGTTAGGGTTATATATTTGCTTAGTGGGATTTATTAAGTGTTTTATTTTATTTATATTTTATTTGTTTATTTATTTATAGTTCTGTATTTTTTAAAGGATATTTTATTTTAGAATGAACGTTTATTCATAATATAATGTCTGGTGAAGAAATCTGTATGTATTATAGTATATATATATATATATATATATATATTGATGTTTAACTGACAATATTCAGTAAAGTCCAGAACAAGACAAATAAAAACAAGCTCGATGAACCCCAATTATAGGGGACAGAGCATTTATACGTATATTTGGAGAGTTTACCAATAAAAAAAGGAAAACAAGTTCAAAAGACAGTTTTCAAAAGAAAAGCTACCACACATTACCGAGTCGTTTGAGCTGTCTTTTGAACTTGTTTTCCTGTTTTTCTTCTTAAGTGATTTACACTGGGTCAATCCCCTGTGGGGTATTATCAGTTGTGGAGGTCAATATCTTGGATTTGTATCTCCCCTGATGAACTGCCTAGCAACGTGCTTGTTAAGTAGCGAAACACGTGTAGGGAACTATAGCTTTACAAAATAAATAAATAATAAAATAAAAGATCTTTTCTTTGCGATGAATCTTCTCTGGAAGAAAAGGGAAAATATATTGGTAAACTCTCCATATATATATATATATATATATATATATATATATATATATATATATATATATATATATATATATATATTAAGGAACATAAACAAACACAAGCATCATCATTTTTCAAGCACCTTAACACTTCCCAAAATACTAACAGATTTATCAAAGTTAGCATGAGGAACATAGGAAATCTTCGCATAAGGAGGCTTTACTGATCTATAGGTTACGCCCTGAATGTAATAACAGGCTCGAACTTGGTTCATCATTTATCGTATAGTATATATCATATTTAACTTTAGACCACACTGTGTATATTGTTGGAATTACACACTTATTCATGGGTGATAAGTCATTATAAAAAGTTTCAAGTGATTTTATCCCATTGTTAAAAGTGAATATTTGATTGAGGAAAATCACTAATCAGTTAGATGTTGAGTTTTGATAACAATTGACTAAAACCAAATTAAGACACTAATTAATTTAAAAGTAAGTAAATAAATTTAAGACTTTCAAATAAATGTAACAAGAACCATATCACTATTTAAAAGAATTAAAAATAATAAATTAAGAAATCTAACATAAAACCTCAATAGATTAAAATAATAATAATAATAATAATAATAATAATAATAATAAAATAGAATAACATAATTAAATATTTACATATATATGCATGTATCTGTATGTATTAATACAGTTGCACACTTACATTTTGAATTTTAATAATAACAATTTACTAAAATAAAATCACCACATTAAATAATTTAAAAGTAAGTAGATAAAGATAACAGTTACAAATAGAGTTAAAGAGAGTTTATATCTATTTAAGCCCATAGCTGCCGGTCACCAAGTACGTTATGGGGTTGACCTAGTTATAATCCTGCAACGAATTCTGGAGGAATGAAATTCTTATAAAATGAGAATTCAAGCGTCATGAGTTTAAGTATTAATTTCAACAAAGCCAGTTTATTAATATTTTCCGACTTATCACAAAATTAGGGGTAATTAAGGAAATTACACGTGAAGTATTTATCCCTATGTACTCTCGTCTTATATTCTCTTACTATTTTATCTTGATTAAGACCTGTGTGGCCAGGGGAGGGGGAAGAAAAGATAGATGGTGGGGTTCCATCTAGTTATCTCAATCGGGACTAGCTAACAGAAAGCCTTCGATCTCTGTCGGATATTTTTTGTTGACACATACATAGGCATAGACACGCACGCACACATCTATATATACATGCATATACAGACATGTATATGCGCTTACCCTTGTAATACCCCCATATATATATATATATATATATATATATATATATATATATATATATATATATATATATATATATATGCAGACACATATCCATATAGACACATATATCCATTAAATACATTCATAAAAAGCCTTCATGTACGCATATACAGACTCACTCAAATGTACATGTAACTCTACATACATACATATACATATATATACACCCCCCCACATATATATATACATATATATATGTACATACATATATATACATACATACACATACATGTGCATATGCATACATATATACACATACATGCCTAAGTACACACATACATGCACACACATAATACATACATACATACATACACACATACACACATATGGAGAATGTCATAGTGTGTAACGCTATCAATACATCGACTCAAGAATCGGTTACATTTGGTATCTTTAGCTGAGATTTTAGTGTTTCCGTGTAATTGAAGGTATCAATGGAATATTAAATTATCTCTCCCCCTCTCCCCCCCTCTCTCTCTCCCCCCTCTCTCTCTCTCTATATATATATATATATATATATATATATATATATATATTGGATTCAAGGGTGATATATATATATATATATATATATATATATATATATATATATATATATATATATATATATATATATATATATATATATATCACAGGATGGCTGATGGCAGAATTCCCAAAGATCTCCTTTATGGAGAGTTAAAAGAAGGAGAGAGAGACCATGGTCGCCCTCTTCTAAGATACAGGGATATCTGCAAGAGAGACATGAAGGCCATTGACATCGATCCATCATCTTGGGAAAGCCTTGCCTCTGACAGGGATAAATGGAAAAAAACCCTCAAACGACAGCTTGACATCGGGGAGGCAAAGTGGAAAATAAAAGCTGCTGAAAAGCGTGTAAGGAGGAAAGAAAGGGCAAAAGCAAGTGAGCTTCCTCATCAACCCTCCCACTTCATATGTGACAACTGTGGCAGAGACTGCAAGGTCCACATAGGCCTTCTCAGCCACAGCAAGAAATGCCCTGATTGAGCCAGTATGCCCCTTGGGATATTGACACCACTGACAGGACTCTAAAAACTGGAACTAGCCAACAAGATCTGCAAGTGCCATTCATGGTCGGACACGACCGACGAAGGCCTACTACTACTATATATATCGCCCTTGAATCCAAAATATGAAGCTGCTTCATAAATAACTCACGTTGTTCGGCCGCGCGGAACGTTTCCATTGATGACTTGTGAATTGGTTCGTTCCAATTCCCAGATTCCCAATTCTATTTGCATCTTATTCATTTAAATAAATTAATTCGCATTCTTTTTGTTATTTCCAACGTAACTCTTATCGAGCTAACCACAAAAACTTAATTATGCAACATTATGCAACCTGTTTGCATCTAGCAAGCAAGACATTGCGTGTGTGCGTGTGCGTGTGCGCGTGTGCGTGTGTATGTGTATGTGCGTGAACGTGTGTGAACGTGACCTGTGCCTTTCTGACACGAGCGATTTCCGTCTGGAATCCCTATCTTGTTCAGAACATCGCATAGAAACCGTTCAGAGATGCGCAACGAAGCGATTACCCGCTATCAGACACCCGCCATACACTGAACGCCTTGCTGCGCTGAGTTTGAATTTTTTGAAGCTCCAAAGTCTATCAAACTGCAAAACAAACTGCCCGCATCAGTTGTTGACTACCTATACACTGCATCCTTTAAAACCCTTCCGTAATTCTCCCCAACTACACCTGATGTCCCCATCCACAAACGTGCACACTTGTATATGCACTTTTGGTGAGTTTTAATGAAAGTGACTAGTCAAAATATCCTCCCTACGGTCGTATGTTTTAGCTAGGCTGCCGCATCTCTTCCTTAATTCAGCCGATCTGAAATATTGTCCTGTGCAGTTCTAGGAGGTCCATCCTCCCAGGCTTTGCCTTCTCACCCTTTGAGAAGGGCTTAGTTTATTTCTAATCGTCTGAGGCGCCCCTACCGGGGAATGCCGACGGGACTGCCCAGGCATTTTTTGTAGACCAAAGCGCGATAATCCTAGTACGCTGGCTAACCACGTCTGACCTTGTGTCTAGCCTCCATGAGAAGAGATAAACAAAAAATACTCTGTGTCCCTGTGTCTAACCCCCTGAGGTAAATAACTTGACCCATTTGCCTTTTATCTAGAAGCAAAGTGTAGTATCTGTTCTGATGCTACATTTATTTTCTGTCCTCGGTTAGTGAATGAGAAATCCTTCTAGACTGAAGCAATTTTAATTTTTGTTTCAATCCATAGTGCCCCATTTTGGGGGAGCTGGATTCTCCCCACATTAAAAACCGACCTTGTGTCTAATTCTGCTCCGTGGGGAGACAAATAAATACGAACATTGGTACAAGGCCGGAAAATATAGTCGCCATCTTTATAAACAATCGGGCAACGAATAGGCGATCCTTCGACACTGAGGCAATTTTTACTTTTGTTCTAACCTGGAGTGCCTCTCTTTGAAAGGGCCGGATTTTACGTTAAATTTATAAAGGAAAGTGAAAAATCATAAATCTCTTTTCAAATTACTTCAAACGCCAATACGTAGCCAGAAATATTTAAAAAAAAAAATAAGTAAGCTTGTATATCAAATAAAATTTAAAAAAAATTCAAATACATTTCGTCAAATTGAATTAAAGAAATATTTATTTTTTTTAACGGAGAAATGAAATGTTTTTTTACACTTACAAATATATTTTAATAAAATATTTTTAGCTGTTTATTTTTTTCATATTTTTCAAAAAATGTTTTGCCTTTAATTTAAGACACGGGCTCCCCAGAAGGGTTTGCGATCCCGCTGATAAAAGAAACATTTTTGAACGGAAAATTTAGACTTGTATTTTTAGTATAATAAAATAAGTTGTTTTTTATGAAAATATAACAAATCTTTAATAAATCTGTTTTATGAATCAAATATGTTGAAATGTCTTTTGTTTGTTTTATGGAAATATCACAAATCTTTAATAAATCTGTTTTATGAATCAAATATGTTGAAATGTCTTTTGTTTGTTTTATGGAAATATCACAAATCTTTAATAAATCTGTTTTATGAATCAAATATGTTGAAATGTCTTTTGTTTGTTTTATGGAAATATCACAAATCTTTAATAAATCTGTTTTATGAATCAAATATGTTGAAATGTCTTTTGTTTGTTTTATGGAAATATCACAAATCTTTAATAAATCTGTTTTATGAATCAAATATGTTGAAATGTCTTTTGTTTGTTTTATGGAAATATCACAAATCTTTAATAAATCTGTTTTATGAATCAAATATGTTGAAATGTCTTTTGTTTGTTTTATGGAAATATCACAAATCTTTAATAAATCTGTTTTATGAATCAAATATGTTGAAATGTCTTTTGTTTGTTTTATGGAAATATCACAAATCTTTAATAAATCTGTTTTATGAATCAAATATGTTGAAATGTCTTTTGTTTGTTTTATGGAAATATCACAAATCTTTAATAAATCTGTTTTATGAATCAAATATGTTGAAATGTCTTTTGTTTGTTTTATGGAAATATCACAAATCTTTAATAAAAAATATTTGTATGAATTAAATATGCTGAAATGTCTTCTTTTTATTGATATAAATAAAGTTTTGAAATGTCTTGTATTTTGTGAAACAGCAACATAATATGTATTTTGATTTTTTATGAAAATATAATAAAACAGCTTAGTATTTCAATAGTAATTTTTAAAGCAAATGTCTTTTGTATTTTGTGAAACATTAACATAATTTAAAGTATTTAAAAAGAATAATAAAAGCGTATACAATAAAGAATATTTTATTGAATTATATTTTATGGACATTTCTGAAATAAACACAAGTATCTTCATTCATAAAAAAACAAAATGGGTTAATCTAAATATAATACAAATTCACATTTTTAACTAATTAAACATAGTAATGACGTATCCAGTACATATATATATGGTCAACATTTCACATTTAATGAATTTGCTAAAAAATTTAAAGCCAGTTTAAATGACTGTCTATTCGACAGTTTAAATACTTAGAAGAAGTTTAGAAGAAGTTTAGAAGAAGTAATGGTCTTTTTCAACTATTAAAAAAGATTAAAATGGCTGACTTGTTTATGAAGAAATCGAAATTAATTCTCGTAATGAGAATTTTTAATAGGATTTTTCAAACGTTAATTGTAGGACTTAACGCTATTGCATTTTTATTTCAATAATTATTCGATCAATGATTCATTGTGCTGTTGGCTTAAAATATTCAGGGGTTATTGTTCTTAGATCACATCCAAGTTATCTCCCCTGAAGCATTACTCGCCAAAAAGAGAATGAACTCTTCAATTTTGAAGTCGAAAAGGACTCGCATATACGTAGTGTGAGATTTGAAATCAAGGTCGGCGAACTTGTCCGCTCGGCTCTCCGTGTTTACATTGTTTTCACGCCGCTGACACCGTTTCATCAGATCTCACTTCTGAGCTGTTAAGACAGGACTCGCAGCTCAGCATGACCCTTTTCTACTAGTTGTATTGAGAATTGTTTGAAGACGATACAAAGTAAGTCGTATTTGATTTACATCGCCCGGTGCATTCTCTATAATGTGTTTACCCTGGTAATTCATGTTTATTTCGAATGTATTTGACGTAAACTCTTACGTAAATGCAACATCTTTATTATTACATTTCATTCATCATTGTTATTTTCCCCGTTTGCTTTCGATCTTCTTGCTTTCTAAAAAGCGCATATTACACATAGTGACACCCGTATAAAATATCTAATATTTTTTAAATTTAAAGTGATATTATCAAACGTTCATTAACGCGATACTGCACCCCATAGATTGGCTAAGATCAAAGTGTAGTATCTGTTCCGATGGATACTGCACCCCATAGACTGGTGTTGTCTTGTCCTTCGGGTCTTGATTTACGCCGGTCAATGGGTCTGTCCTGTGCAGTTCTGAGAGGTCCACCTTCCCAGGCTTTGCCTCCCCTCTTTGGGGAGGAGTAAGTTTATTGCTTACTGCCTGAGGCGTCTCTACCGGGGAATGCCGACGGGGCTGCCAGGCAATTTTTAAATCCCACTTTCCCGACCCGACCTTGGGTCACATTTTATTTGTGGGAGTAAGATAAAAACTGGCCTTGTGCCTAACTCCTGGAGAGGAGTAAATCAATACTCATAATTTTATTAAAATAGATACACAAACAACATCGCATAACCCTGCTAGTTAGAAAATAACGGATCCCATAAATCTGTTCTTTGACAATATAATATATTTGTTGGTCGTGTGTACATTTTGTGCGCAGCTGTTGGTGATTTTGAGAAGACGCCATCTTAACAGATGTCATCTCAATATGGCGATTTCAGTAAAATCGGGTGAGCGTCAATACGGAGTCGGAAAGGTAGCTCACTTTGAAAATGTACACGAATGAATTCAAACACAAACCAAAGACAGTACTAGCTAATAGAAGGCATACCATCTTCTGGAATATAGAAATACCAACGTGTTACCTTATATATAAAGTACATTGAGATTTTACCTTATTTGATTGACCGGTATAGCTTCATAAACCAAAGCTACATAAAATAAATGTTCGTAGTATGTAAGAAAGTGCACATATTGTTTCGTGTTCTGATCAAAAATATTTTAAATTTCTAATGGATTTTTTCTTTATATTTAACCGGCCTAACAGTTTTCGTGTTGACTAGTAATATTATAGGGATAGTTAGAGCATATATCCCTTTGTCAGTCACAAATACTCTAAACGCTCCTCGAATAATTGAGTTCGAATATTTCGTAGAATAAATAATTTTCGCTTCTACTACTTGTAAACTCTACGGATGCTCAAATATGTAATGAAAACGCTCTATCGATCCCTCTCACAAAACATCCGTTATAATCTACGGACTTTTTGGCTACACATTTGCAGAATGTTTCAGTTCTAGCTGAAAATCAACTGACCCTCGTTAGGCTACGTTGTTAAAATTAACGCGGAGATATATAGATAGTCTTTGTAGCTAATCTGAAAAGAATGCTATACCAAGACTTTTTACAATAGTTTAAAAGTCAATCTATTTTTTATATGTTAAGAAATAATTCAAATTTCACTATTTCTATTTAAAAAAATGAAAATTCGAAACAATTAAAAATAAATTAATGTGTGAGATCTTTATACCGCATAAACTGCTGCGACGAATAAACGAACATGGCAGAAATTATAACAGACTGTATTTACTCGGCGTTAATAGAGTGGAGACATATTGCTGGGTGGGGGGAGGATTAGAAAAATAAATTTACGATTTAGAAATAAATCAAAATACATTAAAAGTCACTTTTTTCCACTTTATAACCCTGTTACCACCTCCCAGGATGCGAACCAGATTCTCGATTTTAGGAGGCATCAACATTGTGACAGTTTCGGTTGTTAAGCAAACTAAACCCTGTTCCTGGAGATACAGTAAAAGTAAAGTGGTCGACCATAGTTGAGGGCGACTTGAAAGCCTCATTTTCATTAGTTGCTACACCAAGGTGTAGGGAAGGGCGCCACTCCTTTCTCAGGATCACTCCACTTAACCTTGATCCTCACTTTATAATGCTGACTGTTTAGCAAGGGAGCATTAAGTACAATTTTAAAAAAGTATTTGGTATACTTGACCGAGGATTGAACTCTGGGCTCCCGGCTCATTAACAAACACTCTTACCATCACGCCAAACAGAAACCATCAACGACCATTTTCCATCCTTAAAGTACAGATGAGCGAAGCTTTTGGTTACACAATGTCCGAGGTTTCATATTGTGGAGCTAAAATGTCAAGGGATTTTTCATGAATGAAAAGATTTGAAAAATGAAATCATGACGAGTTTAAAATAGACGTGTCTAAATGAAAATCCTGTTCGTATTGGTGGTGCGAGGAAATCGAGAAAACAAAAATACTAAAAGATTTAAGTAAATTTAATTATTCAAAAATCATCTCAAATAGAATAAAGAAGAAGGCGAATTGAAACATGGACTCAACTGTAAAACAAAAAGTAATCATTAAAGTTATTTCATAAATAATGAACAGTTTCTTGTACGTCGTGTTCAACATTACACCCATAATGAATAAAAAGCGCACGTGGTTATAGATGCGGACTCTAGGTTCGAGTTCTGTCGGGGCTACTGTATCACTAATACAATTGAGAAAACTTTGTAATGTTATCCGAAAATATTTAATAATAACTCGAACGGCTAACTTACAAATATTAGGCAGTTTATTGCTGTACGTGAACAATGCGATAGGTAGTTAAACGTTAGGTAACTGGCTCGTAATGTATATGGGGAAGGGCCCAGCTGTATGCGTACTCGCGTCGTATTCCTCGAGGCTCGCATCGTCGACCTTGATATGTTCCTCGCAATAGTTTATTGCATAAGGTAGGGGTGTTATTGCCTTCTCTACAACAGAAAGGTATGGATTAATGTAGTCACCCCATTTCAGCTATGGATTAATGTATTCACCCCTTTCCAGCTATGGATAGTAGACTAGTCTCCCAAGCCTTCGTTGTGCATCTTGTCTAAAGAAAAGGAAAACCCCGAAAAAACAAACGCACCAGTATTTCTCTGCTTAACCCGGCATTGTTTCCAGTCGTCCTTGAGTTCTCCTTGCAACTGGACACTAGCAATGCCGGTTTCAGGAGACGTGCGAGTTGGGATTGCGCAACCCTTGTTTAACTGTCAACTCCCTGTGCAGTGCACAGACCCCTTTACATGGGGTTATCCATTATCCTCTGAGACTGGGAGGAGGAGGCTTTTATCAACGTAGGGAAGTAATAAAGTTTTTCGTCAAATGCGTTTCAAGTTTACCCTCATCCCCACTCATCAACCCACCTTTTAATCTCGGATCCCGAGAGACACCACCACCCCACCCTCACACACACAGCAACAGATAAGAACGCCATCGATGATAGGTAGGCGAAATTAAGATTCATGGGAAAACCGAGACATTAAAAAAAATGAAAACAAAATAAATATTAAAATATTCAATCAACGGATTGGATAAACGTACACGAAAAACAGGTCAATTTCTAATTTTTTAAAATATATAATTAACGGCTTGCGCGTCATTAAACAATTGTAAACCCGTTAAATCGTCTAAAAGAGGGAATAAATGTCGTTCGCAAACAAACAAAAAGGAAATAAATTTTCCAATCGAAACGCTTCGATTTCAGTGACATTGTTTTTCACACAAACTAAGTCGAATTTTTCCTCATGTCATATACACTTTCGAAAGTGTATATGACATGAGGAAAAATTCGACTTAGTTTGTGTGAAAAACAATGTCACTGAAATCGAAGCGTTTCGATTGGAAAATTTATTTCCTTTTTGTATATATATATATATATATATATATATATATATATATATATATATATATATATATATATATATATATATATATATTTAAACTGCATTTTACTTTTTTTATTTTTTAAATTTATTTAAATGACTCAAAGCTTCTTTAGACTATATATATATATATATATATATATATATATATATATATATATATATATATATATATATATATATATATATATATTGGCAGATCAAAGTGATGTCATCCTGTAATTTTTTGAAAGAAAGAAACAGTTTCTAAACAAAAAAAGGCAAACCAGTGTTTCCAGAAGAATCAAAAACATCCTTGAAACAAATTCAAGCAGAAAACAAAAAACAAAAAACTCCCGCCGTCGTCAGAGCATTGTTGTCAGATAAAAACTGTACGCGATCAAAGTGAGATTTCATGAAAAAGTCTTGAAATGTCCATGAAAGCAACAGCATAAAAGACAATGGCGAAATTGGAATTGACACACTTTAAATAATGTTTGAATCATTCAATTCGAATGTTCAGAAAAAATTCGTTTGCACATCGAAAACGGTTCATTGGGTAGAAACTTTAAAGCTAATACAAGAGTCAGTTAGAAGAACTGAGAAGAAATATCAGAATTAAACTCTTATATTTGGCATTCGAAAACCGGTATTTTCTCACATTCGCTAGATTTTCAAATCGGAAGAATTAAAAAGAGAAGGGCAGATAATTCAATAATTTAATGACTAACGATAGAGGTAAGACAATCCGTGTCAATCTTGTTAATCGTTTTTTTAATGGAGAATGACAGAAATTAATGTTATTTTACATGAAATAGTAAATTAATAGCATAACATTAAGTAAAAAAATAAACAAGCAAACAAAAATAATACATAAATAACATAAAATAAATATAAGAATAATTAAAAACATATTTAAAAAAATAAATTACAAATTTTGAAATCATTATTTAAATGTTTTAATATATTAAGATTCGTTTTGCTCTGGAATTTGATCCACATAAGAATCGATCTGAACTATATAAATTAATACAAATTTTATTACATCGAAAGTTCAGATGCAGGAGTTACATTAATCCTTAAACCATGGTTTTTCAAAGATAAAACTCTTTCTCGTCAGAGAATAAAATTTGGTAATGTGGTATTTATAATAAATAAATATTACCTAGTTCCATTTCACTTTGAAAAATTGAAGAATAAAACTAGAAAGGTTGGGTATAAAGAAATAAATGACCGGAAAGGAAAAATTAGCAGTATTGAGTAGCCATTTTTGAAGACAAAAGGGGGCGCTATGGTGCAGATAGCAAAATAGCAAAAGTTTGTAGAATTGGAGAAAGTTTTTTAACAAATTTTACAGGGTTTCAAGTAAAAGATTGAGGGTTCCAAATATCTCACTTGGTCCGTATGGATTCGTACTCCGTTATGTATATAGTTCCGTAGAGTTACAAGTAAAAATCCTGTATTGGTATTTCAAATATCCAATTCGGCAAATCTGAGGTGAAGATTGTATGTTGAAAGGCGCTATGTGGAAAAGTTCATATATGCCTACAAAACCTGGCTTCCTGGGCAGAAAAATGTTTAAAAAGTTTTATATATAATCTTGAATGTAATAAAATTTGTATTAATTTTATGTAATTTTATGCAATTTTTTATCTTCATCTTTCTTTCTTTAAATTGATTGCTCTACTCAACGAATTGAGCTTTACTTTATCGCGATAGATCACTTTACGATACTTCACTTATCGTTTAATTCTATTATCATTGGTATATATATATATATATATATATATATATATATATATATATATATATATATATATATATATATATATATATACACTAGAGAAAACCCGTCCTAGGACGGGTAAAATTATTTCTAGAACAACTTTGCACCGCTTTTATTTTTATGTCCCTTTACGAAGATTAAAATAAAAATATAATATATCTAGAATCGTTATTCCAATTTTGATCAAAATCCATAAGTTCATTTTGATTATAGAAGTGGTCTCAAGAAGTGGGCTCCTGCTACAACTCTCTCCAGCGGCTCCTGCTACATCTCTCTCTAGCATCGATTGTTCCATCGGCTCCTGCTACAGCTCTCTCCAGTGGCTCCTGCTACATCTCTCTCTAGCAACGATTGTTCCATCGGCTCCTGCTACAGCTCCCTACAGCGGCTCCTGCTACAACTCTGTCCAGCGGCTCCGGCTACAGCTCTCTCCAGCGGCTCCTGCTACATCTCTCTCTAGCAACGATTGTTCCAGCGGCTCCTGCTACAGCTCCCTACAGCGGCTCCTGCTACAACTCTGTCCAGCGGATCCGGCTACAGCTCTCTCCAGCGGCTCCTGCTACATCTCTCTCTAGCAACGATTGTTCCAGCGGCTCCTGCTACAGCTCCCTACAGCGGCTCCTGCTACAACTCTGTCCAGCGGCTCCGGCTACAGCTCTCTCCAGCGGCTCCTGCTACATCTCTCTCTAGCAACGATTGTTCCAGCGGCTCCTGCTACAGCTCTCTCCAGTGGCTCGTGCTACATCTCTCTCCAGCAACGATGGTTCCATCGGCTCCGGCTACAGCTCTCTCCAGCGGCTCCTGCTACATCTCTCTCTAGCAACGATTGTTCCAGCGGCTCCTGCTACAGCTCCCTACAGCGGCTCCTGCTACAACTCTGTCCAGCGGCTCCGGCTACAGCTCTCTCCAGCGGCTCCTGCTACATCTCTCTCTAGCAACGATTGTTCCAGCGGCTCCTGCTACAGCTCTCTCCAGTGGCTCGTGCTACATCTCTCTCCAGCAACGATGGTTCCATCGGCTCCGGCTACAGCTCTCTCCAGCGGCTCCTGCTACATCTCTCTCTAGCAACGATTGTTCCATCGGCTCCGGCTACAGCTCTCTCCAGTGGCTCCTGCTACATCTCTCTCCAGCAACGATTGTTCCATCGGCTCCTGCTACAGCTCCCTACATCGGCTTCTGCTACAACTCTGTCCAGCGGCTCCGGCTACAGCTCTCTCCAGCGGCTCCTGCTACATCTCTCTCTAGCAACGATTGTTCCAGCGGCTCCGGCTACAGCTCTCTCCAGTGGCTCCTGCTACATCTCTCTCCAGCAACGATTGTTCCATCGGCTCCGGCTACAGCTTTCTCCAGCGGCTCCTGCTACATCTCTCTCTAGCAACGATTGTTCCATCGGCTCCTGCTACAGCTCCCTACAGCGGCTCCTGCTACAACTCTGTCCAGCGGCTCCGGCTACAGCTCTCTCCAGCGGTTTCTGCTACATCTCTCTCTAGCAACGATTGTTCCAGCGGCTCCTGCTACAGCTCTCTCCAGTGGCTCCTGCTACATCTCTCTCCAGCAACGATTGTTCCATCGGCTCCGGCTACAGCTCTCTCCAGCGGCTCCGGCTACAGCTCTCTCCAGTGGCTCCTGCTACATCTCTCTCTAGCAACGATTGTTCCATCGGCTCCTGCTACAGCTTTCGCCAGCGGCTCCTGCTACATCTCTCTCTAGCAACGATTGTTCCATCGGCTCCGGCTACAGCTCTCTCCAGCGGCTCCTGCTACATCTCTCTCTAGCAACGATTGTTCCATCGGCTCCTGCTACAGCTCCCTACAGCGGCTCCTGCTACAACTCTGTCCAGCGGCTCCGGCTACAGCTCTCTCCAGCGGCTCCTGCTACATCTCTCTCTAGCAACGATTGTTCCATCGGCTCCTGCTACAGCTCTCTCCAGTGGCTCCTGCTTCATCTCTCTCCAGCAACGATTGTTCCATCGGCTCCGGCTACAGCTCTCTCCAGCGGCTCCTGCTACATCTCTCTCTAGCAACGATTGTTCCAGCGGCTCCTGCTACAGCTCCCTACAGCGGCTCCTGCTACAACTCTGTCCAGCGGCTCCGGCTACAGCTCTCTCCAGCGGCTCCTGCTACATCTCTCTCTAGCAACGATTGTTCCAGCGGCTCCTGCTACAGCTCTCTCTAGCAACGATTGTTCCAGCGGCTCCTACTACAGCTCTCTCCAGCGGCTCCTGCTACATCTCTCTCTAGCAACGATTGTTCCAGCGGCTCCGGCTACAGCTCTCTCCAGTGGCTCCTGCTACATCTCTCTCCATCAACGATTGTTCCAGCGACTCCTGCTACAGCTCTCTCCAGTGGCTCCTGCTACATCTCTTACCGGCAACGATTGTTCCATCGGCTCCGGCTACAGCTCTCTCCAGTGGCTCCTGCTACATCTCTCTCTAGCAACGATTGTTCCATCGGCTCCTGCTACAGCTCCCTACAGCGGCTCCTGCTACAACTCTGTCCAGCGGCTCCGGCTACAGCTCTCTCCAGCGGCTCCTGCTACATCTCTCTCTAGCAACGATTGTTCCAGCGGCTCCTGCTACAGCTCTCTCTAGCAACGATTGTTCCAGCGGCTCCTACTACAGCTCTCTCCAGCGGCTCCTGCTACATCTCTCTCTAGCAACGATTGTTCCAGCGGCTCCGGCTACAGCTCTCTCCAGTGGCTCCTGCTACATCTCTCTCCATCAACGATTGTTCCAGCGACTCCTGCTACAGCTCTCTCCAGTGGCTCCTGCTACATCTCTTACCGGCAACGATTGTTCCATCGGCTCCGGCTACAGCTTTCTCCAGCGGCTCCTGCTACATATCTCTCTAGCAACGATTGTTCCATCGGCTCCTGCTACAGCTCCCTACAGCGGCTCCTGCTACAACTTAGTCCAGCGGCTCCGGCTACAGCTCTCTCCAGCGGCTCCTGCTACATCTCTCTCTAGCATCGATTGTTCCAGCGGCTCCTGCTACAACTCTCTCCAGTGGCTCCTGCTACATCTCTCTCTAGCAACGATTGTTCCAGCGGCTCCTGCTACAGCTCTTTCCAGTTGCTCCTGCTACATCTCTCTCCAGCAACGATTGTTCCATCGACTCCTGCTACAGCTCCCTACAGCGGCTCCTGCTACAACTCTGTCCAGCGGCTCCGGCTACAGCTCTCTCCAGCGGCTCCTGCTACATCTCTCTCTAGCAACGATTGTTCCAGCGGCTCCTGCTACAGCTCTCTCCAGTGGCTCCTGCTTCATCTCTCTCCAGCAACGATTGTTCCATCGGCTCCGGCTACAGCTTTCGCCAGCGGCTCCTGCTACATCTCTCTCTAGCAACGATTGTTCCATCGGCTCCGGCTACAGCTCTCTCCAGCGGCTCCTGCTACATCTCTCTCTAGCAACGATTGTTCCATCGGCTCCTGCTACAGCTCCCTACAGCGGCTCCTGCTACAACTCTGTCCAGCGGCTCCGGCTACAGCTCTCTCCAGCGGCTCCTGCTACATCTCTCTCTAGCATCGATTGTTCCAACGGCTCCTGCTACAGCTCTCTCCAGTGGCTCCTGCTACATCTCTCTTCAGCAACGATTGTTCTATCGGCTCCGGCTACAGCTTTCGCCAGCGGCTCCTGCTACATCTCTCTCTAGCAACGATTGTTCCATCGGCTCCTGCTACAGCTCTCTCCAGTGGCTCCTGCTTCATCTCTCTCCAGCAACGATTGTTCCATCGGCTCCGGCTACAGCTCTCTCCAGCGGCTCCTGCTACATCTCTCTCTAGCAACGATTGTTCCAGCGGCTCCTGCTACAGCTCCCTACAGCGGCTCCTGCTACAACTCTGTCCAGCGGCTCCGGCTACAGCTCTCTCCAGCGGCTCCTGCTACATCTCTCTCTAGCAACGATTGTTCCAGCGGCTCCTGCTACAGCTCTCTCTAGCAACGATTGTTCCAGCGGCTCCTACTACAGCTCTCTCCAGCGGCTCCTGCTACATCTCTCTCTAGCAACGATTGTTCCAGCGGCTCCGGCTACAGCTCTCTCCAGTGGCTCCTGCTACATCTCTCTCCATCAACGATTGTTCCAGCGACTCCTGCTACAGCTCTCTCCAGTGGCTCCTGCTACATCTCTTACCGGCAACGATTGTTCCATCGGCTCCGGCTACAGCTCTCTCCAGTGGCTCCTGCTACATCTCTCTCTAGCAACGATTGTTCCATCGGCTCCTGCTACAGCTCCCTACAGCGGCTCCTGCTACAACTCTGTCCAGCGGCTCCGGCTACAGCTCTCTCCAGCGGCTCCTGCTACATCTCTCTCTAGCAACGATTGTTCCAGCGGCTCCTGCTACAGCTCTCTCTAGCAACGATTGTTCCAGCGGCTCCTACTACAGCTCTCTCCAGCGGCTCCTGCTACATCTCTCTCTAGCAACGATTGTTCCAGCGGCTCCGGCTACAGCTCTCTCCAGTGGCTCCTGCTACATCTCTCTCCATCAACGATTGTTCCAGCGACTCCTGCTACAGCTCTCTCCAGTGGCTCCTGCTACATCTCTTACCGGCAACGATTGTTCCATCGGCTCCGGCTACAGCTTTCTCCAGCGGCTCCTGCTACATATCTCTCTAGCAACGATTGTTCCATCGGCTCCTGCTACAGCTCCCTACAGCGGCTCCTGCTACAACTTAGTCCAGCGGCTCCGGCTACAGCTCTCTCCAGCGGCTCCTGCTACATCTCTCTCTAGCATCGATTGTTCCAGCGGCTCCTGCTACAACTCTCTCCAGTGGCTCCTGCTACATCTCTCTCTAGCAACGATTGTTCCAGCGGCTCCTGCTACAGCTCTTTCCAGTTGCTCCTGCTACATCTCTCTCCAGCAACGATTGTTCCATCGACTCCTGCTACAGCTCCCTACAGCGGCTCCTGCTACAACTCTGTCCAGCGGCTCCGGCTACAGCTCTCTCCAGCGGCTCCTGCTACATCTCTCTCTAGCAACGATTGTTCCAGCGGCTCCTGCTACAGCTCTCTCCAGTGGCTCCTGCTTCATCTCTCTCCAGCAACGATTGTTCCATCGGCTCCGGCTACAGCTTTCGCCAGCGGCTCCTGCTACATCTCTCTCTAGCAACGATTGTTCCATCGGCTCCGGCTACAGCTCTCTCCAGCGGCTCCTGCTACATCTCTCTCTAGCAACGATTGTTCCATCGGCTCCTGCTACAGCTCCCTACAGCGGCTCCTGCTACAACTCTGTCCAGCGGCTCCGGCTACAGCTCTCTCCAGCGGCTCCTGCTACATCTCTCTCTAGCATCGATTGTTCCAACGGCTCCTGCTACAGCTCTCTCCAGTGGCTCCTGCTACATCTCTCTTCAGCAACGATTGTTCTATCGGCTCCGGCTACAGCTTTCGCCAGCGGCTCCTGCTACATCTCTCTCTAGCAACGATTGTTCCATCGGCTCCTGCTACAGCTCTCTCCAGTGGCTCCTGCTTCATCTCTCTCCAGCAACGATTGTTCCATCGGCTCCGGCTACAGCTCTCTCCAGCGGCTCCTGCTACATCTCTCTCTAGCAACGATTGTTCCAGCGGCTCCTGCTACAGCTCCCTACAGCGGCTCCTGCTACAACTCTGTCCAGCGGCTCCGGCTACAGCTCTCTCCAGCGGCTCCTGCTACATCTCTCTCTAGCAACGATTGTTCCAGCGGCTCCTGCTACAGCTCTCTCCAGCGGCTCCTGCTACATCTCTCTCTAGCAACGATTGTTCCAGCGGCTCCTACTACAGCTCTCTCCAGCGGCTCCTGCTACATCTCTCTCTAGCAACGATTGTTCCAGCGGCTCCGGCTACAGCTCTCTCCAGTGGCTCCTGCTACATCTCTCTCCATCAACGATTGTTCCAGCGACTCCTGCTACAGCTCTCTCCAGTGGCTCCTGCTACATCTCTTACCGGCAACGATTGTTCCATCGGCTCCGGCTACAGCTCTCTCCAGTGGCTCCTGCTACATCTCTCTCTAGCAACGATTGTTCCATCGGCTCCTGCTACAGCTCCCTACAGCGGCTCCTGCTACAACTCTGTCCAGCGGCTCCGGCTACAGCTCTCTCCAGCGGCTCCTGCTACATCTCTCTCTAGCAACGATTGTTCCAGCGGCTCCTGCTACAGCTCTCTCTAGCAACGATTGTTCCAGCGGCTCCTACTACAGCTCTCTCCAGCGGCTCCTGCTACATCTCTCTCTAGCAACGATTGTTCCAGCGGCTCCGGCTACAGCTCTCTCCAGTGGCTCCTGCTACATCTCTCTCCATCAACGATTGTTCCAGCGACTCCTGCTACAGCTCTCTCCAGTGGCTCCTGCTACATCTCTTACCGGCAACGATTGTTCCATCGGCTCCGGCTACAGCTTTCTCCAGCGGCTCCTGCTACATATCTCTCTAGCAACGATTGTTCCATCGGCTCCTGCTACAGCTCCCTACAGCGGCTCCTGCTACAACTTAGTCCAGCGGCTCCGGCTACAGCTCTCTCCAGCGGCTCCTGCTACATCTCTCTCTAGCATCGATTGTTCCAGCGGCTCCTGCTACAACTCTCTCCAGTGGCTCCTGCTACATCTCTCTCTAGCAACGATTGTTCCAGCGGCTCCTGCTACAGCTCTTTCCAGTTGCTCCTGCTACATCTCTCTCCAGCAACGATTGTTCCATCGACTCCTGCTACAGCTCCCTACAGCGGCTCCTGCTACAACTCTGTCCAGCGGCTCCGGCTACAGCTCTCTCCAGCGGCTCCTGCTACATCTCTCTCTAGCAACGATTGTTCCAGCGGCTCCTGCTACAGCTCTCTCCAGTGGCTCCTGCTTCATCTCTCTCCAGCAACGATTGTTCCATCGGCTCCGGCTACAGCTTTCGCCAGCGGCTCCTGCTACATCTCTCTCTAGCAACGATTGTTCCATCGGCTCCGGCTACAGCTCTCTCCAGCGGCTCCTGCTACATCTCTCTCTAGCAACGATTGTTCCATCGGCTCCTGCTACAGCTCCCTACAGTGGCTCCTGCTACAACTCTGTCCAGCGGCTCCGGCTACAGCTCTCTCCAGCGGCTCCTGCTACATCTCTCTCTAGCATCGATTGTTCCAACGGCTCCTGCTACAGCTCTCTCCAGTGGCTTTGCTACATCTCTCTTCAGCAACGATTGTTCCATCGGCTCCGGCTACAGCTTTCGCCAGCGGCTCCTGCTACATCTCTCTCTAGCAACGATTGTTCCATCGGCTCCTGCTACAGCTCCCTACAGCGGCTCCTGCATCAACTCTGTCCAGCGGCTCCGGCTACAGCTCTCTCCAGCGGCTCCTGCTACATCTCTCTCTAGCAACGATTGTTCCAGCGGCTCCTGCTACAGCTCTCTCCAGTGGCCCCTGCTTCATCTCTCTCCAGCAACGATTGTTCCATCGGCTCCGGCTACAGCTCTCTCCAGCGGCTCCTGCTACATCTCTCTCTAGCAACGATTGTTCCAGCGGCTCCTGCTACAGCTTTCTCCAGTGGCTCCTGCTACATCTCTCTCTAGCAACGATTGTTCCATCGGCTCCTGCTACAGCTCCCTACAGCGGCTCCTGCTACAACTCTGTCCAGCGGCTCCGGCTACAGCTCTCTCCAGCGGCTCCTGCTACATCTCTCTCTAGCAACGATTGTTCCAGCGGCTCCTACTACAGCTCTCTCCAGCGGCTCCTGCTACATCTCTCTCTAGCAACGATTGTTCCAGCGGCTCCTACTACAGCTCTCTCCAGCGGCTCCTGCTACATCTCTCTCTAGCAACGATTGTTCCAGCGGCTCCTGCTACAGCTCTCTCTAGCAACGATTGTTCCAGCGGCTCCTACTACAGCTCTCTCCAGCGGCTCCTGCTACATCTCTCTCTAGCAACGATTGTTCCAGCGGCTCCGGCTACAGCTCTCTCCAGTGGCTCCTGCTACATCTCTCTCCATCAACGATTGTTCCAGCGACTCCTGCTACAGCTCTCTCCAGTGGCTCCTGCTACATCTCTTACCGGCAACGATTGTTCCATCGGCTCCGGCTACAGCTTTCTCCAGCGGCTCCTGCTACATATCTCTCTAGCAACGATTGTTCCATCGGCTCCTGCTACAGCTCCCTACAGCGGCTCCTGCTACAACTTAGTCCAGCGGCTCCGGCTACAGCTCTCTCCAGCGGCTCCTGCTACATCTCTCTCTAGCATCGATTGTTCCAGCGGCTCCTGCTACAACTCTCTCCAGTGGCTCCTGCTACATCTCTCTCTAGCAACGATTGTTCCAGCGGCTCCTGCTACAGCTCTCTCTAGCAACGATTGTTCCAGCGGCTCCTACTACAGCTCTCTCCAGCGGCTCCTGCTACATCTCTCTCTAGCAACGATTGTTCCAGCGGCTCCGGCTACAGCTCTCTCCAGTGGCTCCTGCTACATCTCTCTCCATCAACGATTGTTCCAGCGACTCCTGCTACAGCTCTCTCCAGTGGCTCCTGCTACATCTCTTACCGGCAACGATTGTTCCATCGGCTCCGGCTACAGCTTTCTCCAGCGGCTCCTGCTACATATCTCTCTAGCAACGATTGTTCCATCGGCTCCTGCTACAGCTCCCTACAGCGGCTCCTGCTACAACTTAGTCCAGCGGCTCCGGCTACAGCTCTCTCCAGCGGCTCCTGCTACATCTCTCTCTAGCATCGATTGTTCCAGCGGCTCCTGCTACAACTCTCTCCAGTGGCTCCTGCTACATCTCTCTCTAGCAACGATTGTTCCAGCGGCTCCTGCTACAGCTCTCTCTAGCAACGATTGTTCCAGCGGCTCCTACTACAGCTCTCTCCAGCGGCTCCTGCTACATCTCTCTCTAGCAACGATTGTTCCAGCGGCTCCGGCTACAGCTCTCTCCAGTGGCTCCTGCTACATCTCTCTCCATCAACGATTGTTCCAGCGACTCCTGCTACAGCTCTCTCCAGTGGCTCCTGCTACATCTCTTACCGGCAACGATTGTTCCATCGGCTCCGGCTACAGCTTTCTCCAGCGGCTCCTGCTACATATCTCTCTAGCAACGATTGTTCCATCGGCTCCTGCTACAGCTCCCTACAGCGGCTCCTGCTACAACTTAGTCCAGCGGCTCCGGCTACAGCTCTCTCCAGCGGCTCCTGCTACATCTCTCTCTAGCATCGATTGTTCCAGCGGCTCCTGCTACAACTCTCTCCAGTGGCTCCTGCTACATCTCTCTCTAGCAACGATTGTTCCAGCGGCTCCTGCTACAGCTCTCTCTAGCAACGATTGTTCCAGCGGCTCCTACTACAGCTCTCTCCAGCGGCTCCTGCTACATCTCTCTCTAGCAACGATTGTTCCAGCGGCTCCGGCTACAGCTCTCTCCAGTGGCTCCTGCTACATCTCTCTCCATCAACGATTGTTCCAGCGACTCCTGCTACAGCTCTCTCCAGTGGCTCCTGCTACATCTCTTACCGGCAACGATTGTTCCATCGGCTCCGGCTACAGCTTTCTCCAGCGGCTCCTGCTACATATCTCTCTAGCAACGATTGTTCCATCGGCTCCTGCTACAGCTCCCTACAGCGGCTCCTGCTACAACTTAGTCCAGCGGCTCCGGCTACAGCTCTCTCCAGCGGCTCCTGCTACATCTCTCTCTAGCATCGATTGTTCCAGCGGCTCCTGCTACAACTCTCTCCAGTGGCTCCTGCTACATCTCTCTCTAGCAACGATTGTTCCAGCGGCTCCTGCTACAGCTCTTTCCAGTTGCTCCTGCTACATCTCTCTCCAGCAACGATTGTTCCATCGACTCCTGCTACAGCTCCCTACAGCGGCTCCTGCTACAACTCTGTCCAGCGGCTCCGGCTACAGCTCTCTCCAGCGGCTCCTGCTACATCTCTCTCTAGCAACGATTGTTCCAGCGGCTCCTGCTACAGCTATCTCCAGCGGCTTCTGCTACAGCTCTCTCCAGCGGCTCCTGCTACAGCTCTCTCCAGCGGTTTCTGCTACATCTCTCTCTAGCAACGATTGTTCCAGCGGCTCCTGCTACAGCTCCCTACAGCTCCCTACAGCGGCACCTGCTACAACTCTGTCCAGCGGCTCCTGCTACAGCTCTCTCCAGCGGCTCCTGCTACATCTCTCTCTAGCAACGATTGTTCCAGCGGCTCCTGCTACAGCTCTCTCTAGCAACGATTGTTCCAGCGGCTCCTGCTACAGCTCTCTCTAGCAACGATTGTTCCAGCGGCTCCTGCTACAGCTCTCTCCATCGGCTCCTGCCACAGCTGTCTCCAGCGGCTCCTGCCACAGCTGTCCCCAGCGGTTTCTGCTGCATCTCTCTCAAGCAACATCTGTCCCAAAACCCCACAGCGGCTCTTGTTCATGCTACCTGCAGCGCCTGCTCCAGCTCCTTCCAGCGGCACTTGCTCCAGCTTACTGCAGTGCATGCCTCAGCTCCTCACAGCGGCTTAGCCTCCCCTGCTTTTAGTGATGTCATTCGTGTCATTCCAGCCTTTTCTGCTCCCAGTGACGTCATCTCTGTTATTCAAGCTTTCATTCTCACGTTCTTTATGGTAAATATACGATTCTTTTTAACTGTTCATCTGCGTTTGTCCATTCTTCTTTGCTATAACCGTATGTTGCCTGTGTCTACTTTCTTAGTTGTAAGACCGATCACTCCAGAGTAGTGGCGTTGCCCAAGCGTCGCACCCGGCGCTGACCAAGCGTCCGGGACAACAAAAAACAAACAACAAAAGAACAAACTCCCTAGGTGCCGGACTTTGCAACAGAATCAATCGGTGAGAAAAAATAAAATAAAATGCAAAAATCTGTGAATTTCTGTATTGGTGATTCGGCTCTTTGTTGGATATTTAGAAGCATATATAAGTATGTTTTATGTTATTTTAAAGTCATGAGAATTTTCGGTGATACTATCAGCTTTTTCAGTGGAGGAAGAAATGAGCGCTGTCCAGGTTTATTATTTCAACCGTGAACGTTTTGAAGTTAGTTGATCGGGAAAGCTGTTGAAAAGATTTGCAATGATGTCTGAATAAACAACCATAAGAAAGTAATCAAGAAGAACTCGGTTCATTCACTAGCAACTGAAAAAAATACAATATAGACAACATAAAATGCATTCTATTACAGACAGACTTTAGTTCCACACAACAATGCAGAAACAACGAAAATAAATGGATACACAAATTGCACTGTTCGGTACACCAGAATGCATTTCCGTTTTATAATATACAAGTCAGCCAGAAAAGAATACATTACTTCGTGACCCTTCGAAATTTGAAAGGAATTGGGAAGAATTTAAACTATCGAACAGAAATCGTTTCTTGCGTTAAAATTCTTAACAAAATCCCATTAAAAACTAAAAATAATTTAGTGAAAAACAAACTACACAATTAAAAAGAAGAAAGTAAAACAAAATGAACATAAAAACTGTTGGGAAACGCCGGTTCGGGACAGCTAGTTTCTAATTGAGATACGCACAGAAGCTTACTAGCCGGCTTCTCTCACCAATCAAAGGTCGTCAGGTAACAAGAAAGCCGGTTAATGAATGCCCGCTTATATACAGGGCGTTCGAGATAACTTTGATAATTTAAAAAATATTCTTTAATTTCAGACTCATCTGAAGTATTTAATAGCGGTGCAACGGGTATCTGTTTCTGTGTATAATTGGTCGGATTGAGAGTTGGAAACCACAAACAATTGGACAACGCTGGAATATTGAAAGAGAGTGGCATGCATAATGATGATTCGCGTCGAATGCAAAAATTCGGAAATTTTAGCTACAGCTCGGTGTTCATTGACTACCATGAGATGTGAAGTGAAGAATTGCGACGGAGACGTGGAAGTACTGGCTTGCAGAAAGGTTACAAAAAGTACGGCAAGATCCAGGCAAGACCATTTAGACCTTGGCGAGAGAGTTGCGACTATCAAGAAAGGAAGAAAGTGCTGAACGAGAATCTTAGCTACTCCTCATACAAGAGTCGCAAGGGCCAACTGTTCATCACCAAGGCACAAGAGAACCTCTCAACGAAAGTCAAAAGACGCCTCAACAAAGTCAAGCACCTAGTCGAGCTGGAGATGCTCGGATTCTTCTTGGGACCGGTTGCACAACGCCCAGAACCAGTGGTAGATAGCTTACAGTCCGCACAAAGTCCCGTGCATCAAGGAGAGACCAATTTCCCTCAAACTGTGATAGTCTTTGGATGTGTTTCTAGTGAAGGCCACGTCATGGCGCACCACATCTTCGAAAAAGGGACACAACCTCAATTCATATTGCTATATTGAGCTGCTGTCCAATGTTGTCAAGCGCTGAGTGGAGAGGGGACTGCGGGAATGCCATACGCGTGGCACCAGGACTCAACTCCGTACCACACTCTGGGAAAACCCACAAGTGATTGTCTGAGAACTTCCCTGACTTCACCAATTCCAACATCTGGCCCTTTCAACTCGCCTGATTGCAACCCACAGACTAATGTGTGGGATGCAGTTGAGAAATACATCAAGGACAAGCTGATTGCTAGGATCAAATTCGTGTTCAGGCGTATCTCGAGGGACACTGTAAAGCCCGAATGCTTTAAGTTCAGGTTCGCTAACAAAAAGTGGATCCTGGAGTGTATGATTTAGGCCTTTTTAATATTGACCAATGTAAGGAGTGTTTTTACGGCTAAAGTTTTTTTTATTAAATTGGATAGAGAGGTGCCAGTGGCATTGTTGTTATTGTGTTTGAAGGAGTAGATATGGTTTGAGATTCGGGTCTTGATAGGGAAGGCACTAGCCCCAATGTAAGTGTGTATTTTGTATGGTGGTTGTTATTATAGTATTTATGTTATTTGTAGTATCGAGAGTAGTTTGGGTTTGCATGCTCAAGCTCTGGGCCAAAGTTAAGTTGGAATTGTTAGGTGGAGAAGATAAGAGAATCTGGGGGTGAGATCAAGGTTATTGTTAGTTGGCGGGGGTAGTTAGTTAGTGCTAGGGATGTTATTTAAGGTGTCGTTTAGTACAGGGAGTTGGGGATGTGGAGGGCTATAGGGTGAGGGGAGAGTTTGCATGCTGGTGTTAGTTCGCATAATGGCGTTTTGGGGGAATTGTTTTACAGTACAAATGTATATGACGTCACTTTGTATGCAATTGCTATTTAACGGGCATTCTCTGGATTTCTGGCAGTTACAATTATTAGTAGGGGGTATAATAGGTGCTGGTTGCTGGGCAGATTTTTTTTTGTTATTAGAGGTGATGATAGTTTGCGCTATATTGGACATTGTGGAGTAGGAAATTTTAATAGAGTTTTTATTTAAAATAGTGCTGTATCTATGCGGATATTTGAAGGAGTTATCTATCATTTTGAAGAATTCCTTAGGGATATTTGTTTTAACATTACAGTTATAGGGTGGATTAAACCAAATACTATTCTTTCTTCTAATTCTTTTATTTTTATTATGTTCTTGAGGGTCAGCTAATTGTCAATATTGATAGATTTTGTGGGCCTATTTATATGTTTTGGATTTCTTGGATAATGTGGGTAACATGTTTTTATCGAGTACACCTTGCATTGAACAATCGAAGATGAAATAGATTTGTCATCCGCACATCTTTATCTCTCTTCCTTCATTTATCTTTATAATTGCTCTATCTCGTATATTGAGCTTAAACCATTTCACTATAGGTTCAATTATCTAAAAGTATACTTTTAGTCTCATATATATATATATATATATATATATATATATATATATATATATATATATATATATATATATATATATATATATATATATATATATAGCAGGAGCTGAGTCGAAGAAGCTCATAAGGTTAAACAAAATATATGAAATAGATAAAGAGGCAAACTTAATGAGTAAACTCCCCCCTCACAAACTATTTTGCTTTAAAAAAGACTAAAAGAAAAGCGAAGTATGTTATTATATTGTCAATAACACGGTACAACAATAACAAATGAAAATGCGCTAGTCATAGGGCAAAATTTGATTTGTCAGCTTAAATTTTATTTGGGTCTGACTTTGAAAATCCGACAAGATAACTGTTAGAATATGAGTTGTTTTTTCAATAACATCTCGGGAATAAAAACTACCAAACTAGAGAATTACCAATCAGATTTAAAAATTGTCGATATGGTTAATTTTTTAGAAGATTAAAGACTAAAAGCGAAGCCAAAAAAACATAAACCGGGGGGGGGGGAATGAAGGATAAACACAGCAAAATTCTATGACAAAGATGAGACTTTGGAATGGTTGGCACAATTTTATGAAGAGCTATATATAGATGACTCAACTGACGCCCCTCAAGTTGATGAGGATGCGGAAGACACAATACCACCTATTTTGAAAGGCAAAATAGGGCAAAAATCCTTAGCTTGATAACATTTACACTGAGTTCATCAAAGCTGGCGGAGAACCACTCCTAAATATTGTTTTGAAATTGTTCAACATGATACTTTAAACTGGTTATTTACCACAAGCTTCAAAAATGGACTAATCGTATTGCTGCATACGAATAACAGTCGCATGTATTGTGGAAATTACCACTCAATCAGCCATTTAAGTAATCTTTACAAATCGTTTGTCACAGTATTGACAGAACGTAACAAAAGAGATGCTTATGCATCATTCCCAACTTCTCAAGCTGCACACCAACCAGGGAGAGGAACTACAGAGCAAATTATCGCCTTAGAGCAGATAATATAATTCAATAATCCTGTGTTCATTGCCTTTATTGATTTTACTAAAGCGTTTGATAGCATCAAGCTTCCTTCTCTTTCGAATCTTTTCGAAGAAACACATCTGAATAAGCAATATATTCACCATTTGAAAATGAGCGATGCTAATTCGACTGCTGCAATTAAAACTGATATAGACACATTAAAACTGATATAGACACATTAAAACTGATATAGACACATTAAAACTGATATAGACACATCAGAATCCGCAAAGGTGTAAAGCAAGGGGATGCCCTTTCAGCGCTTCTATTCTGCATCATTACGGCATCAGTTATTTGGAAAAGAGAACAACAATGCAGCTCTAGTTTTTCAATAAGTGTCCATCTATCAATGGATAGACAACGTTTGAAAATGACCTACGCTATTTCGACTGCTACATTTAAAACTGATATAGGCATATCACGCCCAATCCGAATCCTCAACATGAACATAAACCAAGTGAACACTTTGGTCCAAGATCGTAAGTGTTGGAGGACACTCAGTCATGTTAGTGCGTATTCTACAGCTAGCGGGGAAAACGTTTAATGAAAAAGTGTGAAAACTCCCAAGTGTCCATCAGCCAGTTTAAAAAGAAAGTTGAAGACTATTTACTCAAATTTCAACCGGATCGATTGTTATGTTCGAGTCTAGTGACATTCTTGAAATTAATTTTTATAAATCGATTGTTTGTCACAAACAGGGGGTTCGGTTTTTTTGAAATTTCCTTTGCTCCGGTGGATAACATTCATCGACTGGAGTTTACGGTCTTTGGTTCTGCACAAGTTTGGGATCTGGCCACGAGGACAGCTGCCAGAGAAGAAGAAGAAGAAGAAGAAGAAGAAGAAGAAGAAGAAGAAGAAGAAGAAGAAGAAAGAGAAGAAGAAGAAGAAAGAGAAGAAGAAGAAGGAGAAGGAGAAGAATACTTGGAAAAGGTAGTTTCCAAGTCGTCTTCTTCTTCTTCTTCTTCTTCTTCTTCTTCTTCTTCTTCTTCTTCTTCTTCTTCTTCTTCTTATTATTATTATTATTATTATTATTATTATTATTATTATGATTATTAGCTCACTAGGAATTCTCATACAAGTCATTATTGGTGATCCCTCACTGGCAACAACAGGTGGTGTTCCCTGGAATCTGAGTGATAACAGATCGTGTTCTCTGGGTGATCACAAGTCTCGGCAGATTTCCAATACTCTTCATTTCTTTCGATACCCGTTGCAAATCTATTTGAACTCTCGCAATAGCCGTTTACTATTGATTTTTCGCTGACAACGTTGGCCTTTCCCGGAATTTGAGTGGCAATAAGTCTCTGCATAGTTCCAACATTCTCCGGGCTCTTCTAGTCGAGATTTAGAAGGTTGTTTCCCCCCTCCGACTTTCCATTCTTCTTGACCCTTCACGTTTATTTTTTGTGGTATCGACTATCAAAACAATTTCCAGAACTAAAAGTTAACCATCAGAGCCCAAATCATATGTGGGGACACTTTGGTGATCGTCTCACCAGTAGGAGGTGTGATCCTGAATGAACTTCATATTCACCTGATTTTTATCGGTGGGGTTATCACAAAGATAATGTTTATCAAAACAATCCCCAAACTATTCCTGAACTGGAAAGGGCCATCACAGCCCAAGTGAAGGTAGTACCAAGAGAGGCAGTGTGACGTCAGAGTTATTGGCAGTTTTGCGTGACGTCGTATCACCGAGGCGTTGTTCTTATCATTGAACGGTGATAAAACAAAAACTGTTGGACATTCATGTTAGTAATAAATAAAAGAAAAGAAATAATTAAATGTGAATTTATCAAAGTTACGTTTAGACGAGAAACATACACACATCTGATCTTCTCTCATAGTTTTTGTGATACGAAGATTTAGAAAAATACTACACTTATTAAAGAAACCCAATCATTCATTTAACCTGCATGTGAACAACGTGGGGTGGAAGTGGCTTGGTGGTTGTAGACGCGGACTCTAGGTTCGAGTTGTGTCAGGGCTATTGTATCACTTTTACTAATACTTATGGGAAAGATATGAAGCCCCTTCAGCTATCGATTAAATAATAGGGTAGACTAGACTCTCGAGCCTTTGTTTTGCAACAAGTCAAGGAGAAGGAAAAAATTCTGAAGTAACACTAGTCTTTATCTGCTTAATCCGGCATTATTTCCAGTTGTTATAGACTTCTCCTAGCAATGGATAGGTGTGCTTATAGATTATGCAACCCTTGCTTCGCTTTACTCCCCGTGAAGGCCACCCTTACAGGAACTATCCATTCTCTCTCTCTCCACCACCACCACCACCACCACCACCACCACCACCACCACCATCATCATCATCATCATCATCATCATCATCATCATCATCATCATCATCATCATCATCATCATCATCATTATTAAGCTCTACTAAGTGTTGTCGAGCGGGGTCGGCTTCATTGCTATGTAAATGGTGTCTATAGTACCTTAGAATAAAAAATAGAGGTGGTCCGACTTCTTGCATTATTATTTAAGACCTACCATCCCCACCATTAAAAGGAGACTTTCATGGGCCTTTCCTTGTGGAGTCAAGTTTGGGCAGCTTAACCAAATTAGCAGAGTGTTACATCGTTAACCACATATCGTTTCTATTTGTGAAGTTGTTTAAGGCACTTCTAGGCCATTTTGACGGCGGACCGGACAGAGTAACTGGGGGTTCACCATGGTTTCCAGTCGTCCTTGACTTCACCTTGCTACTGAACTCAAGCAATGCTCGTTCAGGAGCGGTACGGTTTGGATGGCGCAACGTTTGCTCCATTATAGACACCACACGCAAGCTAGCCTATTGGGGGGGGGGGGTCCATTTTTTCTAAAAAACTAGAAGGGGTCTTTTTTCAACATGAGAAGTATAGGTTACAAGATTCTCATCAAAAGAGTTTCGAGGTTACCCCACCTCTAAATACCTCTTCTATCTCAAGATATGAGTGTCAATAAATGTCACTCGCTAACAAAAGGGAAAAGCAAATTGTCCAATCAAAGCGTTTCGTTTTAAGTGACATTGTTTTTCAACAAAGTAAATCGAATTCACCTCCATATCATACGCACTTTCGACATTTATGAAAAAGATTACCTGCACACACACATATATATTTTTAATTGTAAAAATCTAACCCAAGTTTTAAGAGTGACCCAAATTTAACTTGGGTTACAGTTTTAGAATAAAGTTAATGCGACTGGAAATAAGTTACCTTAAAAAAAAATCAATCTAACATACAATATTAGTTTCTTTCTGTTCGTTATATCTCCAGCTATTAGTTAAATAGTATTAATATTTATTTTTCTCTTTCTCTCTATAACCGTTTAAACTGGCTATTGGTTGAATAGTATTAATATGTCTTATTCTCTTTCTCTCAATGTCCGTTTTACCTGGCTATTGGTTAAATAGTATTAATATGTCCTTTTCTCTTTTTCTCTATATCCGTTTACCCTGGCTATGGGTTAAACAGTATTGATATGTCCTTTTCTCTTTCTCTCTATATACGTTTTACCTGGCTATTGGTTAAATAGTATTGATATGTCCTATTCTCTTTCTCTCTATATCCGTTTAACGTGCTATTGGTTAAATAGTGTTTATATGTCCTTTTCTCTTTCTCTCTATATCCGTTTACCCTGGCTATTGGTTAAATAGTGTTAATATGTCCTTTTCTCTTTCTCTCTATATCCGTTTACCCTGGCTATTGGTTAAATAGTATTAATATGTCCTTTTCTCTTCCTCTCTATATCCGTTTTACCTGGCTATTGGTTAAATAGTATTAATATGTCCTTTTCTCTTTCTCTCTATATCCGTTTATCCTTGCTATGGGTCAAATGGTATTAATATGTCATTTTCTCTTTCTCTCTATATCCGCTTTACCTGGCTATTGGTTAAATAGTATTAATATGTCCTTTCTCTTTCTCTCTATATCCGTTTAACGTGCTATTGGTTAAATAGTGTTTATATGTCCTTTTCTCTTTCTCTCTATATCCGTTTACCCTGGCTATTAGTCAAATGGTATTAATATGTCATTTTCTCTTTCTCTCTATATCCGTTTACCCTGGCTATTGGTTATATAGTATTAATATGCCCTTTTCTCTTTCTCTCTGTATCCGTTTTACCTGGCTATTGGCTAAATAGTATTCGTATGTCTTTTTCTCTATATATATGTATCCGTTTCCCCTGGATATTGGTTAAATAGTATTAATATGTCTTTTCCTCTTTCTCTCTATATCCGTTTACCTGGCTATTGGTTTAATAGTATTAATATGCCCTTTCTCTTTCTCTCTATATCCTATTTACCTGGCTATTGGTTAAATAGTATTAATATGTCCTTTTCTCTTTCTCTCTATATCCTATTTACCTGGCTATTGGTTAAATAGTATTAATATGTCATTTTCTCTTTCTCTCTATATCCGTTTACCCTGGCTATTGGTTAAAGAGTATTTATATGTCCTTCTCTCTTTCTCTCTATATCCGTTTACCTTGACTATGTGTTAAATAGTATCAATATGTCCCTGTCTCTTTCTCTCTATATTCGATCACCCTGGCTATTGGTTAAATAGTACTAATATGTCCCTTTCTCTTTCTCTCTACATCCGTTTACCCTGGCTATGGGTAAATAGTATTAATATGTCCTGTTCTCTTTCTCACTATATCCGTTTACCATGGCTATCGGTTAAATAGTATAATAATGTCGTTTTCTCTTTCTCTCTATATCCGTTTTACCTGGTATTGGTTAAATAGTATTAATATGTCATTTTCTTTTTTTCTCTATATCCGTGTTACCTGGCTATTGGTTAAATAGTATTAATATGTCTTTTTCTCTTTCTGTCTATATCCGTTTACCCTTGCTATTGGTTAAATAGAATTAATATGTCCTTTTCTCTTTCTCTCTATACCAGTTTTCCCTGGCTATTGGTTAAATAGTATTAATATGTCTTTTTCTCTTTCTCTCTATATCCGTTTTCCATGGCTATTAGTTAAATAGTATTAATATGTCCTTTTCTCTTTCTCTCTATATCCTATTTACCTGGCTATTGGTTAAATAATATTAATATGTCCTTTTCTCTTTCTCTCTGTATCCGTTTACATTGGCTATGAGTTAAATATTATCAATATTTAACCTTTCTCTTTCTCTCTATATTCGATCACTCTGGCTATTGGTTAAATAGTACTAATATGTCCTTTTCTGTGTCTCTCTATATCCGTTTACCCTGGCTATTAGTTAAATAGTATTAATATGTCCTTTTCTATTTCTCTATACATCCGTTTACCCTGGCTATTGGTTAAATAGTATTTATATGTCATGTTCTCTTACTCTCTATATCCGTTTCACCTGGCTATTTGTTAAATAGTATTAATATGCCCTTTTCTCTTTCTCTCTATATCCGGTTGACCTGGCTATTGGTTAAATAGTATTAATATGTCATTTTTTCTTTCTCTCTATATACGTTTCACCTGGCTATTGGTTAAATAGTATTAATATGTCCTTTTCTCTTTCTTTCTATATCCGTGTTACCTGGCTATTGGTTAAATAGTATTAATATGTCCTTTTCTCTTTCTCTCTATATCCGTTTTACTTGGCTATTGGTTTAATAGTATTAATATGTCCTTTTCTCTTTTTCTATGTATCCGGTTTACCTGGCTATGGGTTAAATAGTATTAATATGTCATATTCTCTTTCTCTCTATATCCGTTTTACCTGGCTATTGGTTAAATAGTATTAATATATTCTTTTCTCTTTCTCTCTATATCCGTTTTCGCTGGTTATTGGTTTAATAGTATTAATATGCCCTTTTCCTTTTCTCTCTATATCCGTTTACTCTGGCTATGGGTTAAATAGTATTAATATGTCCTTTTCTCTTTCTCTCTATATCCATTTTACCTGGCAATTGGTTAAATAGTATTAATATGTCCTTTACTCTATCTCTCTATATCAGTTTTACTTGGCTATTGGTTAAATAGTATTAATATGTCCTTTTCTCTTTTTCTCTATATCCGTTTTTACTTGGCTATTAGTTTAATAGTATTAATATGTCCTTTTCCTTTTCTCTCTGTATCCGTTTACCCTGGCTATGGGTTAAATAGTATTAATATGTCCTGTTCTCTTTCTCACTATATCCGTTGACTCTGGCTATTGGTTAAATAGTATTAATATGTCGTTTTCTCTTTCTGTCTATATCCATTTCACCTGGCTATTGGTTAAATAGTATTAATATGTCCTTTTCCCCTTTTCTCTATATCCGTGTTACCTGACTATTTGTTAAATAGAATTAATATGTATTTTTCTCTTTCTCTCTGTTTCCGGTTTACCTTGTATTAGTTAAATAGTATTAATATGTCCCTTTCTCTTTCTCTCTATATCCGTTTACCCTGGCTATTAGTTAAATAGTATTAATATATCCTTTTCTCTTTCTCTCTGTATCCGGTTTACATTGCTATGGGTTAAATAGTATTAATATGTCATTTTCTCTTTCTCTCTATATCCGTTTTACCTGGCTATTCGTTAAATAGTATTAATATATTCTTTTCTCTTTCTCTCTATATCCGTTTTCGCTGGTTATTGGTTTAAATAGTATTAATATGCCCTTTTCCTTTTCTCTCTATATCCGTTTACCCTGGCTATGGGTTAAATAGTATTAATATGTCCTTTTCTCTTTCTCTCTATATCCATTTTACCTGGCAATTGGTTAAATAGTATTAATATGTCTTTTTCTCTATCTCTCTATATCAGTTTTACTTGGCTATTGGTTAAATAGTATTAATATGTCCTTTTCTCTTTTTCTCTATATCCGTTTTTACTTGGCTATTGGTTTAATAGTATTAATATGTCCTTTTCTCTTTCTCTCTGTATCCGTTTACGCTGGCTATTGGTTAAATAGTATAAATATGTACTTTTCTCTTTCTCTCGATATCCGGTTTACCTGGCTATTGGTTAAATAGTATTAATATGTCCTTTTCTCTTTCTCTCGATATCCGGTTTACCTGGCTATTGGTTTAATAGTATTAATATGTCCTTTTCTCTTTCTCTCTGTATCAGTTTAGCGTGGCTATTGGTTAAATAGTATTAATATGTCCTTTTGCTTTTTCTCTCTATACCAGTTTTACCTGGCTATGGGTTAAATAGTATTTATATTTTCTTTTTCTCTTTCTCTCGATATCCGGTTTACCTGGCTATTGGTTAAATAGTATTAATATGTCCTTTTCTCTTTCTCTCGATATCCGGTTTACCTGGCTATTGGTTTAATAGTATTAATATGTCCTTTTCTCTTTCTCTCTGTATCAGTTTAGCGTGGCTATTGGTTAAATAGTATTAATATGTCCTTTTGCTTTTTCTCTCTATACCAGTTTTACCTGGCTATGGGTTAAATAGTATTTATATTTTCTTTTTCTCTTTCTCTCGATATCCGGTTTACCTGGCTATTGGTTAAATAGTATTAATATGTCCTTTTCTCTTTCTCTCGATATCCGGTTTACCTGGCTATTGCTTTAATAGTATTAATATGTCCTTTTCTCTTTCTCTCTGTATCCGTTTAGCGTGGCTATTGGTTAAATAGTATTAATATGTCCTTTTACTTTTTCTCTCTATATCAGTTTTACCTGGCTATGGGTTAAATAGTATTTATATTTACTTTTTCTCTTTCTCTCGATATCCGGTTTACCTGGCTATTGGTTAAATAGTATTAATATGTCCTTTTCTCTTTCTCTCTGTATCCGTTTTCCCGCGCTATTAATTAAATAGTATTAATATGTCCTTTTGCTTTTCTCTCTATATCCGTTTACCCTGGCTATTGGTTAAATAGTATTAATATGTCCCTTTCTCTTTCTCTCTGTATCCGGTTTACATGGCTATTGGTTAAATAGTATTAATATGTCGTTTTCTCTTTCTCTCTATATCCGTTTTACCTGGTATTGGTAAAATAGTATTAATATGTTATTTTCTTTTTTTCTCTATATCCGTTTACCCTGGCTATTGGTTAAATAGTATTAATATGTCCTTTTCTCTTTCTCTCTATATCCGTTTACATTTGCTATTGGTTAAATAGAATTAATATGTCCTTTTTTCTTTCTCTCTATATCCGTTATCCCTGGCTATTGGTTAAATAGTATTAATATGTCCTTTTCTCTTTCTCTCTATATCGGTTTACCCTGGCTATTGGTTAAATAGTAATAATATGACCTTTTCTCTTTCTCTTTATATCCTATTTACCTGGCTATTGGTTAAATAGTATTAATATGTCCTTTTCTCTTTCTCTCTGTATCCGTTTTCCCTGGCTATTGGTTAACTAGTATTAATATGTCTTTTTCTCTTTCTCTCTATACCCGTTTTCCCTGGCTATTGGTTAAATAGTATTAATATGTCTTTTTCTCTTTCTCTCTATATCCGTTTACATTTGCTATTGGTTAAATAGAATTAATATGTCCTTTTCTCTTTCTCTCTATATCCGTTATCGCTGGCTATTGGTGTAATAGTATTAATATGTCCTGTTCTCTTTCTCACTATATCCGTTTACCCTGGCTATGGTTTAAATAGTATTAATATGTCGTTTTCTCTTTCTCTCTATATCCGTTTTACTTGGTATTGGTTAAATAGTATTAATATGTTATTTTCTTTTTTTCTCTATATCCGTGTTACCTGGCTATTGGTTAAATAGTATTAATATGTCCGTTTCTCTTTTTCTCTATATCGGTTTACCCTGGCTATTGGTTAACTAGTATTAATATGTCCTTTTCTTTTTCTCTCTATATCCGTTTTCCCTGGCTATTGTTTAAATAGTATTAATATGTCCTTTTCTCTTTCTCTCTATATCCGTTTTACCTGGCTATTGGTTAAATAGTATTAATATGTCCTTTTCTCTTTCTCTCTATACCCGTTTTCCCTGGCTATTGGTTAAATAGTATTTATATGTCCTTTTCTCTTTCTCTCTATATCCTATTTACCTGGCTATTGGTTAAATAGTATTAATACGCCCTTTTCTCTTTCTCTTTATATCCTATTTACCTGGCTATTGGTTAAATAGTATTAATATGTCCTTTTCTCTTTCTCTCTGTATCCGTTTTCCCTGGCTATTGGTTAAATAGTATTAATATGTCCTTTTCTCTTTCTCTCTATACCCGTTTTCCCTGGCTATTGGTTAAATAGTATTTATATGTCCTTTTCTCTTTCTCTCTATATCCTATTTACCTGGCTATTGGTTAAATAGTATTAATATGTCCTTTTCTCTTTCTCTCTATATCCGTTTTCCCTGGCTATTGGTTAAATAGTATTAATATGTCCTTTTCTCTTTCTCTCTATATCCTATTTACCTGGCTATTGGTTAAATAGTATTAATATGCCCTTTTCTCTTTCTCTCTATATCCGTTTTCCCTGGCTATTGGTTAAATAGTATTAATATGCCCTTTTCTCTTTCTCTCTATACCCGTTTTCCCTGGCTATTGGTTAAATAGTATTAATATCTCCTTTTCTCTTTCTCTCTATATCCTATTTACCTGGCTATTGGTTAAATAGTATTAATATGCCCTTTTCTCTTTCTCTCTATATCCGTTTTCCCTGGCTATTGGTTAAATAGTATTAATATGTCCTTTTCTCTTTCTCTCGATATCCGGTTTACCTGGCTATTAGTTAAATAGTATTAATATGCCCTTTTCTCTTTCTCTCTATATCCGTTTTCCCTGGCTATTTGTTAAATAGTATTAATATGTCCTTTTCTCTTTCTCTCTATATCCTATTTACCTGGCTATTGGTTAAATAGTATTAATATGTCGTTTTCTCTTTCTCTCTATATCCGTTTTACCTGGTATTGGTTAAATAGTATTAATATGTTATTTTCTTTTTTTCTCTATATCCGTGTTACCTGGCTATTGGTTAAATACTATTAATATGTCGTTTTCTCTTTCTCTCTATATCCGTTTACATTTGCTATTGGTTAAATAGAATTAATATGTCCTTTTCTCTTTCTCTCTATATCCGTTATCCCTGGCTATTGGTTAAATAGTATTAATATGTCTTTTTCTTTTTCTCTCTATATCCTATTTACCTGGCTATGGGTTAAATAGTATTAATATGCCCTTTTCTCTTTCTCTTTATATCCTATTTACCTGGCTATTGGTTAAATAGTATTAATATGTCCTTTTCTCTTTCTCTCTGTATCCGTTTTCCCTGGCTATTGGTTAAATAGTATTAATATGTCCTTTTCTCTTTCTCTCTATACCCGTTTTCCCTGGCTATTGGTTAAATAGTATTTATATGTCCTTTTCTCTTTCTCTCTATATCCTATTTACCTGGCTATTGGTTAAATAGTATTAATATGTCCTTTTCTCTTTCTCTCTATATCCGTTTTCCCTGGCTATTGGTTAAATAGTATTAATATGTCCTTTTCTCTTTCTCTCTATATCCTATTTACCTGGCTATTGGTTAAATAGTATTAATATGCCCTTTTCTCTTTCTCTCTATATCCGTTTTCCCTGGCTATTGGTTAAATAGTATTAATATGCCCTTTTCTCTTTCTCTCTATACCCGTTTTCCCTGGCTATTGGTTAAATAGTATTAATATCTCCTTTTCTCTTTCTCTCTATATCCTATTTACCTGGCTATTGGTTAAATAGTATTAATATGCCCTTTTCTCTTTCTCTCTATATCCGTTTTCCCTGGCTATTAGTTAAATAGTATTAATATGTCCTTTTCTCTTTCTCTCGATATCCGGTTTACCTGGCTATTAGTTAAATAGTATTAATATGCCATTTTCTCTTTCTCTCTATATCCGTTTTCCCTGGCTATTTGTTAAATAGTATTAATATGTCCTTTTCTCTTTCTCTCTATATCCTATTTACCTGGCTATTGGTTAAATAGTATTAATATGTCGTTTTCTCTTTCTCTCTATATCCGTTTTACCTGGTATTGGTTAAATAGTATTAATATGTTATTTTCTTTTTTTCTCTATATCCGTGTTACCTGGCTATTGGTTAAATACTATTAATATGTCGTTTTCTCTTTCTCTCTATATCCGTTTACATTTGCTATTGGTTAAATAGAATTAATATGTCCTTTTCTCTTTCTCTCTATATCCGTTATCCCTGGCTATTGGTTAAATAGTATTAATATGTCTTTTTCTTTTTCTCTCTATATCCTATTTACCTGGCTATGGGTTAAATAGTATTAATATGCCCTTTTCTCTTTCTCTTTATATCCTATTTACCTGGCTATTGGTTAAATAGTATTAATATGTCCTTTTCTCTTTCTCTCTGTATCCGTTTTCCCTGGCTATTGGTTAAATAGTATTAATATGTCCTTTTCTCTTTCTCTCTATACCCGTTTTCACTGGCTATTGGTTAAATAGTATTTATATGTCCTTTTCTCTTTCTCTCTATATCCTATTTACCTGGCTATTGGTTAAATAGTATTAATATGTCCTTTTCTCTTTCTCTCTATATCCGTTTTCCCTGGCTATTGGTTAAATAGTATTAATATGTCCTTTTCTCTTTCTCTCTATATCCTATTTACCTGGCTATTGGTTAAATAGTATTAATATGCCCTTTTCTCTTTCTCTCTATATCCGTTTTCCCTGGCTATTGGTTAAATAGTATTAATATGCCCTTTTCTCTTTCTCTCTATACCCGTTTTCCCTGGCTATTGGTTAAATAGTATTAATATCTCCTTTTCTCTTTCTCTCTATATCCTATTTACCTGGCTATTGGTTAAATAGTATTAATATGCCCTTTTCTCTTTCTCTCTATATCCGTTTTCCCTGGCTATTGGTTAAATAGTATTAATATGTCCTTTTCTCTTTCTCTCGATATCCGGTTTACCTGGCTATTAGTTAAATAGTATTAATATGCCCTTTTCTCTTTCTCTCTATATCCGTTTTCCCTGGCTATTTGTTAAATAGTATTAATATGTCCTTTTCTCTTTCTCTCTATATCCTATTTACCTGGCTATTGGTTAAATAGTATTAATATGTCGTTTTCTCTTTCTCTCTATATCCGTTTTACCTGGTATTGGTTAAATAGTATTAATATGTTATTTTCTTTTTTTCTCTATATCCGTGTTACCTGGCTATTGGTTAAATACTATTAATATGTCGTTTTCTCTTTCTCTCTATATCCGTTTACATTTGCTATTGGTTAAATAGAATCAATATGTCCTTTTCTCTTTCTCTCTATATCCGTTATCCCTGGCTATTGGTTAAATAGTATTAATATGTTATTTTCTTTTTCTCTCTATATCCTATTTACCTGGCTATGGGTTAAATAGTATTAATATGCCCTTTTCTCTTTCTCTCTATACCCGTTTTCCCTGGCTATTGGTTAAATAGTATTAATATCTCCTTTTCTCTTTCTCTTTATATCCTATTTACCTGGCTATTGGTTAAATAGTATTAATATGTCCTTTTCTCTTTCTCTCTGTATCCGTTTTCCCTGGCTATTAGTTAAATAGTATTATGTCCTTTTCTCTTTCTCTCTATACCCGTGTTCCCTGGCTATTGGTTAAATAGTATTAATATGTCCTTTTTTCTTTCTCTCTATATCTGTTTCACCTGGAATTGGTTAAATAGTATTAATATGTCGTTTTCTCTTTCTCTCTATATCCGTTTTACCTGGTATTGGTTAAATAGTATTAATATGTTATTTTTTTTCTTCTCTATATCCGTGTTACCTGGCTATTGGTTAAATAGTATTAATATGTCCTTTTCTCTTTCTCTCTATATCCGTTTACATTTGCTATTGGTTAAATAGAATTAATATGTCTTTTTCTCTTTCTCTCTATATCCGTTATCCCTGGCTATTGGTTAAATAGTATTAATATGTCCTTTTCTCTTTCTCTCTATATCGGGTTACCCTGGCTATTGGTTAACTAGTATTAATATATCCTTTTCTTTTTCTGTCTATATCCGTTTTCCTTAGCTATTGTTTAAATAGTATTAATATGTCCTTTTCTCTTTCTCTCTATATCCTATTTACCTGGCTATTGGTTAAATAGTATTAATATGCCCTTTTCTCTTTCTCTCTATATCCGTTTTCCCTGGCTATTGGTTAAATAGTATTAATATGTCCTTTTCTCTTTCTCTCGATATCCGGTTTACCTGGCTATTGGTTAAATAGTATTAATATGTCCTTTTCTCTTTCTCTCTGTATCCGTTTTCCCGCGCTATTGGTTAATAGTATTAATATGTCCTTTTCTCTTTCTCTCTATATCCTATTTACCTGGCTATTGGTTAAATAGTATTAATATGTCCTTTTCTCTTTCTCTCTGTATCCGTTTTCCCTGGCTATTGGTTAAATAGTATTAATATGTCATTTTCTCTTTCTCTTTATATCCTATTTACCTGGCTATTGGTTAAATAGTATTAATATGCCCTTTTCTCTTTCTCTCTATATCCGTTTTCCCTGGCTATTGGTTAAATAGTATTAATATGCCCTTTTCTCTTTCTCTCTATACCCGTTTTCCCTGGCTATTGGTTAAATAGTATTAATATCTCCTTTTCTCTTTCTCTCTATATCCTATTTACCTGGCTATTGGTTAAATAGTATTAATATGCCCTTTTCTCTTTCTCTCTATATCCGTTTTCCCTGGCTATTGGTTAAATAGTATTAATATGTCCTTTTCTCTTTCTCTCGATATCCGGTTTACCTGGCTATTAGTTAAATAGTATTAATATGCCCTTTTCTCTTTCTCTCTATATCCGGTTTCCCTGGCTATTAATATTAGTATTAATATGTCCTTTTCTCTTTCTCTCTATATCCTATTTACCTGGCTATTGGTTAAATAGTATTAATATGTCGTTTTCTCTTTCTCTCTATATCCGTTTTACCTGGTATTGGTTAAATAGTATTAATATGTTATTTTCTTTTTTTCTCTATATCCGTGTTACCTGGCTATTGGTTAAATACTATTAATATGTCGTTTTCTCTTTCTCTCTATATCCGTTTACATTTGCTATTGGTTAAATAGAATTAATATGTCCTTTTCTCTTTCTCTCTATATCCGTTATCCCTGGCTATTGGTTAAATAGTATTAATATGTCTTTTTCTTTTTCTCTCTATATCCTATTTACCTGGCTATGGGTTAAATAGTATTAATATGCCCTTTTCTCTTTCTCTTTATATCCTATTTACCTGGCTATTGGTTAAATAGTATTAATATGTCCTTTTCTCTTTCTCTCTGTATCCGTTTTCCCTGGCTATTAGTTAAATAGTTTATGTCCTTTTCTCTTTCTCTCTATACCCGTTTTCCCTGGCTATTGGTTAAATAGTATTAATATGCCCTTTTCTCTTTCTCTCTATATCCGTTTACATTTGCTATTGGTTAAATAGAATTAATATGTCGTTTTCTCTTTCTCTCTATATCTGTTATCCCTGGCTGTTGGTTAAATAGTATTAATATGTCCTGTTCTCTTTCTCACTATATCCGTTTACCCTGGCTATGGGTTAAATAGTATTAATATGTCCTTTTCTCTTTCTCTCTATATCTGTTTCACCTGGAATTGGTTAAATAGTATTAATATGTCGTTTTCTCTTTCTCTCTATATCCGTTTTACCTGGTATTGGTTAAATAGTATTAATATGTTATTTTTTTTTCTCTATATCCGTGTTACCTGGCTATTGGTTAAATAGTATTAATATGTCCTTTTCTCTTTCTCTCTATATCCGTTTACATTTGCTATTGGTTAAATAGAATTAATATGTCTTTTTCTCTTTCTCTCTATATCCGTTATCCCTGGCTATTGGTTAAATAGTATTAATATGTCCTTTTCTCTTTCTCTCTATATCGGGTTACCCTGGCTATTGGTTAACTAGTATTAATATGTCCTTTTCTTTTTCTGTCTATATCCGTTTTCCTTAGCTATTGTTTAAATAGTATTAATATGTCCTTTTCTCTTTCTCTCTATATCCTATTTACCTGGCTATTGGTTAAATAGTATTAATATGCCCTTTTCTCTTTCTCTCTATATCCGTTTTCCCTGGCTATTGGTTAAATAGTATTAATATGTCCTTTTCTCTTTCTCTCGATATCCGGTTTACCTCGCTATTGGTTAAATAGTATTAATATGTCCTTTTCTCTTTCTCTCTGTATCCGTTTTCCCGCGCTATTGGTTAATAGTATTAATATGTCCTTTTCTCTTTCTCT
>OY744552.1:32151392-32156392 GCA_963556195.1 Sepiola atlantica | reverse complement strand
GAGTGGACCCCCCTAGAACTACCCAGGAATAATGTCTCAGCCCGACAGATAAAAGGTTACCGAAATGGTCAAGTTCCTGTCGGGCCTGGGTCGATCCAGGTATTTAATTCCTTCCCACCGCAGGAAGATGTGACACAAGGCCGAAAGGTCTTCACTGGAATTTGGTTGGCAATAACCCTAACCCAATGTCCCAGTACTCTTCGCACTCTTCCAGTGGAGGACTGATTAGTGCTCTCCCTCCTCGGTCCTTCCGTCCTCCTTGACCCTACACGACTATTTTGTGTGGTATCAGCCGAGGTTGGGGGGGGGGGGGAGAACAGTTTATAAGATGTATTGCAGTTTCAGTTCCCTTGGTTTCGTGTGATGTTTTTGTTTTACTTCTGTTGTATTTTCCATGTGGCTGGTTAGTGTTTGTAGTTTAGGTGGGTTGGTTTCCGCATTCGAAGATTTTCCTGTCTTCATAATTGCTGTCTGCCCCTTGATTCCAATTTCTCCTAGTCTTTTTTTCATGTTTTTCCTTTTCCTAGTGCTCCTATTATTATTGGTTTTATATTAACTTTCATTATTATTATTATTATTATTATTATTATTATTATTATTATTATTATTATTATTATTATTATTATTATAAATTATTATTATTATTATTATTATTATTATTATTATTATTAGTAGTAGTAGTAGTAGTAGTAGTAGTAGTAGTATTTTTGTTGTTGTTGTTAGTGTTGTTGTAATTGTTATTGTTGTTGTTGTTGTTTTAGAAGGTGGTAGAGGAGGAGGCGGGGAGTAGGAGGTTTTTTTTTTTTATTGTTTACTCATTAAAGGTGAATTTTCTTCCTTTTATTGTCTTAACTGTGCTGGCGGTCCAAAAGTAGACCACCCCAGCAGCTGTGAAATAGGTCGGGCCGCGAGAACTGGTCACCCTGATGCTTTTTCAAGGTTTATTCACATCGTCCCATCCCCCACCTGAGTAAAAAAAAAGTTGCGTGGGATTCTCAGGAAAAGTCTATGCCTTCTCTAAAATTAGAACTTGTCATTTTCTGAAACCAACAACTGGCAGAATGGGGGTTAGGGTTAGAATGGAGGAAGGGTGAAATGCAAGAAAAATGTTTAGATGTTCGTCTGTTGATCTGTCATGATTCATTTTGAAATTGGATTTTCATTGGTCTGTGAAGCTAAAGTTTTAAATAGCATTTTGTATTGGTCTGTAACGTTTAAGTTTTAAAACTCATTTTCGCTGGGTTGTTACAGTTAAGTATGAAATAGCATTTTGTATTGGTCTGTCACGTTTACATTTGAATCTTGAAATTTGTACAATAGTCCAATCAGTAATGGCAACACCCTGTCAACATCACGGTATCTCTGTAAAACCATGCCGATTCCCGACGACCGACGACCCGAACGTTTGTGCTGTGGATTTCCTTCTCCTTCATCTTCTTATTCTGCCCGTGTCGTCTCTCGTCTTGGAAATCGTCGAGGGCGTGTGCACTGGTTTACATTTTGTATTTACAGCAAGTAAAAAAGACTCACAAAAACACAAACACAGAGATATACATTGAGTATCTGACTTGTTGGTAACGGACGTATGTGTGTGTGTCGTTGGGTGCCCGCCGCTAGCGTCAACATTTGAGTTATGTTCAAATATATCAGCTAAAACCTGAGATAATTTGTCTGTAGAGACTATCATTGTCGTTCGTTTGAAGTCATCCACTCGTCTGCTGAATCGCTGCTGAACTCTCAGTTGACATATTGAGGAGACGGAGCAGATAAGAGTTTATCTGCTCCGTCTCCTCAATATATCAACTTTCGACCGGAAATCCTTGATGCCCGGTATTTTTATTAGTCACTCTCAGCTGCACACCGGAACTGACTACATCCATCTCTTATCTCAGCCCATTCTTTCCATCGTCCCCCAGGCCATTCAAAAGCTAACACCTAATGGTCAGGGCGCCACTCAGTCTAGGAAGTTTAATAGATTCGTCGGCCTCTCCGCTGTCGCCCACCTATATTACTTCCTCATCATTTATCCTTTGTAAATCGTTTCCCAACTCAACATTTTCCGAGGCTGGGAGGCAGTCTATAGTATCACATCTGTATAGTAAATCAAATCAAAATACATTTTTAATGTTCCGCAAAATAAATTGGCGAAATAGAATTACATATCGATATTGTAGAAAGTAAGTTATTAATTACAGAGATCTAGGGAACAGACGATCTTTACTTTATATATTAGACGGCGGTTGTCCTTTTATTTATCTAGATATTCTAGTTACAACTCCGGTGTCAGCATTTACACACTTTATTCATATCTGTCAAATGAATATTTTTATTGTTGTCTACCTGTCATTTTCTTTCAAAATGTGACGTGACATGAATAACAAACGTCCAAAAACCAGACTCACGGTAGATTTTCTTTACTGCTTCTAAGAACGAGGTAGTCCGCCATCTTGAAAAACTCAATGCAACTTTCGATCGGTAATCATTATTGTGGTATCCATGTTTAGAACTTGCTAACTGATAATTATTGTTTACTTACAGAATACTTAAATTATATACATATATATATATATATATATATATATATATATATATATATATATATATATATATATATATATATATATATATATATATATATAATTTAATCCATAACCATAAATTTAATTTATTTAATTTTTCAAATTCCTCATTTGACGAATACCTGTATTTTTTCCTTCGACATACAATCAAAATTTATATTTATTTTTTTCCAATTTTTAATTTTTTTTATTTCTTAGGCACGTTTCACAGCTCAGTTAAGAAAAATATATATATAGTTCTTAGTTTAACATCGCTGATCATGAGAAATTGTTCATTTAATAAAACACATATTAATCAAAAACAGAAGAAAGAAAGACGAGAAAAGCTTAAGCTTAAGGCTTGATTTAAAAAAATTACGGCAAATTAAAAGGCATGAAAGACTCACATCAAAAGTTGACATATAGCTTGACCCCAACCAATGACATTACACTCGAAACTTTGAACGGTTTTAAACCGTCACTCAGGATTCAAAACCAGTCGAGCTAGTCTCGATTAACTTTCATTCAAAATAGAAAACCGACGAAAAACTCTCTATAAAACATTAAAAATGCCAGTTGATAAATAATTGTTAATTCTACAGTTGAATAATAATAATGATTAAAACGTTTGGTTCAATACAAAATCGTAATACGAAAGTAAGGTTAGCATGGAATGTCATCGATCGTAATCAATAGGTTTGCAGTAACAAACATGTTTTTCGTAATTGCAGGCTTACATGACTTCAATACCAAACAAATAAATGATTCAATTACAGATATCATCATTTTTTCGGTGAAAAAACCCCCTAAAAATTGCAGTTAATCTGATTTGTTTCCTAAATATTTATTTAATATATTTGTTTCCTATAATTAAATCATCGTTTATACACATTCCTAGATCAAGACCCAAGGAACGTAATTCATTTGAAAAAATACCGAGTTATCTACCCATTAACCATATCAATTTCCGATTAAACAGGAAAAAAGCTATATATATATATATATATATATATATATATATATATATATATATATATATATATATATATATATATATATATATATATATAATGTGTCGACCGAAAAGCACCTCAAGTTTTAGATTTTAATCGAATTGTCTTTTGACTATTATTCATTTTTTTCCTTACAATGTAATGCTGTCGCACGAGTTATACTTATTTTCCCGTGTGTAATCCACTCAGGAATTAATATACTATGACTCCGTTTTTTCTTTTTCAAACACTAATTAAACTTTGTACAGCCAAAAATCTTGATATATATATTACAATATCAATTCCAGGTAAGGCGTCATAGTCTGTAGGTAAAACGCCAGACTATAGACATCAATATCGAAGGTTCAATCTTTGTCCAAGTTAGTCATACTGATGACTGCTGTGAGCCAGAAACACGTGTCTATGGATTACTTTTATGTACGTATAAAATTAATATATATATATATATATATATATATATATATATATATATATATATATATATATATATAAAGACAAGATTTTGTAACATTCTAAAGACCAATATTTTATTTATCTTACAAAGCTTTTTTTTTTAAACAAACCCTTTTGGTACACTTTTACAGTTCCGTTTCGTTCAGTAGGGGACCAACCAACATCTGTGTTTCAATATTGGATCTTTCATATCTGAATTCATCAGAAAGACAAAAAAGTCCTCAATTCGAATAGTTATACATTGCGATGTGACAAAAAATGAAGGTCCGAATATAAAATAAAAACTCACATCAGATGCCGTTCCACCCATAGCGTCTTTGAAATCATAATCTCGAGCAGGCAGCCATATTGTAATTAGAAGCAAAGCCAAGAAAAATACGCACGACACAGATCTTTTATAAGGGACTAATATTTAAACCCGGCTAGAAGATAACTACAGTTTATTTATGAAGATACTTTAATTAATCTCTAAAAAAATCTCATTATATAATTTACGTAATTTAAATTAGGAGGATTAATTCAAAACGAATACGAAACTAAAATATAGCACCTTAACTTGAATCAACATTTTTTTTATCAAACTTTATTTTAATTTTTTTTTCGATGCCGCATGCCGATATTCCCAATATTTTGCCAACTGTTTACCAAAACCAGATGTAAAACTCTTGTTGGAAAAGCGAGCGTATTACCTCCCTTTGCTCAGAAATTCAAAATTCAGAAGATACCACCGAAATTCCCCCTTATTAACTACATAATAATCTATTTAATAATAGTATAATACATCTGATCCGTTTAGCCTATCTGGAACAATTAGATCAACTATTTTACTACATATTCTGGGTAAATAAATAGGTTTGTCAGCCTATATAACGTCTAGAAATACCTGGAACCACAGTTAATTTTTTCATATCCTATTTCCAAGCTTTGAGTAGACTATATGAAGACTACAGAGACATGACAATGCATGATCGTTTAA
>OY744552.1:32121392-32146392 GCA_963556195.1 Sepiola atlantica | reverse complement strand
AATTTGAAAACGTAAAAATTAAAAAAAAACCAAAACATTTTACAAGGTCGTAGCTATTGGGTGATCGGGGTAATGTTCTTCTAAGCATGTCATTTTCCCCGACCAACTCGGCCTTTTGACTAAGATCAAAGTGTAGTATCTGTTCCGATGGATACTGCACGCCTGTTCTGTGCAGTTCTAGGAGGTCCACCCTCCCAGGCTTCGCCTCCCCTCTTTGGGGAGGAGTAAGTTTATTGCTTACTGTCTGAGGCGCCCCTACCGGGGAATGCCGACGGGGCTGCCCAGGCAATTTTTAAATGGCCAGAGTGCTCACCTCTCGAGCGCTGGCTTTTAACCCCACTTGCTCGACCCGATCTTGGGTCACATCTTACTTGTGGGAGTAAGATAAAACTGGCCTTGTGCCTAACTCCGCGAGGAGTAAATAAACATCAACCCCTACCGCCGTCCATACACATTGGAAGAGCCTCAGTGTCAATTCATATACATGCATAAAATATATACACGCGCCCCACAATACGCATAACAATTTTCTACCTCTCCTACCATTGCACACCCAGCCATCACGCATACAAGGCAAGCTTAGCCTATATTCACACAAACTTTTTCTTGACAGCCAAACATCGATAGATTCCCAACCGCTCACACATACATCTCACCATATATTAACTGTTTATAGGGGAACAATTTGCACACACACACATTTACATATTCAAACAAACTTCTGAATCAATAAGATTATACAGGGTAGGCAAAAATAAGGGTCCTATTTTTAAAAATTCATAACTTTTTTATTTATTGATTTAAACATTTTTTTTTTTAGAATAAGTAAAGGACCCCTTCCGAAGCAAGCATGAGCCGTATTAGCCCTAAGGAACGTACCCTCATTTAGAAAACATTATTTTTGCTTAAAAAACTCAAAACAGTGTAAAAAACAATACTTTAGTTTTTGTAAGTTTTAAGAAGTGTTTTTCGGCTAAAATTTGTTTTGTTTATTTCAAAAAATCTCGGAAGGGTCAGCCTACACATACATAAAGTTTGGTGAGTTTAACTTTTATTTTGTGGAAGTTATTCAAATTCAAGTTATTCAAATTTAAAGATAGGACCCTTATTTTGGCCCACCTTGTATATAGGTGTAAAGAAAAATATATCTGTAATTGTACAATCACTTAAAACAATTTGAATTTCATTATATTTAACTTCGTACTCAGACCCGTTCATTAGAACATTTAATTGATGTTAACTAAACTTATTGATTTTATACTTAACAGGATAAATAAATAAATATTTTGATAATCATAATTCTATGAAAATAATGTATATCATTTACATGCATCAAAAAGTATCATACTTACACAAGTAAACAAATGAACTCTAAAATCAAACAAGCCGCACAATGTGATAAAACTAATTAAATTATCTCTACTAGCGTATACAATTAGTGGAAGTAAAGCAGGTATTATTAGATATCTTATCCATTAATAACAACTTAATTATTAGCTTAATTACTAACTCTCGTCGTCTAGTTCGATTGACTTACTGAATTCTACAGTCCACACGACCTTTCACTACAGTTTATAAATTTAATAATATTAATTTGTTGTAATTTATTACAATTATTAAAGGATTTAAAGCAATATCAGTTGTATACTTAACCGATAATATTTTAATTGTTATTTCATACCAGAAAGTATACTAAAGTCTCCTTATTGAAAGTTATGGATAATTCACTAGGTTATTACTATATTTATCCAGGGTGCCCCGTTTGAAGTGATTACAGCTAATACATAATCCATCCCTTTCATTTAGTAAGTTATCTTTATCATGGAACATAATAATAGCCAGTTTTTCATTTAGGCAAAGGAAACAGGTAGGGCTGTGTAGTGTAGGGGTTGAAATATTTTCAAGACACTCCATTTTACTACAGGTACTTTATTATTATCCCTTAGGAACCATATGTGTTTGGACAATGAGGTGTCCTTTCTCTTATCTAGGTTATTAAAATATATTTATGGTTGCTGTATAATCCTTAAAATCTGTGTCTGTACTTCTTATGTAAAATGTAAGGCGCGTGTGTGTATTTTATGCATGCATATGAATTGACACCGAGGCCCTTCCAATGAGGTATGGACGGCGGGTAGGGGTTGGTGTCACTTGGTCGGGGAAAATGACATGTTTAGAAGAACATTACCCCAACCACAAGATGGCTACGACCCTGTGAAAAGTTAATTTTAAACAAATGTATTTCTTAATTTTCTTTGCTGGCCAATTTGATTCTGTCTGATTACTTTTGAGAACAATTTAATATTTTAATATTCTAATATTCAGTTTATCTTGCAGCTCCGAAGTGATGTAAACTCTGGTTAGCTAATGTTTATATATATATATATATATATATATATATATATATATATATATATATATATATATATATATATATATATATATATATATATATTATATTTATATATTTATATATATATATATTTATATATATATATTATATTTATATATTTATATATATATATATATATTATATATATCTATATATCTATTATATATATTATATATATATATATTATATATACTATATATATCTATTATATATATATTATATATATCTATCTATTATATATATTATATATATTATATATATCTATTATATATATCTATTATATATATATATATTATATATATATATCTATTATATATCTATTATATATATATTATATATATTATATATATTATGTATATTATATATATATTATATATATATATTATATATTATATATATATATATATATATATATATATATATATATATATATATATATCAATGTATATGATTATGTGTGTGTAAGGTTTGTGTGTTATTTATAAAAAGAAGGGTTAGAACATCTACATAAAATCTAAAAGTATATTCTTATATACAATTTACCGGGGAAGACAATGGAAACATTTCTGAATCTCTAACTGCACCCCTAAGGGGTCTATGAGGGTACAACCCACCTTTAAAACTTCAAATATATAACATTTTTATGAAATTTAAATCCTACGTATAAAATTTTCTGGGGAAGTGCTCTGCTAATCTAAGGGAGCTATAGGAGTAAATAATATGAACATCTTAAAGTTAGAAAAATGGCTTGCATAACGTAATTCATGAAAATCGCCGACTTGTTTATAAATAAACAGAAATGTATTCTGATGGATGTAATTTTTTAATTAAATTTTTTTTTGTAAATTTTTTTTAAATAGGATCTTTTAAAAGTTCGTTTCATTTTTAAAATGTGTAAATCAGGTAAGTGTTCGGTTCAACTGGAAAAACAATAAAGAATACACCCAACCTGCCGATTATCAACCGAACGCGGGAACCGTAGCGTCATGAACGCAACTATTAAAATACCACTGAAGAAGTTATTTAAATGGCTGACTCACCGTTATTTTTGTGTATGGATTCACTTTTGATGACTATGCAGAGATTAAAACATTGAATGAAAGCTTGATTTTAAATAATATAAAAAGTAAAATTACATTCTATGTTAGGCCACAACGAAAGTTTAAGACAAATAATTAATTTGCTATAAAATATATGCGAAACACAATCGATGGTAAATTGCAACGGTCCCTTCACGAAGAAGGTTATTGTGGACACAGTTAATCTGTAAATCTGATATTCTGCTAATCGAGAATAACAAAACGAAGTCGGGCGTTTTACTGGAAGTATTATTTTCTTTAATTTGAGGTTAAATATTCGAATTGTTGGTATGACATAATATTTCAATTTAAGATCTTAAATCATAATAAAGATTTAATTTAACATAGATTCTTTTTTAAGGGAAGTTAAGTTAGTTCGGTTATTGTATAATTGTGTTTGGATAAAGAAGTTAAAAATAGGTCAGGTATTTGTTATTCTGTAACTCTGGTATTCTGGCAATCGAAATTAATAAACACAGCGATTGGTGAAATCTATCAAACATTATGTGGATTATCCAATGAAAACGCGCCTCACAAAGAAAACGTGTAGGGAGAGGGAGTGTACCTTGTTTCTTATAAAAATCAGATATCTGCTACAAAAACTGCAAAACATCGGAAATATGGAAAACCTCACCATCGATATCAAATCCCTTTGCATTAACGTACCCACAGCCAAATGCCTTAGATCCCTTAAAATCCATCTTAACAAGTCAAAAATCGAACTCCCTCTGAATTATTAAAATAATAATTAATAAATCACAGAACAATGCCATTTCACTTTTAAAGATCAATTATGCAAGAGAAACTATTTTCCCTAGAATTTCTAGAAAACTGTCCCTACACATCCATCCTATCCCCAAACTCCCAATACTTTAAAAATATTGATGCCACACTCCTTATCTACTGACATTGTCGACAAACTCAATAAAACACACCATTTTTTTCACCTAACAAGAAATTAATCACGTCCTCAAGTCCATTGATATTATTCTACGCCACACTTGAACGGCCAACACTATAGAAAACCAACGAACAAAAATGACTTTATACATTTCTATTGTAACCAGAACAACATAATAAAATCCGGAATAATCATAGGCTCGTTCCTCAGATCTCTCAGAATGTGTAGCCCCGCTTACCCCCGCAATGAAAAAATCTACATTGAGAGCTTTAAAATATCCAAATTTTTCACCCACAACGCTTAACGCAAAGCCTTTAATATTCACAAAAGACTAACATTACGGAAATGTCCCCTCATAACAACGCCACCAGCACAAATAACACCGACAAGTTTGATAAAAATAATCCTTATATAGTTCTCGCCACTAATCCCATATCTACCTCCTCACTAAAACTAATATCATGATGAATGAACTACATACATTGACCCCCACAGAAAGAGAAATGACTAAGAGGGTTATGTCATGGCGGACGAACATTACCCCCCCCCCCCCAAGAACAGAGGAGTTAATGCGTGGGAGTATGATATCATGACAACAGAATAGCTAATAAACAACCCCGAACCCGTAAAAAAGGATAAAGTTAGCCTGGGACGATAATATCGTGAGGAACGAACATATATTATATGTCTCCCCACCAAAAAAAGAGGAGGTAATATCTGGGAGGAATATATCATGAGGAATGAATGAAAATATACTATACTACCCCAAACGGAAGAGGTAAAGCATTGGAGAACACCCACACACAAAATAAATGTGATTATGCCTGGTCGGATTGTATCATGACAACAGAACAGATACTACAAATCCCCCTTCCAAAATAGAGGAGGTAATACTTGGGATTATCACCCCATAAAAAGAGAAAGTAATGTCTGCGAGTATGGTATGGAAAGTTTTATTGTACACGTAAAATGCCGAAATGAAAAGTTGTCGCTAAAAATATAGTCGCCATCTTTATAAACAAAGAGAAGTATGCAAGCTAAGGAAGAACGATACTTTAAAAAAATATTTTTTAATTAAAAAATATCTTTTAATTAAAAAATATTTTTTAATTAAAAAATATCTTTTAATTAAAAAATACATAACCTTGAATTATCGTTCTTCCTTAGCTAACCTCTTACTCGACTTGTTTAGATGGTGACTATTTTTTTCCGACCTAATTTTTATTTTAGCGTTTCACGTGTACGATGAAACTTGAAATAATTCTCAGTTTGTCATTGATAGCTTCTGTCCTACAATATCCATATTTTATTCTGACACCAAAGTTCATGGTCAAACGCCCAACGTTGGAAGTCGAAAGTAAAAAATAAATAAAAATAATTGTCAGCTAAATATTTTTAAATGAATAAACCAAACGTGTTAACTTTTTACTTTATTTATGATAACAATTTAAATCTATTAAAAATGAATAGTTTATTTCTTATTATTATAATACTATTTGTCAGCTAAATAGTTTTTAAATAAATGAAGCAAATGTGACTATTAAAATTTTATTGATTTATAATGTTAACAATTAAATATATTTCAATAAAAAGAATACAAAGAGTAGGTTTTTGAAATTGATTAAGTCGACATGATTTTTTTTTACTAAATAGTCACCGCTCATCAAGGTCCAAAGGCCACTCAAGGACAGGGGTCAATGGTCTGTGTCAGGTGGATGGTGAGACAAACACCATTTAATTTTACCCTTATTGAAACTTATTTGAATGTTCTAACTGTTAACATTAACATATCGATTTCTATAACACACAAACATTAACTTATATATATATATATATATATATATATATATATATATATATATATATATATATATATATATATATATATATTGTTTTCGACTATAATTATTGTAATTATTTTTAGTTATATCTCGATTATTTTGTTAGTTATGATATTGCGTAAACATTACTAATAGGGAATATGAAAAACAGTATCTTATTAAATTAGTAATTTGGATGGCAGGAAGAGGACTTGTGACTGTAAGGTTAGGGTTAGCTCCTCACTCCCTCTAAATTATTGACCGGAGTAAATATTAAAAGCGTTGAAATCGATTGAAAATATTTTTTTCTTTTTAACAACACAGACCAATATTTGTCTAATATGTCTGATAAAACAGATTTTTTATGTAGCTTTTCTTTTTTTTAAACTAATGAGTCACTGCTCATCAAGGCCCAAAGGCCACTCAAGGACAGGGGTCAATGGTTTGTGTCAGGTGGATGGTGAGACAAACACCGTGAGGATTGCAGACGATCGTTGGATCTGGGCAGAATTTGATTATTTAAGAGGACGGTTCAACAAGAATTTGTTAACATTGGACTTGAAGACGAACATGTTGTAGTCAGCTGGGAAGCAGCCCCGTGCTATTTCGTTCCACAGACGGACAGTACTTGGAAAGAAACTATTCTCATGGAACCCCCGCCTCGCTCCTGGTACACAGAGGAAGAAAAGATTTTTTTTACAGAAGTTATAGCTAGACGAGTTTTTGCTGTGAATGTTTTACAAAAGAGAGACCAGAGATTGGAGCTCAATCGAGCACCTACAATAAAAAATAACGATAGAGTGGAGAAAGACTAGTAATGTCTTTTCTGTAAGAAAGAGGCTGCAGGGAAGAGAAGAGGACCCCCACTAGATTTCGAAGTCGAATTTGTTCTTTGTCAAGGTAAGGGGGGGAGAGAGAGAGAGAAAGAGAGAGAGAGAGAGAGAGAGAGCTCTGAGCGGCACCTCTCCAGATGTGGCACCATTACTGATGACGTAATTCTTTTTATGGGAGTGTATTCGTTTTTGGAATAAATCATTTTGAAATGTGTAAAGTCTAAATTTTTGACACACAGCAATATTTTCAGTCTTTGGCGATCGGAAAATGGGTGTAGAAGGTGATAACATACGTACGACCGAAGGTAAACTCGTAAAAGATTATGCTTCGTCGGTGTTCACACTCGCTATTTATCTAGATATATTACTATAATATTCACATAAAATGATAAAATTACGAATCAGTCATTTAATTTTTCATATATAAATTATTATTATTTTATGATGCCTACACGAAAACAACAGCGACTTTTTATTATAGCGTTAAGGATTTGTTAGCGAATTGATTTCAGTCTGACTTGATATTTGCTTTCTCGCTTCCCCTGCTCACTTGAAATAGTTTTACCCGGGGACTAGAAAAGGCACGTGTTTTCTCGCAAACCTTTTCATGACAGAATGAAAGTACACCCACACACACAACACACACAACACACACACAACAAACACAACACACACATACAACACACACACGCAACACACAACACACACAACACACACAAAACACACAACACACACATACACAGCACATGCACACACACAACACACACACAATACACAACACACACACACGCAACACACACACCCCACACACAAAACACACACAACACACACCACACACACACAACACACACAACACACACAACACAACACACACACAACACACAACACAACACACACACAAAACAGACACAATACACACACAACACCCATACACAACACAACACCCACACAACACACACACAACACACACAACACAAAACACACAACACACACACAACACACACACAACACACAAAAAACACACAAACAACACACAACACACACAACACAACTCAACACACACACAACACACAACACACACAACACAACTCAACACACACAACACACAACACACACACACGCAACACACACACAACCCATACACACCACACACAACACACACACACACGCAACACACACACAACCCATACACAACAAACACAACACACACACACCCGCAACACACACACACTCCCCACACAACACACACACACCACACAGAACACACACACACGCAACACACACACACCCCATACACAACACACACAACACACACACAACACTCAGACAACACACAACACAACACACACAACACAACTCAACACACACAACACACAACACACACACACGCAACACACACGCAACCCATACACACCACACACAACACAACACACACACACACGCAACACACACACAGCCCATACACAACAAACACAACACACACACCCGCAACACACACACTCCCCACACAACACACACACCACACACAACACACACACACGCAACACACACACACCCCATACACAACACACACAACACAACACACACGCAACCCCCCCCCTCCCACACACACACACAACACACACACAACCCACACAACACACACACCACACACAAACACACAACACACACACACGCAACACACACAACTCATACACAACACACAGAACACAACACACACACAACACACACAACACACACACACAACACACACATACACATACACAACACACACACAACACACAACACAATACACACAACACACGCACACCACAAACACACACAGCCCACACACACACAACACACAACAAACACACCCACAACACACACAACTCACACAACACACAACACACACATACAACACACACACAACACACACACGCACACACAACACACACACAGCCGTAAGAAAAGTTGAATTTCATAGTTTCGATTATTTTTTCATCTTTGATAGTTATTTTCATTCTTACGTTTCTAATTAACACCAGACATGAGTCATATATTTTGGACTTCTGATATATAGGTATTTGTACATAAGGATACCCTATAGTGGCCGTGGGGATAAAGCGATAGCTTGCGTCGTCTAGCTTATTCTATGAACTGGGTTCGCGCCCTACGTCCGTCTGAAATTATCTCTGAAATTATACTTCCGACACTGATGATAGCAATAAGCTTGAAACACCGGCGCCTGTAGGTAGTAATAAGTTAATATTTATTTATAAATATATTGTTATGTATATTAAATATTATTTTTATTTAAGAAAAATATTTATTATAAAAACATCGATTAGAAACTGATTTAAATGCAATAGTTTCTCTTTTCATGTGTTTTTGAATTTCATGTGTTTTTGAATTTCATGTGTTTTTGAATTTCATGTCTTTTTGCCTACCTTCATTATAGAAAAATATTTTGGTCCTTCTATCCAGACATTGTTTTGTTCTTGAATTGATTGTGAATATATCCACTAGAAATTATTTGAATTGAAATTAATAAAGTCTATATGTACATATAGAGCGACAGAATGGACCCCGAGGCAATGGAAAAGACCTAGAGGAAGGCCATACAGTCGGTGGAAAGACGACCTCGATAGCCAACTAGGTCCTACAAAGCCACGCTTAGACAGGGATAAAACAAGGTGGAAATAAACTAGGAAAGGGTTCCTCTATGGCGAAGGGTTATTGACTACATCATGAAAAGGATTTGTGAATGAAATATAATGGAAAACATTATTAATCGACAGAACATAAATATAAAGTCAGTTTTTGTGAAGAAATATTCATTTAGTAAAGTTTATACAACTCGTGTTCTTTAGTAGGAAATGTTCAGTAAATAAGCAGACACGAGGGCTAAAGATGTGTATGTCTATATTTGTTAGTGCGTGTAAGTGGGTAGCAATTTGTTTCTGTTTGCCTGACTTCTTGCCAGTGCGCGAGGTGAAGAAAACTTATACGTGCGTTTTGAAGTTTTCTTTTCTTCTCGCCACCCGGTCAAAGGCTGGAGGTTAGGGTGAGCGTACGTTCTTGTGGGTTCTTTTGAGGTGCACCGGTTGAACCTGTCCTTTTAGCTGTTTGTTTTATCGTTCTTATAGGGGTTTATTTAGTTAGCATCGGCTTATTACTTTGGCATCTACCTGTTAGTTTTTGACTTTGAACCGTTTTTGATTGGTTGGAAATCTTCAGTTCACACGTTCCTTTTAGAAACCAACTTGTTTTTTGTGAAAAGGAGAGCGTATCCCAACGAAGCAAAGAAAGAAAGAGGGTAGCAATTCAAGACATTTGCTTTTTGGCGTTCGTTCAGATCGTGCCTCGGTCCACCACACCTCCACCAAAGGTGATAAAATACCCTGATGATGATGATGATGATGATGATGATGATGATGATGATGATGATATGCGATGTTCCTGCCTCGGCAGTTGAACATTATCTGATATAGCTTGCTGTATATGTCAGCTTAATTTGAAATTATATGGAGTTTAAATTACATTACTTCCCGTGTTAATGACTGTTGGCCTAGGGGTAAAGCGTTCGGCTGCGAAGTCAAAGGTGACTTAGTAACTTGGTTTGAGTCCTTCGACCGAAAGTGATTGGCATCTCTTACACTAATGATTGCATAAGCATAAAACACTGGTATTTGTAGGTAATAAAAATAAATATTTATAATATATATATATATATAATTACTTTTACATATACAGATATGTACATAATCGGCGACACTGGCATGTCGATGTTATCGATCAACAGTTAGAAACTGAGATATCAGGCAGAATGAAAATCTGATCCTTCCCTTCGGTCATATTTGGAAAAAATGAAGTGGAAAAGAAAAGAAAACAACATTCAAAATTGGAAGGTGACGTGATCAGATTTAAAACTGTCGAAAAACCAGAATCAAACTCATGTTTAAGATAAGAAAAAAAGGGGTTAATTACACGTGGCATATTTTCAGGTCGGTCTAATGTTTAGATATGTATATGAATTTCTTCGGCGGTGTCAATATTATGCGGGATGCAAGAGGAGGGAGAAGACGGCTTTTGAAATTAGCAGAAACCCACGTTGAAATCACCAATGAAAGCAATTACATAAAAATACATTAAATATTTAGGTGATAAAAATCGTACATATTTCTAGGCAGGGCGTCGTAGTCCATTGGTAGTCCATTTGTTTGCGCGGGTTATTACTAAATAAACGATTATGACATATTCATCAATATATGCTGAGAAAATAAATGTAAAAATAAACAATAGAATGATAAATTCCAATGACCACTTCTTTATCCATTTTTTAAAAAATCCATATAAATTTACGGACCGTTTCATCTACACACGAACAACTAAAAACATCAGACCCCATGAACAACACTTACATTAATATAGATGCATGAAATAATGTTAGAAAATATTTTCTAATTTCATTTTATGATTATTTTATAATTTTCTTTATTCATTTACGGCTATTTTACATGACACTTAAGGAAGGTATACTCTAGTAAGCTTATAGGCTAGCTTTTCGTGTATAAGATGGCGTCCAATAACTATGAGGAAACCAATGGTTCCTTTGGAACTGTATTTATGTATCCTATATCAATGTGAGTTTTTTATTTTTGTTTTTTTCTTGATGTTCCTGGACACGATTTTTGGACTTCTGAAAAGTTGCACGTATGAAAAATCCAGAATATATATATATATATATATATATATATATATATATATATATATATATATATATATATATATATATATATATATATATATATATACTTTTTTTGGGGGGGGTCATGTGTATACGATACGTTCTGTGAAATTATATGGATTTTTTGAAAAATGAATGAAGAAATGATCATTGGAATTTATTATTCTATTGTTTATTTATATATGTTCTTTTGTAAAAAATAACATTCATTGAGCTTTTACTTTGAAAGTTTTGACTATTAATAATAATAATAAAATAATATATATATATATATAAATATATATATATAAATATCTCTCTCTCTCTCTTTATATATATATATTAAAAAATATATATATATATTACTATTTTATGTATCCACATAAAATTTTATAAGTAGATATACTTTTTTATGTATCAATTTTCAGTATTTACTTCAACAGTGCTCGATACGTAAGTAGAGCTAGGTAGTAAGTTATGAAAATATATTTATTACAATTAAGCTACACAGAGGCTCCCGCGTTTCATCCCCGGGAGAATCTTCAGACTAAAATGAATGGAGTTAGTTTTGCTGTGTTGTTCTCTTAGCCAATCGTTGGGCTTCTCACGAACAAAGGTCCGGTTAGTTTTACTTCCTATTTCCTGTTATATTCTTCTGTTTTCTATAGAGTGGCCTATATTCTGTTTCTTTGTTGTGTCAATATAATGGGTGAACTTATTTTAACACATGGCTCCTTGTATTTCTATTTTAGGTTTTAGTTTTTAAGTTGTTAGGTTTTAGTTTAGTTTTTTACTTATTTATTTATGTATTATTAGCCTAAGGTAAATTTTATCCTGTGCAGGCAACTGTTTGCTATCTCACTTGTACAGTTTAATAGATTTTTGAAGTCTTTAAAGTATAGGATTTCAAATTTCTCATTCAGACATAATCTATACGGGTCGTCTAAATTTCTACATGTACTGGCCTGTCGTATTATTTTCCATTCAATTATTGGTGAGCGTCCATTTTCTTTGAGCTCCGATAGTGGTTTGCTAGTGCTGTTTTAATTCGACGTTCTCTGTTTTAAATGTGCTTTTGTGGTCATAATATCTGGTTTTAAAATCTAGGGAGGTCATACCACGTAGTACTTCTTGTTATTCGGTCTTTCCTTGGCAAATATTGTGGCTTGGTAGACAATACTTTTGGTTAAGCATTTATTTTGTAGTGGACAAAGTGTACGATTTATGCAGTTACATCTGTTCTCTTCATTGCTAACTTTTTCATTTCTATTCGGGTGATTACTATTAAGGTTTTGTTTATTTCTATTTGTATTGTTTATATGTTTGTTCTTCTTAGTGTTATTTTTGCTATATTTGTAACTTTTTTTATGTAATTTGTTATTTTTTCTTCTTCTCTGCTGTTCTTTTTTATTATTTTGTCATTGTGTGCCTTAATTATCATTTCTAGGTTTTTGTAGCAGATGTATGAGAGTTTTAGGTTATTTTTATTTAATATTTTATGTAGGGGATTGGTTACGGAGAAGTGTTTTTCAATCAGATTTAGGATTTTTTATGTGAGTTTTTTCGTGCCTTTTAAGTTGCAATTGTTTTTACTTGACTTTTTATTGGGCTTTTCTCATCTTCCTTTCTCTGTTTTGGATTGATATGTTTTTTCCTTGGAACAATTTCTCTGATGATCAGCGATGTTAAAATAAAAACTATATATTGTTCTTGACTAAACGCGCGTAAGTTATGAAAACATTCACAAATTGGAGAAAAATACAGGGATTTGTCGAAGTGGGAAAATGAGGAAATTAAGAAAAATAAATAAATAAAAGTTATGGTAATTGATTGATTTTTCCTTTGGTCATTCGAATATAACTAAAAAGTTGAGCTTGAAATTTGAAAAAATTTCGGGGATTATAAAAAGTGTATACGACGGTAGCTAAGTAGTTAACGACGCAGCTTGAGGACCTGGGTGTGCCGGGTTCGAATCCAGTTCGTTCTACAGAAACACTTTCATCAAAACCTACAGCTGACCTTGTGTCTAACCTCCCGGAGATAAGGTAAATAAAATACCTAAATATATATATTTTTTATAAAAACCCATATATATATATATATATATATATATATATATATATATATATATATATTTCTCTCTACCCCTCTCTCTCTCTCATATATATATATATATATATATATATATATATATATATATATATATATATATATATATATATATATATATATATATATATATATATATATATATATATATATAATCGCCACACACGAAGATGGTCGCAGAGATAAAGTCAGAAACACACATGCTTAAAAAACACATTGTTTTCACTCAGAGAAGGAAAACATATGAAAACACATACACACACACGCGCGCGCACGCATGTACACACACGCGCGTGTGCGCACATGCGCAGAAACGCCAAACTGTTAAAAGTAAACCCATTTTTTTCAAATGGAAAGAATATCTGAAGAGAGCCAAGATGCCCAGAACGCGTTATAAAACTATAAAATGTAAAATTATAAAATATTTGAAAAAAGTTTTTTTCAAATTGACAAATGTTGGTAGCCTCACATTTTTAAATATACATTTTTACTCTAGTTGGAACTGCACTACCCTTTACTCTCTCTTTCTCTCCCCCCTCTCTCTCCCTTTCTCCCCCCTCTCTCTCTCTCTCTTACTATATATATATATATATATATATATATATATATATACACACATTGCTCTGTATTATAGAATGAAGGATTATATTTACAGCACCATTGATTTAACCTTTTTTAAATGGCAATCGCTCCAGACAAGGCATGAAGCTACTTGATGTAAGGAGCTAACCAGAACGAAATATGATTATCGCAAAGACAGGCGATGCCTATTGGCCTATTTATGTATATGTATATCAAGGCGGAGAAGTGTATGAATAGATAATTCTTGTCTAATCTGTTTCAATTTACCACCACTTTCACCTATAAACCTTCCAATCTCCACCCTCTGTGTGCCCTACCCTCGACACAGACACACTTTCAAGTGGGGGTGGCGGTCCAGTGGTAAGTAATGCCGGCTCTGGAATTTAAACACCCCACTCTTGTTCGGGTAATGGTTGCTTGAAAACAGCAAGACACCTCAAGAAATTAGGGTCGAAATATTTCTATCGTCCAGTTAAAAAAAATGATTAGACGAGATCAGATTGCACGACGAAAAGAAAACGTTTATTCTTGCGGATTCGTGAATCCCGAATTATGTCGAAGAAAAATGTTATTGTCAAAAAAAAACAAAAACAAAAACGAAAAACAAGGTGATTGTAAAACACAGTCGTGTTGGGCCATCTATTTACCTCGGGTTAGATTGTTTGAATCAGGAAAAAGTGAGTTTGCAAAGCCAGTTAAATTTTTAAAAGTAAAAAGATAGAATAAAAAATAAGCCCCCCCCTCTCTCTCTCTCTCTCTCTCTCTCTCTCTCTCTCTCTCTCTCTCTCTCTATATATATATATATATATATATATATATATATATATATATATATATATATATATATATATATATATTTCTCTTCTCAAACTACGGGTTAAATAGTATTAATACGAGTGATGATAATTTCTTTTCTTTATTATGCATGACGAGCCAGAAATAAAATAAAATCTTCTTCTAAATTCCACACATGCGCGAAAAGAGATTTCTTAACTTCTAGATAAGAGAGCGCCCCCTCTACAACGTTTGACAGAATAAATATCAGGGGGGGGGGGGTAACTCGGATATTGTTTTTAACAGTGGAAATAGATTTCCGACAGTATTAAACCACTTTTTCGTTGATACGATTGTTTGTGCGGGTAATATTACAAAATAAACAGTTTGGGTAGTCCGCGGACTGGATATAAACAAAGAATACTACAAAGTGAAAATTGAGACACTGGATACGAAGCTGGTCCTCAGAAGAAGGAGCTCCTACATGAGCGTCGTCTTGGACCATTGCACTAAAGAGACATACGTCCAGAAAAAGCCGAAATTTTACAAACAACTTATCTCCCAAGTTGTACGACAAATCTTTGTTTTCATTTTGTGATATTTTTTTTATATCCAGTTCTGAAGACTAAATAAATCGTTTATTTAGTGATATTACCCGCGGTAGCAATAACACCAATAAAAAAAGCAGAACATTTTTGATGTAAGGAAACACTTCGTTTTACCCAGGGAGTTTTTCTTAGAGGAACATACTATAAATATTTGTTTGGGTTTCGGTGTGGATGGGGGAGGGTGGCGTTGTTGTTTGGGAGAAAGTTTTTTTTTTAAACTAGGAATTAAAATTTTTAGAAAAAATGTTTTTTGAAAAAAAATTTAAGATCTTTTAAATTTTCCATAGTTTTTATATTCTTTAAAGAGATTTTAAAGTTTTTATGAATATGTCACAAGTCCAAACATAGGCAATTTAGAAAGAAAGTAAATACATAAATTGAATTGAAATAGAAAAATTATTTTGTGCGACCCACAAACAAAATTTCTTAGAAGATTTTTGGTTTTAAACCAGAATTTAAAAAAAGCAATTGAATTTGATACAACTAGAATATATATATATATATATATATATATATATATATATATAGTTGTTTTTAAATTCCCGAAACAGTTTTTCATGGTAAACAACTGATGATCCCTTAAAATAGTGTTAGAAACTAACTAATATAATAACTGTAAAAAATAAATTGAATTACATGAGTGATTTTCCACTGGAAGACTTGAGACTATAAGTTTTTTTGTTTTTTTTTTATATAGTTTTTATATAGTTTTAATGGTTGAGAAACTTCCGAGACTATATATATATATAAAGTAGTTTTTCTTCACTTTCTACAATTTCACCGAACTTTTTCAACGGAAACTTACCACCCGGACCATTTGCATATCTTTTTCACGGAATTTTTCTTTTCATTCAATACGTTTTTTTTGACAAAAATTATTTTAATAATTTTTAATAATAATTCTCATATTTTTCAAATATTTGAACTTTGGTTTTTTCGAAAGCCAACTTATCCATCTGTATTTCTCCTCTGATGATAAGATTTCGATCTTTGAAAAGCCTTGGCTTAAGGAAAGAAAAATAAACACTAGTTTATTACTGACAACCTTGCATTGAACAATTGAAATTTGAAATAAATTTGGACAATCGTCGCATATTTATCACTCTTTTTTCTTCTCTCTCTCTCTCTCTCTCTCTCTCTCTCTATATATATATATATATATATATTCTAGTTGTATATTTATATGCATATAGGTGTAATCAGTCAACGGAAAATCTTAAACGCACAAGTGGGAGAAAAATATATGATAATAGTGAATAAAAAAATGAGAATGAATAAAAAAAATAAAAAATAAACGTGTAACTTAGAATTTCGTTCCGAATTTATTGGACAAGCAAAGTAAAGTAAATACCAATTTCAGTCTGTAGGAAATTTTTGGGAACCATTCCCTTCTTTAAGCCTTCTATGAAGTTTGAACATAGTTTTTGAAAACGGCAAACTAAAATTAATATTATTAATATTTCACAAATCGACCACCAGGGGTCGCCTCTCAAGGTCATATATGACCTTGTTGTCTGTTTTATTTCCGATACACATGTACCAGGAAGAAAAAAAAATAAGAAAAGAGGGGAGTTCTTTAGTTAAAACTATCTGCTCGGTGTGTGTGGTGGTGTTATCTTTAACGCCGGCGGGTTGCCTGTCTCACTCACATCCAGTATGTAGGAGAAAGGGAACAGAAAGAAGAAGGGAAAGAAAATAGAAATTAATGTTCACAAGATAAATCCAATTATCTGCTAGGTGGAGTATTCGTCTGATAGGCAATATGTTTTAGGATATTTATTCTAGGATATTTATAAATAAAAGTGTTATATAGACACATAATCCTATTTTTAGTTAGATATAACATTTAGTTATTGACATGCAACCCTATTTTTAGGTAACTATAGTGTTTAAATAATAAAAACAAAATATTTTCCCGGGGTCAATGTAAATAGATTTCTGATGCAAGGTAGATAAACAATTTTTTTACCTTGAAACAAAACGCAGATATTAATATAAAACAAACCGCGCGTGCGTGGTCCCCCTCTGTATGTGACTCGATGTGGCGAGTGTAAAATGCAATAAATTTGGGCAATTTGGGGCATTTTTGACCCCCTTTGACCCCCTGGAGGCGCGAACCAGAATTTTTCTGAGGTCAAGGATGCTCATTTTATTTTCAGAATAATTGCCTCTACATTTTGGCCAAGTTTCAGAAAAATTGAGCCGATGGATCAAACGTTATGGAAGAAAAGGGTCATTTTTTGCCATTTTGGGGGCTTTTGACCCACTGGGGGCGCGAACCAGATTTTTTCCAAGGATACTTATTTTCTATTAGGAACAATTGCCTCCACATTTTTGCCAAGTTTCAGAGAAATTGAATAGATGGATGAAAAGTTATGGGGCCAAAAATGTCATTTCTTTGCCATTTCGGGGCCTTTTGACCCCCTGGGGGGCTAACCAGATTTTTTTTCAAAAGTCGGAGAATGTCACTTTCTAACCTGACCAAAGTTACAACTTCATGCAAAATTTCAGAGAAATTCAGTGGATGGTTGCGGAGAAAAACTCGGACGGACGGACGGACGGACGGACGGACGGAAGGACGGACGGACGGACATGCCTCAAAACACAAGTCCCCCGATTTTATAAAACAGGTCACTAATTGCGGACCAATTCCGTTGTTTTAGACAGTATTATACATTCCGATATCTTTGATTTTTATATGACAGCCCGCGCTCATATTTTTAACGGAGACAAATATGAAAAATACCAATTAGTGATAGTTGTGGAAAAAAATTAAACAAAAAAAAGATGTTTTTCCAAATCAACTTCCAGAATGCATTAGACGTATTTAATCGAGGGAGGGACCATTATTTTTCTTCTTTTTTTTTCTCTTTCCTCCATTTCCCTTTTTTTATTTTCCTAATTATTATTTTTCCAGGTCGTTTTTTTTAAGTCGTTGGCGAAAAGACCCCTAACAGACATTGTAATGCATACGATTGAAATAAAATAATTTATATTAGCTCTTGTAGAACCTACGACCGAGCACTTTAATATTTTTCAACTAATAAAATTATATATATATATATATATATATATATATATATATATATATATATATATATATATATATATATATATATATATATATGTAAATTATAACTAAAAGGTAAACTTTTAGAGAGTTGGACCTATTGTGAAATAAGGAAAGCTCAATATACTGGATAGAGCAAAAATATGGTACGTCAATGAAAATTAATAAGACCTGCAAACGGAAGCAAATCGGTATTTTCAGTTGTTCAAAGAAAACTTTTTCAATTTTGGAACTTTGACAGTCCTATCCTGTCAACTTATCAATCATAATTTTTCCTCTGATGATAAGATTTTAATCTTTGAAAAGCCTGGTTTAAGGAAAGAAAGAGATGAAAAATAAATGTTTTTATTAACTAAACTGCTCCTTGTTTTGAACAACTGAAAATACCGATTTGCTTCCATTTGCAGGTCTTATTAATTTTCATTGACGTACCATATATATATATATATATATATATATATATATATATATATATATATATATATATATATATATATATATATTAAAATTTAATACTGTTGAGAGAGATTAAAAAATCAACATTCACTTAAGCTACAAGACGAGGCTCCGATTAGGTTCGTTGAGTCCTATATAGATTGTCTTAATGTTTATAGCCCGCCGCAATTGGCATAAATAATACTTAATTTCTCCGTATCGCGTGAAATTGTCAATGGCCGAGAGGATAGAGCGAAAGCGTGCGGAATCAAAGGTGACCTCTTAAATTATCACTCCCTGCACTGATGAGAGCATAAGCCGAGAAACGACGTCGTCTGTAGGTAAATATATTTTAACATTTATTTATAATTATTATCATAAAGACAGACCTTTAAGAAAATTAAAGTTGAGCACTGTTGGGAGAGATTACAAATTAGACATTCACTTAAGCTACAAAGCGAGGCTCCAATTACGTACGTTGAGTCCTATATAGATTGTCTTGGTGCTTATAGCCCGCCGCAATTGGCATAAATATAACTTAATTTCTCTGTATCACGTGACAATTTACTATATCTGAGATTATATATATATATATATATATATATATATATATATATATATATATATATATATATATAGAGAGAGAGAGAGAGAGAGAGAGAGAGAGAGAGATAGAAGAAAAAAGAGTGATAAATATGCGACGATTGTCCAAATTTATTTCAAATTTCAATTGTTCAATGCAAGGTTGTCAGTAATAAACTAGTGTTTATTTTTCTTTATATATATATATATATATAGTCTCGGAAGTTTCTCAACCATTAAAACTATATATATAAAATATATATATATATATATATATATATATATATATATATATATATATATATATATATATATATATATATATATATATAAAAACTTATAGTCTCAAGTCTTCCAGCGGAAAATCACTCATGTAAGTCAATTTATTTTTTACTATTATTATATTAGTTAGTTTCTAACACTATTTTAAGGGATCATCAGTTGTTTACCATGAAAAACTGTTTCGGGAATTTAAAAACAATACAGTATTTAATTTCATGGCTTCCCAGCAGAGTTGATCGGACCCCACTTTTTGAAATATCACTTGTTGGGGTCTCCCCCTCTCCCCCCTCCCCTCTCATGTCCTCGCTATAGGCAGAGCTCTATCTCCGTCCCCCTCCCTCTAATGCATCTTCAATTTCCGGTTAAGGTTGAATTTAAAATCTTTGCCATTTGGATTCCATTGTCGCTTGAAAAGTTGGCGTTCATTGTGAGCGCTAATGAAACAGCATATATTTTGTCGCAATTAATGAAATAATAAAATCACCAACAAAAAATATATTTTGCTCTGAATTTTCATTGAGCACTCTCATAAACCCGGTTTCAACTTCCTTCGGATTTATACCCCCTGGATATTTGTAACAAGTTAATTATATATATATATATATATATATATATATATATATATATATAAATATAAAGAGAGAGTAATTGTGTTAAAGAAAATCAGAACATATCGCACATGATACCATTGGTTTCGAGCTGTTACGACTTAAAAAGACGAACCATAATGTAACGTCAACAACATATCGCACGCTTTCGTCAGACATGTTTAAAATTGGGGTCACGTGTTCATCAGAGGGGAAAACTTACACCGTTACATTACAAAAAAAAAACATTTAAATTTTTTAATTTTCTTTGTTTAGGTAATTAAAATAGTGGGCTTATTTGCAAATAATTTAAATAATTAAAAAATAATTAAAAAATAAACGAGGAGGGACTCGAATTCAAACAATCGTAAGTAAGGGGGCTTTCTTTTGGTTTTCTTGGCAATCACATCATTGGGTTTTATTTAGAAAACCAATATAAATAGTGGGGGAAACAAGTTAAATAAGCAATAATATGTAAATGTTAATTAAGTATGCTGGAGGGTAAAAGATATAACCGAAATCTAGTTTTAAACGCTACCCCCCCCCCAAAAAAAAATCAGCTAAACATTAAATCCTTCCAGCTCCACCAAAAAACTCCAAACGAAAGAATAAACAAGCAAAAAAAAAACAGACTTCACTACAAATCATTCCAAACTCCAGAAAACCTATCGTGAAAACAAGGATTTATTTAAGATATCCCAAGGAAAAAAATAGGTAATAAAAAATCTATATCTAAATAGATTACATGTCATAAACACTTATTAAAACTCATTAAATCTCAATTTCTTAAAAAACCTCATACTCTTAAAAAGACTAAAATGTTAAAACCTCCCAATTCTTTAAAATTATTCTGAATTCCAAATATAAAAATTCAAGTCTATTATTGAATCTTTAGAAAATAAAAATAGATTCCGAATGATTGAACAAGTGATCTTCTAAAAAATACGCGTCTAACCTTCCTTCATCATCCCTAGCGTGATGAATAAGGGATTTGAATATTTTTTAAACATGGCTGACGATAGCTTACGGTATGTTGTTGATGTTGCATTCTGTTTCGTCTTCTTAAACCGCAACAGTTTGAAACCGATGGTATCATATTTGATGTGTTTTAATCTTCTGTAACACAATTAATTAATAAATATTATGCTCTTATTATTAAAACATTGAGCATTCTGTTTGATTTCGTCCACCAAACTATATATATATATATATATATATATATATATATATATATATATATATATATATATATATATATATATATATGTGTGTGTGTGTGTGTGTGTGTGCTTTTCATGTTTGTTACGGCTATCGCCGTGTGGGGCCATGTACTTTTACGTGTGTGTAAATAGGATAGGCATGCGTGCGTGTATTAGCATGTATGTGTTTTGTTAGTGAGAGAGTGTATGTATGGAATTACGTACATGCGTTCGTTTAGCACGTGTACTAAGTAACAGAGTGTGTGTGCTATACACCTGTGTGCACGTGCGTTCGTTGAGCGGCGAGTGTGTGCTTAGCCGTGGCGTTATGTTTAGTAGTCCATGAAAGTCTCTCGTTATGTGTTGCTGCTTGTCGAGGGCTATTCTTGTGTATCTCTCGTTGCGTTTGTCAAGGCCATTCGACCCCCCCCCCAAAGAGGCTAAGCAAAATTATGTCGTACGCACGTCTGTTATCTCCGAAACAAAAGAGGAAAGGAAAAAGAAAGCTGCGTATTAAACTTTTTATAGTGCGCGCTAGAATTCTCTGATTAGCTGGAAAAAAAACCCTACTGATTAGAGATTATTTCTGTAAATAACGATATTCTTCACTTTCCACAATATAATTTTATGGGATTATATAATTAATCTATCTTATGAGAATCCTGAAAAGGCAAAGAAATATTCGTAAGCTTTATAGCTATACAAAAACTAGAAAAAATGTGACGCCGGCTCTGAAATTGAACCCTTCCACTCCCGTCCGTGTAATCGTGACCTGAAAACAACGAGACGCCCCTAAGAAATTAGGGTCGAAATATTTCTATCATCCTGTTTGAAAAAAATAAATATTAGGCGAGATAGGATTACACGACAAAAATTAAAAGCTTCTTCTTGCGCATTGGTGAATCCCGATTAATGTTCCCAACAAAAAAAGGTTATTGTCAAAAAAGAAATCAAAAAGAAAACAAACAAACAAACAAACAAACTACAAGGTAGGCGTAGAACACTTTGTTATACAGTTACTAGAAAAACTGTGCCCCGTATTTAATTTCGTAAATAATTATTTTAAATAGGATTTTAAAAGTTTTTGTTTTTGTTTTACGCTATTGCATTTTTTAAATTTCAATAAATTCATCATCATCATCATCATCATCATCATCATCATCATCATCATCATCATCATCATCATCATCATCATCATCATCATCATCATCATTCTACAAAATCAATGTTTGATTCTGATTAGTCAGTTTATTTTGTGGAACTTTTGTGGAACTTTTATAAATGTGTTAAACAACAAAATAATGTGTTTCTATTCCATTTCTTTCATGAAATATTTCATCTGTCAAGGAAAAAAATTCAGATGAACGCCGCAGCAGGAATAATAGCAGCATATATATATATATATATATATATATATATATATATATATATATATATATATATATATATATATATATATATATGTATATATATATATATATATTTATATATATATATATATATAGTCGAAAACTACAACACTTTTAGTTTTAAAAATAAAGTATATATCTAAAGAAAAACTCTGTATATATATATATATATATATATTTATATATATATATATATATATATATATATATATATAGAGAGAGAGAGAGAGAGAGCAAGAGAGAGAGAGAGAGAGAGAAAGAGAAAGAGAGAAAGAGAGAGAGATAGGGTAAGGCGATTTTTCAAGGAGAAAGACTGAAAAAGAGAGACGAAGAATAATAGAGAGAACAGGAACTGCCGAACGGTCAGAAAGGACATTAGTTACTCCTCCTACTGCAAGTCTCATCACGAATGCCATCAAGAACTCAAGGAAGGTCAAGTTGGTGGCTTAGCTGAACGAGTTCAAGAACGTGCCCAAAAATGATCGAAAAGAATTTCGATAAGGACCAGCTCCCTGTGATTGATTTCGGGGTAATAAGCTCTACCTATCTTGGACAAGTAATATGATATTTAGTGCTAACCTAAACACAAATATACATACAAATACGCTCATATATATATATATATATATATATATATATATATATATATATATATATATATATATATATATATATATATATATATATATATGAGCGTATTTATATATATATATATATACACACACACACACATATATATATATATGTACACATACATACACTCTTTCAACCTTTTCCATTTTTTATCATTTTATAAACAAATATATACACATACATACACACACTTCTTAATATATATATATGTATATATATGTATATATATGTATATATATATATATATATATATATATATACATATATATATATATATATATATATATATATATATATATATATATATATATATACAAATAACTACATCCATACATATATGCATACATACCATAATCACCGTCCAAGCTAACTTATATATGCGTGCAATCATACATCTCGGGGAAATATAAAAATTAAAAATGCTTAAATAAGAAAATGAAAAGTGCAAATCGGAAAAATTAGATTAGATAAAAACTAAACTTTAATTCTACACACACTGTATATATATATATATATATATATATATATATATATATATATATATATATATATATATATATATATATATATATAATGTGTAGATTTCAATATTGCGTTGAGAATCCGAATAAAAGAGCTCAATGTACCTTTAAACAGAGCAAAACAGAATTATTAAAAGGAAAAAACTATACACACATTAAGGTTGTATAACATTATAAATTATTTCGACCCTTTAATTAGGTCTCCTCAGACGTATAAACAACCACGTCAAAAAACCAATATATATATATATATATATATATATATATATTATGACTAATTGTTCCTACCAAGCGTTGCCCGGGAGTCTTTTAAAAAAATCTTTTGAGGGAAATTGCTAATCAAAAAGGGAACAATAGGGAGGGTATTAGCGCTGATATTCGGAAACTTGACTCCAATTATATTTTTTCTAGATTTCATCACGGTGTTATTGGTGGCAGGAAGAAGACTTAGCTCCTTCTACTCTCTCTTTATATTA
>OY744552.1:32103892-32116392 GCA_963556195.1 Sepiola atlantica | reverse complement strand
GTCCGCTCTTTACGAAGATCTAAATAAAAAAACCCAGATATTCTTAAGATATGTCGACTCAATCTTCGCGTTCAGCGATGAAAATGATATATCAAACAAGAATAACAGACCGCCCGACAGCGCTTATTCAATTTGAGCGTTTAGCGATCAAACTGCTATTTCTAACTTAAGCGTGACAAACCTAACATTTTTATTTTCAACTTAAGTGTGACAAACCTAAAAATGTTATTTTCAACTTAAGTGTGACGGACATACCGACGAACGAAGATGAGAGAACTCACTTTATTTCATAAGTTTCTCCGAAGAAGAAAACAATTTCCTTTTGCTCACAAACATCCGCCATATTTCGCCACGTTTTCTTGGAAGCGCCATTCGATGCTGACCGTTATTTAGCGTTAAACAAATGCTGATTGATTCGTTGCGGAAGTCAAAAATGTCCAACAATCCCAGCATGCATTTCGAAGAAGAGTGGAAACCAATGTCAGCAACAGAATCAAGTATGTTTCAGAATTTTTTTTAGATGAGGATTGATAATTTAGATTATTATTATCTTTGATAGAAGAGTAAAAGTCTTTTATATTGAATTGCGTAAATATGCAAATACTTTGGTTATTAATATCGTTAAACTGAAGAATTGCGGATTAGGGTTCTTGGATCAGCACGGTGCGTCCACTTCGTCTGCAGAATTAGCTGGTCGTGTTCCAGTGGTGATGCAGCAGATGAAGTTTCCATTTTTCTCACTTGTTAGATGCAATTATGTAGAAGATAAAAGAAAAAAGTGTGCTGAATGGCTCACGCGCTTCGGTGGGTTATTCCTTAATTCTCTCACAGCATTCTAAGGTGACATAAAAGATTCCCATCGAGAGAGTGGGGAGTAATCAGAAACCCGAGCTTCGAAAACTGCGACTGAACACAATCAGTTTATCTACCAAAGAGAAAGGCCGTTTCTCCTTTCCGCTCCACGTATCATTTTTAACTTCCGCCCATGTCTTAATTTCCTATACACGTATTTTTCGTTCTATCATTATTTCTAATGGAATTTTCCATTCTCTTACGTAATTTTAAACTTATGTGGAAATTTCCAATCTAACCGTATTTTTACACACCCATTTCTAATATTGCAACAAAATCAGATTTTTCACATTGCATTTGATTTATTGAACCGAAACGCAGAGGTCAGAAGCCATTTCTCTTTCCAAATCCTCCCAGGTTACTCTAGGGTAGTTCAGGTGCATTTTGACATTGGTTCTACTGCGGCATCAATCGCCAACGGGACCAGTTCTTTATTCGACAATACATGGATTATGTTTCTATTGTATGGCATTCACACAACCCTGAAGTTTTGACGGATATCCGTTATATTATGATGGGACTATAACTCCTCCCATCAGATCCGTAACCACTCGGTTGGCGACCACTCGATTACACAGTGAATCGTAAGCACATCCGGTATAGTTTTTGTTTCAAGAAACTGATGAAGCCACATCTTTTGATGGTTTTCTCTTTGAAAAAATCCCAGCAAGATTAAATACAGATTCTGTTTCGTTTTGATGAAACGAACATAAGCAAAACGTATTATTTGGATCGTTTGGACTACTGTTCTCATTATGTATGTTATTCTCACAACGTTTCGGCCGATGTAACCTCCGACCCTCTTCAGGTGCATCTTGTCGAACTCAGGAATCTTTCTGTCAAACTCGGGAATCTGTACGTAATTTCGAACGGAATCCTTTATTTAATCCACAAGGTTTCCATTCGAAATTCAGTACAGATTCCCGAGTTTGACAGAAAGATTCGCCAATCTAACAGGACGCACATGAAGAAGGTCAGAGGTTACATCGTTCGAAGCGTTATGAGAATAACATTCAAGGTGAGAACAGTAGTCCGAATAATCGAAATAATACAACTTATCAATCTTCATTTAAAACATTCTGAAACATAATAAGCAACGATTCATTTGCTCGTAGAATGGACTCATCCAAGTGGACTCATCCAAGTGGACTCATCCAAGTGAAAGCTAAATTCTTTTGCGGGGGTCGCGTGAGTACATTAGACAACTGAGCCTTGTCTATCTCACGCGTGCCACCGCCCCCGCTACAATCTCATTGCGGATGTTAGGTTGCCGACCCATAATACAGACCAGCCAGATTTACGGCCCTGTTGAATATTTTGATTTGGTTCTTTTTCTATTATTTTATTTTTAGAGGGACAGGTAAATGGGGTCAGCCCAGATAATTTGTCAACTCACCTGTGATACGATCTCACAGGTGGATATTCTAACCTTAAATAACTTGTTACACCCGTCTTCCCATTCGTCTTATTTGATCGACTGTACTTTTAAAATCAGCCTCAATACACGCAAGATGACATTTAACAATTTACCGTAGAGCCCCCTATAAAAAAAACACCTCAACCAAAGAAAGCCCACTATTGCTGTGCTAGAGGTGGAGACAGAAAGGGGTTGTGATTTTAGCAGTGCTCTGAAGGCCTCCTATGTTTTAGTTTCTTTTCCCGTTAACATGTTGTCAGAAATAAGTACATACAAGCACTTTTAACCGTTTTTATTGTCACGTGGGACGGATTTTTATAAATACAAGAGTTCTTGTTAGTTTTTATTAAGCTTCGCCCCCCCCCCAAAAAAAAATATATATATCATTTTATTTTTTTATTGAAAGCCAGATAGGTTTTTCGTGTTTTTCTCAACATTGAAAATATCAATTTCCTTCCTCCCACCCATTTCCGAATTCGGTAAAGCAAAAAGTTAATAGCATGACTGGGAAGTCGTGTGTTTACCACAAACATGTGAAGTCCTCATGTTCTAGAATTTTTTCACACCTATGTGCGAAAGACAAGACCGAGAACCTCATTTGGCGTGGCTAGCGCCGTGGTGTCTGAGCTTCAAAGGAAAGCGTGCAGTCTAACTTGAGTCAGAATCACTCCCTAATATCGATTAGCCATAGAAGTATCAATAATTCTTCCACTGAAGAAATTTTTAATAATAATAGTTTTATATACAATAATGCTTTACAGAACAGTAGTTATGTTAGCACTAAAATGGAGTATATTAGCAGAAATAATAGGAGCATTATTTGGTATACGCGCCCCGTTTAATTTGCTGGTTAAATCCAAAATCAGACATATGTTTCTTAATCTTTTAAATCGACATTTTCCTTCAAATAACCTTCTACATAAAATATTCAATAACATACTATTAAACTTAGCTATAGCTGTACAAATAACTTAGAAAAATAAATTAAGAGCCATAACAGACAGATCTTAAACAGTACTACTACTAATAGAATCAACAGTACACATAATACTAATAACGGCAATAATGAATGTAACTGTATAAATTTAGTTCCCGCTGCCAGAAAAATGTTTAACAGAGATCATAGTAGTGTTCCCAGATGATAATCCAAGTCTGAAAACATTCTATATAGGTGGAACAAGCGCTCATTTTAAGGCTAGGTACAGAAACCATAAATTATCTTCACTAACCTTGATAAGAAAGGAGACACCTCATTATCCAAATACATATGGTCTCTAAAGCAAAACAATAACGTACTTGTACTGAAATGAAAGCTTCAACTCCTATACTACACCCAACGTTTTTTCTTTGTATTAATTAGATATACACCATTATTACGTTCCCTGGTAGAGGTAAATGACTGAATCAAAAATATGAAATATGTATTAGCTGTAGACACTTAGATAAATATATTAATAACCTAGTAATTAACTAAAATGATTAAGTTTGTATGTAAGCTAAATTACAATTTGTTTTTCCATGTAAATTGTGCATGTAAATATTTAATACACGGTGATATGCTTGTGTTTGCAGACGTTAACTTTATTCATACCTAGACGATAGTAGTGTGTATGTATATCTAGGCTGGACTTGCTTGTTACTGTCAACACTTATGTGTTTGAGTATACGTTCTGTTTGTGCGTGTGTATGTGGTAAGAAATGGTCGTGCGAATATGCAGATACATCATGACTAGTATGTCTGTACATATATTTTGGTTACGTATATGTATCGGTGAAATCTACAATACTCAAATGCGTAAATGTGTGTGGGGAAAGGCAACTTAAATTATGATATGATCTGACGCGCATAAAAATCTTCAACCCCGCCCCAACGTCGCTATTTTGCTCGTCTGAATCTCTAGATGTGAAATTTCTTGGTGACAATTTAGTTATTGTCGAAGCAGTCAGTTCTGAATATGTGCGTTTAGCACAGAAACACAAATTAATTAGTGTAGACTGATTTCATGTTTATCTACATTTTATTTATAAAGCTCTACTTTGTATTGAGTACTTCAAAACAAATTGGTTTCAGTTCATTTTATCAACATATTTGAACTTGATCAATTTATATATATATATATATATATATATATATATATATATATATATATATATATATATATATATATATATATAGAGAGAGAGAGAGAGAGAGAGAGAGAGAAGAAAGAAGAGTGATAAATATGCGACGATTGTCCAAATTTATTTCAAATTTCAATTGTTCAATTGAAGGTGTATTCAGTAATAAACTAGTGTTTATTATTCTTTCCTTGATTGAAATTTGAAATAAATTTGGACAATCGTCGCATATTTATCACTCTTCTATCTTCTATCTCTACTATTGCTCTATCTCGTATATTGAGCTAATCCTTTTCACAATAGGTTCCATCTACTAAAAGTTTTCACTTTGGTTTATTTGATCCTATATATATATATATATATATATATATATATATATATATATATATATATATATATATATATATATATAAACTACTATGCAAAATGGTGAGTAACATGGACATCATTTTTTGTTGTTGTAAATTTTAACATTTAGACGGTGCATAATGATCAGTTAATTAGTTTAGGAATTTATCTTATACAACGAAAGTATATCTATCTATCTATCTATCTATCTATCTATCTATCTATCTATTTATCTATCTATCTATCTCGCTCTCTCTCTCTCTCTCTCTCTCTCTATATATATATATATATATATATATATATATATATCCCTCTCTCTCTCTCTCTCTCTCTCTCTCTCTCTCTCTCTCTATATATATATATATATATATATATATATATATATATATATATATATAGAGAGAGAGAGAGAGAGAATTTCGTTGTACAAAATAAATTCCTAAACTAATTAACTGATCATTATGGATTTTTGACAACATATGCTTGATGTAAAGGTGGGTAATATGGGTTATATTTATGTTAATTTTCTTTTATGCAAAGGGGGAAAAATGGGAGTGGAATCCCTTCGTAAACATTTAGATACCTCCGATTTTTGTGAAATTTTGACAATAGGTATTAGATATCAATTAATATTCCCCAAATTTCAGTTTCTTTGGAGTGTTTTATGGGACATAATATGGACACAACCTTCCATTCGAAAATTTATTTTTTTCAGATTTGCAATAAATTTGATACCTGAATTTGAATTTCTTATTAAGACCTCTTAAGCTTAAGCCTCAAATTTGAGATATTTTCACGAAGTTATTATTAATTACGATTTGTTTAATGTCCGCAAGGGCAGTATAAAATATGTGATTAGTATATGAGTTTCGTTTGGCTTGGTAGATAAATATTTTTTACTAGAGAATCTGTCTTCAAAACAATACATTTATCGAGATGACTAGTATTTCCCGCCGTCTTACATGTCACCCCCCCTCATATCTCCATTTACTAACATTTGGTAGAACACGACATCCCAAAAAAGATTTCAGAAACATATTAGTAAAAAACACAGCTATCCTCGTAGTCTCAAATTGCAACCTGCGCCTCCCTATAATCGAAGCCTTACTCATTCGAGCAAACAAACCTACCATCAACCAGGCTATATACGAGAGGGGAGAGGGAATACTAAAATTATTTTTATAAAAAGTAAAATATAAATGAAATAAAATAAAAACTGGTTTTAATCGACTTTCTTAATAAATTAACCAATTTTAATTTTTGTAACTCCTCACGTGCCCGATGAAGACTCATGGGAGTTAAAAACGTTTGTATTTTTGGCGAATTCCTGTTCACACTTGAACAGAATATTAGATCGTTGACCCGCCAATTTAAAAAAAATATATACCAAAAAAGAAATGAGCAGGAATTGTCACTGTTGTTTAATCAAACATGCATATACATATATATTGTTGAATATAAGAGACAACTCATGTCTAGATATCCTTTGGTAGATCCTTTCAATAGTCCGAATCAGGATCTTAGTGTCGGAGGGGAATTGGCTGATGAATTTGCCATAGTTTAGATTTGTCTCCCAAGTACTTTCAGACCCATCCGGGTCCATCTTCAGGGGAATGAGGTTAATCAGGTACAGACCATGTGTTAGTATTATAGAAGGTTTTGGCGGGAATTATGTAATAAGTACGAAACTATAGTTAGAACTATAGACATTTTAGTATATTATTACTGATATTAAAGTTAATTTTATTAATTAGGGTTTTTTTTGGTTTTTATATATAGGGCTTCTAATATATGGAGTTTTTGTTTGTTAGTACTAAATTCTAAGATTTTTGTATTTTCTACTAAGAGTTTTCTGAATTCCGATCGGGAGCAGGAATGGTCGTTAGTTAAGTGCTGGGTCTGAAAGTACTTGGGAAACAAATCTAAATTATGGCAAATTCATCAGCCAATTCCCCTCCGAAACTAAGATCCTAATTCCGACTATTGAAAGGATCTACCAAAGGATATCTAGACATGAGTTGTCTCTTATATTCAACAATACTTGCCTGCAGGAGAAGATGCTGCCTATATATATATATATATATATATATATATATATATATATATAATTATGACAATATATGTATTAGCATATACTATCAGTGCCTTTTAATTAGCAGTCCCTTTAAAAGATTCAGCTCGATGATTGTCAATCAGTTACAACAGAGCATATATCAGTCAGGTTCATTTTATATTTCAATAACCATGTTTAAAAAATTTTATTTTTATTTTTACACATTTCCAAATAACATAACATTTTAGTTAGATGTATTTTTATGGCCTGTTTCTTTTGCCGTGAGTCAAACAACATTCGTATGTCAATTTCGTCTCTGCCACACGACAAAATCATCAGAAAAATCCACAAAGAATAAAAAGTTCTTGGATTAAAATGTTTTGTAAAAAACCTACACTATACAGTGGGTCCTTTTTAGCGAAAACAAATAAAAAAAACAAAGAAAAGAGCAAACTCACATGTGGGGGAAAACTCACTAATAGCCATTTTGAAATTTTCAGTTCAGAGCTAAAAGTTGTGCGGACATTTATGAATTTTAATTCAGTAATATTCTTTAAAATAGTTAATAGATTCTATCATTTATTTATAAAAATTCGAATTTCACTTGAGGGTAATTTTTTACTTGCCTAAACTTACACCAATTTGACTGCAAATGCCCATTTAGGCCATTTGAATACGTGTCCATGGATTACTTTTATGTACGTATAGAATAAATAAAGATATATATATTAACGAAAATTACGTCCTATAAAGTTAAGGGCGACTAATAATGCAATTTCTGAATGCTAATCACTTAGGAAGTGAGAAAATCGAAGTAGTAGTGAGCAAAAAACAAATGAACGCGGCAATCACCAATAAAAATAATTACATAAAAATACATTAAATATTTAGGTGATAAACATCGTACATATTTCTAGACAGGGCGTTTTGGTCCGATGGTAAGACTATAAACATCAATATCGAAGGTTCGATCCTTGTCTAAGTTAGCCATGCTGATGATGGCTGTGAGCTAGAAACACGTGTCTATGGATTAGTTTTATGTATGTGTAAAATAAATTTAAAAATATATATTAACGAAAAATACGTCCTATAAAGTTAAGGGCGACTAATAATGCAATTTTCTGCATCTTAATCACTAAGAAAGGGAGACAATCTTTCATGTATCTACATGTAATATTATAAGGAGATATAATAATCATGTATCGATTTTCAGTATTTACTTCAACAGTGCCTTATACTTGAGTAGAACTAGGTATTAAGTTATGAAAATATATTTGTGGCAATTAAGCTACATAGAGGCATCCGCGTTTTATGAAACTCAATTGCCATACATATATTTTCATAACTTAAAACATACACACACACACACACACACAATATATATATATATATATATATATATATATATATATATATATATAAATGTGAGTTGTATTTAGATTAATTTAATTTATGCGAAGAGGTAAAAATTACACCTTCTCTTTGCATAAAACTAAATTTAACTAAATATAGCCCACATTACGCCTAGCATATGTGTTCAGACTAATAATGATCGGTTAATTAGTTTAAGAGTGAATCCTGTACATACAAATATATAAACAGATACATGTACCTAACTTTATATAAATTGATCTCCAGAACCACGTGTATTATTCGGACTACTATTCTCATCTTGTATATTCTTTGATATCCCCTGCTTATATTTTATATGGTGTCTATCACTCTCACTTCAATATCTCTTCTATATCTCTCTGTTTATTAACAGTCGAAGGTAATAAAGAAAGGAAGGAATAAAAAGATTGGAATACTCCATTATAAACAACAGGGAATATCACCACAGGTAGTAATATTATTTAACCTTGAGTTGTAGTGGATATAGATAGATAGATAGAGAGAGAGAGAGAGAGAGAGAGAGAGAGAGAGAGAGAGAGAGAGAGAGAGAGAGAGAGGGGGCAAGAGAATAAATATATTAATTTTCGATTTTGTCTATTTTTTATATTTAACTGGCTTTGCAAACTCACTTAGATGAGAATAGTAGTTCGAATAATTCAAATAATACAATTTATCCTTTTCTAAAAAATTCCCACACAAATTACTGGAAGCGAAATATGAAAAAAAATCTCCACAACTGCGTCCAAACCGTTTGTTGTTATACTTTTTGTTTTATTTGCAAATAAATCTGTCACCTTTGGACAATGGAAATGTGGTATTTGAAATATTTACTTATATTGTATCTAGGGGAAGAATTAATTTGGCAACTATAATAGCAGAAGATAGTATTCTTTTTAGAGATAGTTTTCAAAGTATCATGTGTCTTGGCGGAAACACGCGAGGAATGTTGTGTGCTAAATTCAGGGCTTCGTCAAATTGAAGGACCCCAAAATCTACAAAGCATGACTGTTCTAAATGGGAGTGTGGCTGTGAGTGGTTTCAAATCTCGCTAGGTCTAACCACACTGATGAGTCGTAAAAAGACGAAACACGTGCCCATGGATAACTATATATATATATTTTTAAATGTTTTTATTAATTTTATACGTACATAAAAGTAATCCATGGACACGTGTTTCTGGCTCACAGCCCGTCATCAGCATGACTAATTAGACAAGGATACAAATAATTGGCACTTCTGCTGTATATGTTTAGCAGCACATTTTCTTTCCTTTTTCTGAAAATAAGGGGAGATAATTCAACCGGAAGTGATTTTTTATTTTTTATTGTATAAATTAAAACATTAAAAAAAGGCAACGCTGATTTCTTTTTGGGTATAATATAACAGTTGATAAACTTTTTTTTTATTATATGAATTAAAAATCAGGTGGGGTGCCTGTAACAAATCTACTGTTTTTGCGGCTGGTTCAGTAAATTCCCAATGTCTCGAAGATTTATATAATTTAAGTTTATTTCCGAAACTCGTTTAACGCACGTAACCGGCTCCGGTGAATTCTGAGTGAATGGTACTTGGAGGAAAACAAATAGAACTCTTCAATTTCGATTTCTAAATCGGCAGCTGCTAAACATATACAGCAGAAGTACCAAATAATTACATAAAAATACATTATATAATATAATATAATATATATATATATATATATATATATATATATATATATATATATATATATATATATATATATATATATATATATGGCTTTGTTACGGTTTTTAATCTTGCTCCGTCTTGCCACAATACGTAACAGCTGTCTGCGGATAACTATATATATATAGCCAACCGCAATATAATAATAATAATGATAATAATAATAATAATGATGATAATAATAATAATAATAATGATGATAATAATAATAATAATAATAATAATAATAATAATAATAATAATAATAATAATGATAATAATAATAATAATAATAATAATAATAATAATAATAATAATGATGATAATAATAATAATAATATACATTTTAATTTTCTAATTAACCATAATTAGTAAATAACTCACAAAGTAACCCATCTCTTACTAATTTCCACTCTGCCTCACTGTATATTCTTTCATATACCCGCAGTCCGCTAATTTGTTGGATATTTAGAAGCAAGTATAAGTATATTCTATATTATTTTAAGGAGTAATGCCAATTTTCAGTGAACCTATCACCTTTTTCAGTGAAGAAAGAAATTAGCGTCGATGTAAGCTCTGTTTCTGTTCAGGTTTATTTCTCGTTTGTATTTCAACCGTTTAACGGATTTGAAGTTTGCTGATTGAGAATTCTGAGTCGGACCAAGTCAAAACACACGCCCAATAGCTTAGAGCCCATCCTTCCGTGAGAGGCACAAAACACCCAACAAATTGTGAGATGCTCAGAAGGCTTAACCCCTGCACATCGGCTAGAATATCTATAGACACTGGTGTGACCCAGAGTAGAGCACTTGAAAACGCTAATCTGCTTCCAATTTAGGGATATCAAAAACCTAAAGTGAGACATAACCACAACAGGGAACTCCGTATCTGTAGCGCTATTACTTTGGTGGGGGGGGGGGGCAGCATGAACCCTTATTTAAAGAGACACTAACTTTTCTCAAGGAGAAATCAAATTCTGAGTGGTCAAAAACTCCAGATCAGACATATTTCCAATTTCTTTTGTAGCCTGTTTTTTCTCTTAGTTAAATAATTCTCACTTGCAGCAAATCTGTTATTCGCATGCATTGCAACTATGAAAGCCACTAGACATGCAATCACCAAATGCACGCTTACATCAGGAGTGAATCTTGTACATAAACATATATAAACATAAACACATACCTAACTTTATATAGATAGGGGTATATATAGATAGGGGTATATATAGATAGGGGTGTATATCATGGTAAGATATCTCGGTTTGGTTCGTACATGGAATCGACCGATGAGAAAAAAATACAATAAAATGCAAAAATCTGTGAATAAATGTTTTTTTGATTAGTCTCGAAGCGGCCATTGGTCTGACTCCATATATCTAAATAAGCAAGTATAAGTATATATTCTATTTTATTTGAAAGGGTATTGGCAATTTTCGGTGATCCTATTACCCTTTTCAGTGAAGAAACAAATGAGCGCCCATGTAAGCTCTGTTCAGATTTATTTCTCACTTGTAATTATTTTAACCGTTTAACGGATTTGAAGACTGTTGATTGGGGAAGCGGTTGAAAAATCTTTGTAATGATGTCTGAATAAACAACCATAAGAAAGTTATCAAGAAGAACTCGGTTCATTCACTGATCGCACGGTACTACAATATACCAAACAACAATATACTAAACAATAATATACCAAACAACAATATACCAAACAACAATATACCAAACAACAATATACCAAACAACAATATACTAAACAATAATATACCAAACAACAATATACCAAACAACAATATAGACAACATAACATGCATTTTATTACAGACAGACTTTAGTTCCACACAACAATGTAGAAAAAACGAAAATAAATGAATACGCAAATTGCACACACATAAACACACTCACACGCACATAAACACACTCACACGCACATACTAACGACCTTAATTGATTCGGGTAGATTAAATTTTGTAATTAAAATTAGAAAATTTAATCCATCAGAATCCATTTCCGTTTCTTCATAAATAAGTCAGCCATTTTAATCTTTTGTTAATAAAATAAATTACTTCGTGACTCTTCGAAATATGAAAGGAATTTGGAAGCATTTAAACTGTCGAATAAATTTGGAAACATCTACACTGTCGAAAGTCATTTGGGGCTGTAAAATTCTTCGCAAAATTCTATTAAAAAACAAAAAAAATATTTTGTAAACAAATCGGCATAGTTAAATAAAATAAAGGTAAAACAAAAATGTAAGTAAAAAGAATGCCGGGTAGGTACGAAGTCTAGTATATATTCTATATATAAAATTAGTTAGTCGGATTTACCAAGTTAGACCTCAATAGCAATGCATATCGGAAATCGATATTTGACTTTGCCTAGCATATTTTTTTAATTTATTATTGTTGCACTATGTTTTTCCTGTAAAACATTATTTCGCTTTAGCTCCTTTCACAAAATACTTATTCCGGTCCGGATTATTCGTAACATAGATAATTTTTTTTATTATTAATGACTTAAAGAGGAGCGAATAGGTTATATTCATTTTATTTATTAAAAAAAATAAAAGCCATGTTATTTTAATCGTATTTTCTCTTTGTTATTATACACATTAAAAACAGTATTGTTTGTAATTATT
>OY744552.1:32043892-32098892 GCA_963556195.1 Sepiola atlantica | reverse complement strand
TGTTCATGGAAATTCTGTTCGATGTTAGGCACACGGAGGAAAAAAGAAAAAAAGTTCTTTGCAATTGTGGTAAAAGACGAGTTCTTGCTGTGAAAATGTTACAAGGAGCAACCATAGATTTGGAAATAATGACATAGTAGAGAAACACTAGTAACGGCTCTTCTATGAACAAAACAAAAAACAAAAAACAACAACAAAAAACAGAAGAGGCCCCCCCACACACATTAGATTGCGTAGTCGATGTTGTACTCTGTCAAGGCAAAAGAGTGTGTGTTCTCAAATTTATGTGCACATAAAAGAAGAACGTACATTTTTATCTGGTTTGAATCACTTGGAGTCTTGTTTGCATTTTAAATTTATGTCATGGCGTCTTAGATATAAGTCACGCCTACTTTCTCAAATAAAGTATGGAGGCCATAAGTGTAAAAAAAACCTCTTTTTAATCGTGAAATATGTTGTTCTTCATTATTGTTTCATTTACTCACTGGCGGTAGTTCGGTAACTATTGTAGCGGAAGCGTTGCCACAAATGACGATGACCAGTGTATCACGTTAACAAGAAAAATAAAATAGAGAAAAGGCGTGTTATGAAACGTGTGACAACAAAATGAAGACAAACTCAGAATATACAATAAAGATGAAGGTGTTTATATTTCGATGAGAAATAAATACGTCACTAGAAAAGAGCTGTTGGCGCAGATGCTGACAGGATCGGAAACTGCTGCTAGTCGTAAAGAGTAGGTTCGCTGCTGCTAGCTGTAGGTAGGAACAAAGAGATGATGATGATGATGATGATGATGATGATGATGATGATGATGATGATGATGATGATGATGATGATGATCGAATTGGACCCGAATATAGCGTCAAACAGAGATGTCGATAGCGTCTGCTTTTGAGGGAGGTCCTTCTGGTAGATGTGTAACACTTGGTGTTTCTGAAGGATATCAGGTTATCCCCGACACAGAAGTCAACAAAGTAGAGCAGTTGTTCTAAGTCAACAAAGTAGAAGGTCTTCATCTGTAGACGTTCAGTGGTTAGGGTTTCACATGCACCAACGCAACGATGTTATCCTCACTCTGCATTGTGATTGATGAGTGGACGTTCTTGCTTGCCGTAGATTGTCCACACACGCTTTGGAAAGAATGACCGGAGGCCATCTTGCTGGGTTGCCGATCTAATATCGTTAGGTATCAATCAATTCACTTTGGGTGGCCCTGCCAGGAACCGAGAGTATAACTGTGACACGGCCCGTTGTCAAAGCCCTGCCCCGTTGAGGAGTTGGTCTTTACGGTCGCCACCGCTGTTGTTGCTGTTGCTGCTGCTGCTGATGATGATGATGGCAGTATAGGAAAGATCAGCCGCCATTTTAAAGTTGATTCAGAGTCGGCTCGTCGCAGTGCATGATGATGATGATGATGATGATGATGATGATGATGATGATGATGACGATGACGACGATGATGACGATGACGATGACGATGACGATGATGATGATGCTGCTGCTGATGATGATGATTCATACAGCAATGTTTCATATGCAGCACAAAGGTAATTATCCTTGATGTTAGAAAAGAGAGTCTGGAAATTTTCGGCAATTCTATCACTTTTATGATTAATGCAAAAAAGCGAAAATAAAGCAGATCTGTGAACGTTATTTTGTAATAAGAGTTTCATTGCATTCGTTTAAAAATTGGTCTCAACTGTTTTTTCTTCCTTTGCGTGGATTTTTTGCCAAACTTGAAATACATTTTATGATGCCTATCCACGTATGAATCTGTTCTTATGAATTATTGTTAGTATTATTGTAGCAATTATTGTAGGTATTATTGTAGCAATTATTGTAGGTATTATTGTAGGTATTATTATAAGTATTATTGTAGCAATTATTGTAGGTATTATTGTAGCAATTATTGTAGCAATTATTGTAGGTATTATAGTAGCAATTATTGTAGCAGTTATTGTAGCAATTATTGTAGGTATTATTGTAACAATTATTGTAGGTATTATTGTAGCAAATATTGTAGCAGTTATTGTAGCAATTATTGTAGCAATTATTGTATGTATTATTGTAGCAATTATTGTAGCAGTTATTGTAGCAATTATTGTAGCAATTAGTGTAGGTATTATTGTAGCAATTATTGTAGCAGTTATTGTAGCAATTAGTTTTGCTATTATTATAGCAATTATTGTAGCAATTAGTGTAGCAATTATTGTAGCAGTTAGTGTTGCAATTATTGTAGCAATTATTGTAGCAATTATCGTAGCAATTATCGTAGCAATTATTGTAGCAATTATTGTAGCAATTATTGTAGCAGTTAGTGTTGGAATTATTGTAGCAATTATTGTAGCAATTATCGTAGGTATCATCGTAGGAATTATTGTAGCAATTATTGTAGCAATTATTGTAGGTATTATTGTAGCAATTATTGTAGCAATTATTGTAAGTATTATTGTAGCAATTATTGTAGCAATTATTGTAGCAATTAGTGTAGGTATTATTGTAGTAATTATTGTAGCATATATTGTAGGAATTATTGTAGGTATTATTGTAGCATTTATTGTAGCAATTATTGTAGGTATTATTGTAGCAATTATTGTAGCAATTATTGTAGGTATTATTGTAGCAATTATTGTAAGTATCATCGTAGGTATTATTGTAGCAATTATTGTAGCAATTATTGTAGGTATTATTGTAGCAATTATTGTAGCAATTATTGTAGGTATTATTGTAGCAATTATTGTAGCAATTATTGTAGCAATTATTGTAGCAATCAGTGTAAGTATTATTGTAGCAATTATTGTAGCAATTATTGTAGCAATTATTGTAGGTATTATTGTAGAGATTATTGTAGCAATTATTGTAGCAATTATTGTAGCAATTATTGTGGCAATTATTGTAGCAATTATTGTAGAAATTATTGTAGGTATTATTGTAACAATTATTGTAGCAATTATTGTAACAATTATTGTAGCAGTAAGTGTAGCAATTATTGTAGCAATTATTGTGGCTATTACTGTGGCAATTATTGTAGGTAGTATTGTAACAATTATTGTAGAAATTATTTAACACTTATTGTAGCAATTATTGTAGCAATTATTGTAGCAATTATTGTGGCAATTATTGGAGCAATTGTTGTAGCAATTATTGTAGCAGTTAGTGTAGCAATTATTGCAGCAATTATTGTGGCAATCATTGTAGCAATTATTGCAGCAATTATTGTGGCAATTATTGTGGCAATTACTGTTGCAATTATTGTAGGTAGTATTGCAGCAATTATTGTAGCAATTATTGTAGCAGTTAGTGTAGCCATTATTGTAGCAATAATTGTAGCAATCATTGTAGCAATTATTGTAGCAATTATTGTAGAAATTATTGTAGGTATCACCGCAGGAATTATTGTAGCAATTATTGTAGGTATTATTGTAGCAATTATTGTAGCAATTATTGTAGCAATTATTGTAGCCATTAGTGTAGGTATTATTGTAGTAATTATTGTAGCATATATTGTAGGAATTATTGTAGGTATTATTGTAGCAATTATTGTAGGTATTACTGTAACAATTATTGTGGCAATTATTGTAGCAATTATAAGGCAATTATTGTTGCAATTATTGTTGGTATTATTGTAGCAATTACCGTAGCAATTATTGTAGCAATTAGTGTAGTTATTATTGTAGCAATTATTGTAGCAATTACTATAGCAATTATAGTAGCAATTATTGTAGCAATTACTATAGCAATTATAGTAGCAATTATTGTAGGTATTATTGTAGCAATTATTGTAGCAATTATTGTAAGTATTATTGTAGCAGTTGTTGTGGGTATTTTTGTAGCAATTATTGTAGCAATTATTGTAGCAGTTATTTTAACAATTATTGTAGGTATTATTGTAGCAATTATTTTACGTATTATTGTAGCTATGATTATAGCAATTATTGTAGCAATTATTATAACAATTATTGTGGCAATTATTGTAGCAATTATTGTAGGTATTATTGTAGGCATTATTGTAGCAATTATTGTAGCAATTTTTGTATGTATTATTGTAGCAATTATTGTATGTATTATTGTAGCAATTATTGTATGTATTATTGTAGCAATTATTTTAGGTATCATCGTAGGAATTATTGTAGAAATTATTGTTGGTATCACCGCAGGAATTATTGTAGCAATTATTGTAGGTATTATTGTAGCAATTACTATAGCAATTATTGTAGGAATTATTGTAGGAATTATTTAGCAATTATTGTAGCAATTATTATAGCAATTATTGTAGCAATTATTGTGGCAATTATTGTAGCAATTATTGTAGCAATTGTGGCAATTATTGTAGCAATTATTGTAGCAATTATTGTAGCAGTTAGTGTAGCAATTATTGTAGCAATTATTGTGGCAATCATTGTAGCAATTATTGTAGCAATTATTGTGGCAATTATTGTGGCAATTACTGTGGCAATGATTGTAGGTAGTATTGTAGCAATTATTGTAGCAATTATTGTAGCAGTTAGTGTAGCCATTATTGTAGCAATTATTGTAGTTATTATTGTAGCAATTATTGTAGCAATTATTGTAGGTATTATTGTAGCAATTATTGTAGCAATTATTGTAGGTGTTATTGTCGGAATTTACAAAAACAAAAGAATTACAGATAATTGTAACTAAACGTTTTTGGTTAATTAAATCTTCCCGGTATTTTATTTTTGCTTTTTTTAAGATATAAAGTTTTTCCATCAAATCCTGAAACTGTCATCTTATCTAACATATCTAATTTATAAAATTGTGTCGGATGGATTTCCTACGTCAAACTTAAATAGCTTTGCATATGAAAATTCGATATTTTATTTCGTCTATTTTCTTTTTATTTAACTTTCTGCAAGTCTATATGAACAATGCATTTTAATTAGATTTTCTTTGGAAATAAAACTTATCCTGTTCAGATTATTTTTCGCAGGGAAACATTTTTTTCCATTCAGCAATAAATTTAAATTCAAAATGGAAGACAATTATGCATAACATATTTATTACACACACCCAGTATTATTTGTTTATAATCCCTCCACCCGGCAATATTTACATCTATTACATTTTTTGAAAACTTAATTCCATAATATTTCGAAGAATTCGAATTGAGCATTACAAAATCCGACTAGCAGGAAACCATCTAGATTATTTTGATGATTATGATATTTGAAATTACTTCCCTTTGCTCTTACGTTTGTAAGTGCTTGTTATATTTTACATGCTAGCTGTATATACAGCATAATCCAGTTGACACACCGTGCAGTTCCCGTTAATACATCGAGGTTAAGCGACGTTGATCCTGGTCAGTATTCAAATAGGTGACCATTTGGGAATACCAGATGATTTATGTGGGAGGTAACGTCAAGGTAAGCAGAGGCTTACCTTGCCATTATCCCATGTCATCCTGAACTCCCACTTGTCACTGGAATCATACGGTGCCGATTCAGCAGAGGCGGGCGTGGTTGGTAATTGTGCAACCCTTGCTTCATAATTGACTTCCGATGCAGGCACCCTTACAGGGGGTATCCATTGTCTCTAGAGACTGAACGGAGGCTTATGTATATACCCGTTCTTATTTTTCTCTGAGCCATATATATGTACATTACATACAAGTTGTATTTACCTAACGTTGCCTTAGATGAAAAATAATTCAAAATAGTAATGTTTACAATTTCTTTTTTAATAAAATTTTTAGAAATTAGTTTTAATTTGACTTCTTTTATGTTTTTTTTTATTCTTTCTTTCTAGCCTGCTTTTTACGTTTTACTAAAAGGGTATATTTATTAATTGCACTCAAGGTAATATTTGAATTCTTTTAATTTATCAACTAATATAATTAATTCCGATCGCTACCAATGTTCGCCCCACACTTTCCACAGTTATTGTTATGTTTCCAACCATCTCGATGAGCCTATAATTGATCATATCATAAGCGACTTGTTTTGGCTTACACACCACTAGCTCAATCCCTCTCCCAAATGATTTTATAACTCCAACCGCCACCATTTTCTCCCCAACCTTTCTACTGTCAACTCAATTTCTCACTGCCACCATCTATTTGTATCTCATAATTTATTTTTTATAAGCGGCTTTAGGCCTACTACTAACACCACCTCTGTTAAGTGTTAGTGTATTATTTTCTTCAGAAAATGATCCTGAGTAAGTCTTAAAATAAAGACGTTGATGAATAATATTTTTCATTCGCGGCCCACGGAAGTATTTTAAAGTGGCCATAATTCTCAAAATTACACCCTAATAAATGCTTTTGATCTATGGTTGAACTGAACATCATTCTATTGGATTTACTACATTTTTAACATTTTTAACGCAATCTCCACGAAATCCCTTTTCCATCTTTAAATCTTTCGTCAACGGACAGACTCTATATTTTGATAACCTTTTTATATACGCACTCTTACTTTCCATTACTTTATACTTTTTCTTAAATTTTTCAAATTTTTTAATTTTGGCTATTCCCCTGCCAACTTATCTATCTATGTAATTCCTCTGATAAGAGTTTAATCTTTGAAAAGCCTTGGCTTAAGGAAAGAAAAATAAACATGTTTTTATCGAGTACACCTGGCATTGAACAATCAAAGATAAAATAGATTTGTCATCCGCACATCTTTATCTCTCTTCCTTCATTTATATATATATATATATATATATATATATATATATATATATATATATATATATATATATATATATATAGTCTAAAGAAGCTTTGAGTTATTTTAAACAAAAAGACAAAAAAAAAAGAAAAAAAAAGGAAAATGCAGTTTAAATTCCCAGAGAAACTAACTAAATCCAAAATAGTGTAGACTTAACATTTGTTGCAAAATTCATGAATAAATAATATATAATAGTAAGTAAATAAAATAAAAAGGGGGATTAAGTATCTAACAGTGAAACAAAAGCAGGAGACCTTAACGTAAGCATCTAATATTAACACGGGGATCTTCAGCTGTTTACCATGTAACTGTTTCGGAGATTTAAAAACAGGACAGTTATATGCATGGCTCTCCAATGGTACAGATAAAACTACCATTTCCCCAATAATCAAGTGTCGAAATAATTCAGCTTAAAATGTTACTTATATATACATAAATAAATAAATATTATTATTATTATTATTATTATTATTAATATTAATAATAATAATAATAATAATAATAATAATAATAATAATAATAATAATAATAATAATAATAATATACTACCCTTAAGACTACCGTGTGATATGGTAATTTGCATATCAAATAAAATCATTTATAACAATAGTAATAATAATAATAATAATAATAATAATAATAATAATAATAATAATAATAATAATAATAATAATAATAAAAAAATACTATCTAAACACTACACCTACGAACCATTCTACGATATGGTAGCTAGAAATAAAATTATATAGGAATTAAGGTTGCATTAAAAAAAAAAAAAAAAAGCTTTAGTACCTTTGGTACCAGAAAGGCAAATAGATAAGAGGAAGGAAACCTAGCCATACAGATCTAAATACCCAATATATAGTCTAAAGAAGCTTTGAGTTATTTTAAACAAAAAGACAAAAAAAAAAAGAAGGAAAATGCAGTTTAAATTCCCAGAGAAACTAACTAAATCCAAAATAGTGTAGACTTAACATTTGTTGCAAAATTCATAAATAAATAATATATAATAGTAAGTAAATAAAAAGGGGGATTAAGTATCTAACAGTGAAACAAAAGCAGGAGACCTTAACGTAAGCATCTAATATTAACACGGGGATCTTCAGCTGTTTACCATGTAACTGTTTCGGAGATTTAAAAACAGGACAGTTATATGCATGGCTCTCCAATGGTACAGATAAAACTACCATTTCCCCATATATATATATATATATATATATATATATATATATATATATATATATATATATATATATATATATATATATATATATTCAATCGACGTTCTAGAAAATACATCACTGGACATTTGACTAAAAACCGACGTGTGCATTGAATTTCATCGTTGATCATTTACCATCTTGAGTTGTGCCCACTGGATATTACGTCTGAAAGTCTTAGAGACTATCTATATTCATTTGAAACAGCCATCCTTCTGTAAACATGGAATGTCTGCTAGTCGTCATTAGTCTCTAAGACACATCCCCATTGTTTACAAAATAATTTATTTTTTTATAAGCGGCCCTTTAGGCCTACTACTACCACCACCCCTGTTAAGTGTTAGTGTATTATTTTCTTCAGAAAATGATCCTGAGTAAGTCTTAAAAGAGGCAATGCTTTTTTATTTGAAATATATACAGTTTTTTTTATTCTCCCCTTTAAAATCCCTCGATGCATCTCTGTTAAGTGTGGGCAAAACCGGTCGGCTGGCTTTTTTTAATCATGGACAATAAAATATGTCTTTCCTTCATACTTGCAGTAATAAAATTCTGTACTTCCCAAAAATCATGAAATATCTTAAGACTAGGTACAACCCAAGTTCAATTAATAAATTAAACTCTATCGTTTTGATTAAGAGTAAAATAAGGTCAACGCAATAAAACATATCATTTCTACATTCTTGTGTAAGTAACAATGTATGTCCTTCGTTTTTTTTATTGAAAATAAAAAAGCGAAGTAACACCCAGGACATAAAATAGAGAAGCCATTTATCCATAATTTATTGGATAAATTAGCATTAAATCTCCAATCGTGTAAGACAAAATATGTACAAGTATGGAGGGAAACAGTGAGCATTCTTTCGTGCTGTGATAAAAATTGTTTATCAAGGTATGTTGCAATTACCATGAGCACAGTCGTAAAAAAACTGGCGCTTCATTTAATAAGTTGCAACATTTAATATATACAAAATTTGGTTTCTCTACAAACTCAGATGTCCTAAATCTATCTTCTCAGAAGTTGTCGCCTGTTGAACTTTTAATACTAGATCGCGGATTGGAGTTCTGTATTCGATTATCTCGTGTTAAACGTGAAGGAGTATTTTCAGAATTTGAAATTCTTAATTGTCAGGAAGTGAGATTTCCACTTGTTTCTCAGACCAAAGTAAGAAACCTGCAGGCTAGATTGAATGACCGTTCCCACAACTATGCAAGTACATCAGTATCCCATTCAGAGTTTAAATTGCGGAAGGAACATTTTTCTGTCATTAAAACTCTACGACTAAATAAGTCCTTTATAATAAGACCGGACAAAGGTCCAAGGGTTGATGTATTAAATCATCAAGATTACGTCGACCAAATGATGGATCCTGTCAGCACCCATGATGCAACAGATTCTTTAGAAACTAAATTTCAGAAACAATTTAATTAAAAAATTTTTTTTTAACATAGTTCACCCCAAACAAGGCAGACCGCCACTGTAGACGTAAGGGGCTACTGAGAAAAAGAAAAGGGGAGAAGGTAGAGGGTGGTCAACCTAGATTGGGATCAGCGCAGCGAGGTGTCTGTTTACATTAGTTTTAAACTTCTGCATGTCTGTACTGTTGGGGAAACAGGGGGCAGGGAGAGAGTTCCAGAGGCCAGCAGTACGAGGAAAGAAGCTATTTGAGTAGAAGGCTCTCCGACATCTGGGGACCTCCACAGTGAATGAATGAGATTTAGTTGATTGTCGAGTTAGTCTAGTGAATTTACGTCGAGGGGGCACCAGAGTAGCCAATTCATCGGAGCATAATCCATTGAAGTATTTATAAAACAAGCACAAGGATGCTACATTGCGGCGATGGGACAGAGGCTGGAACTTGGCTGACAGTGAGGGACCTATTAGGTTGACGATTCTTTTTTGGGCCTTGTCAAGGAGGGAGAGACTAGTAGATGATGCACCAGCCCAGATGTGACAACAATACTCCATGCATGGGCGGATGGTGGCTTTGTAGAGATACAGGATAATGTCAGGTGTGAGGAGTTTACTAGCACGGTAGAGGGAGCCAACCTTCTTTGCGGCAGCCTTGGCAATGTCTTCAATGTATTTGTTCCAATTCATGTTACCTGTGAAGGTTAGGCCGAGGAGTTTGAATGATGAACTCTCAGGTAGGGTGTTATTTGCCATGACAATCGGTGGTTGAAAAGGTTCCTTGTAGTTATTGAAGGAAAGGAGTTTTGTCTTTGCGGCATTAAAAGTTACCAACCATTTATGACCCCAATCCACTACAGCCTGGAGGTCATTTTCTAAAGATTCAGCCATTGCATCGGATATAATTGCGTCGGTTTTGCCAACATGGCGAGAGTAAAGGGTGGTGTCATCAGCAAATAAACCAATCTCAGACTCTATGCCATCAGGGAGATCGTTTATATAGATCAGAACAACAAGGGTCCAAGGATAGAGCCCTGGGGTACCCCAGCATTTATGTCATGTTGCTTAGATGAACGGCCATCGAGGACAACCTGGATTTTTCTTTTGGCTAGGAAGAATCTAATTATATTAAGTAATTGCCCAGTAATACCGTATGATCGTATTTTCAGGAGGAGCCCTTTATGCCATACCTTGTCAAAGGCCTTGGATATATCAAGCGCTACTGCCCTAGCTTCACCTGCCTTGTCGAGTGTATGATACATGCGTTCAGAGATGACCGTTAGGATGTCTGCAGTAGATCGTGATTGTCTAAATCCATACTGGCGGTCAGAAAGAAGTTTAGCATTAACTAAGTGTCGTACTATTGCTAGATTGATTGGTTGAAAAACGATGTACTCCTTTCTGATATGGCCAGTGAGATCAGACCCCCCCCCCTCCCGGCTCTATCCGTCCACGTCTATATGGATTACCTAAAACTCAGAAGCCGGATATCCCATTAAGATCCATTCTCTCAATTTTACAGCCAGTATTGGAACATTATAGTAAATACTGCTTAACAAATTAATTTTATTTTGCAAATTATATTTAAATGTCTAAGGTTACTCATAAATTTATGTATTCCTATGATATTTGTCACCTATTTACTTGTTCCCCTATTTTGGAAACCATAGATATTTGTGTCGATTTTTTTTATATCGTAGCCAGTTATCGCCCCTTCCATTCCCGAGAGCACGTTTGTTGAGCTGATGGAATTTCTCACTACATTTGTGGAATTCAGCTTTAACGATGTAACGATGTTATAGGCAAATAGACGGTGTATCCATAGGCTCAGTCCGGGACCAACAATGGCGAATATTTTTTGGAAATATATTATAGGAAATAATTATTATCTGGACCCATGAAACCTTTCTTCTACTTTCGATATGTAGATGACACATTTTGCCTCTTCAAGAATCAAACGGAGGCAAATACATCCTTCTTACTAAATAACATGCACCCCGCATTAAAATATGTTTATGAAGGAGGGTGCAATTCCACTTTGGTTTTCCTCGATATATTGATAACGAAAACCCCATTGAGTTAGCGTACATCAATTTACCGTAAATCTACGTTTACGGGATTATATGCCTGCTGGGATTCATTTTGTCTTCGCAAACGAAAGTTAAATTTAATTTGGATACTAACACACAGAGACATTATGATTTGTTCACAATCAAAATTGGATGAAGAAATAAGAACCATTACTAATACTTTGTCCAATAATATCTACCCTGTTGATGTGATTAGGTCAGGCATCAAAAAGAAATATCTAATTTTTCTGAAATAAAACCTAATACGGTGGCTAAATGTCCAATTTACATTTGTTTGCCTTGGTTAGGCACAGTAAGTGAGAAATTCGCCGGGTAAATCAGCTCAACAGTTGAAAATTGCTATTTTACTAGGAATGTGCGTGTTGTGTTCTCTATAAAGCCTTTATTGGCGTCCTCTCGTAAAGACGTTTTACCCACCCCAGCATAAGAATAATGTTATTTATCATTTTAAATCTGTTTTCAGTGCCGACTACGTGGGTAAGGCGACGTTGATATTGGATAATAGAGTCCAACAACACATACCTAGTAAAATTAGGAATGGGACCTTCCGTTCAACGAATGTTCTAAATAATACATCTCCAATCACGGACCATTTGCTTAAAACCCGGTCGTGCGCAAGGAATTGACTCATTTACACTCGCTATATCACCAGAAAATCTTGGAAACGATCTACGTTCGTTTATAGCGTCCCCCCCTTTGTAAACAGAGGGAGTGTCTGTTAGGATTAGACGTGACCAGTCTCTAAGATACATCCCCCATTGTACATACCATACCGCTGTTTAATATATATATATATATATATATATATATATATATATATATATATATATATATATATATATATATATATATATATATATATATATATATATGGGACATTCCATGTCAAATCATCCAGGCCCCTCACCACTCCCCTCAGAACTTTTTATCCTTTTGACCCCTGTAAGATATACATAAGTTATGATGAACTGACAAATTTCAGACCCAGCAATCAATGGGAACCTTGTTTTTGAGGCCAACCAAAATAAGGCCCACAAGCCGAAAAACGACTGTTGCGACGTGTTGTGACGGGACTGCCCATCGTTACAAGATTGTAAATTCTTTGAAAAGTATTTAGTTTCTGGCCTAGAAAATTGCACATAGTAGGGATTTTTGACTGAGGAATCCAAAAATCAACCTTTGAAAGCCAGGGGAGTTCATCTTGTGGGACTTTCTTGCACATTTATATGCCGAGAAGCTTCCGCGGGAAGCCCCAAAATGGCATAACTTTGGGGATCAAAAAATGACAACTCTAGGGGTCAGAGGTGATATCTGTTTTAATATTTAGAAAGCCACAAGATAGAACATTCAGAAAATGTGTAGGTTCATACTCGGTATTTTATTCCTTCACATTGAAATTTAACGCCGAAAGTTGAGAATTTTCAAAAAATCGTAGTTGAAAACGCTAAATTTTCATCTAATGTTGATAAATGTAAGAAACTTGTATGGCTGCCTGTGTGTAATTTAGAGGTATATATGCGTTTATCTGATCATTTAATATTTCAGTGGTTAAATTATGTTACTTTTAGACAAAATTTCAATGCCCGATTGAAGTTATGTGAAACCTCGTCCAAAAGATACCAAACTAGTCGCGCATGCGTAGTCCCCCTCCACGAGTGCACACTTTTTTTTGAAAAATAACTAAATCCAGGTTTTTTGGACAAAAATTGTTTTCAAAATAATAACAAAACGATAAAGTCCAGCTCCTACAATAAGAACAAAATCATTTTTCTTGTCAAAAATAAAAAAAACGTGAAAATCATGATATATTATCCGTAAAAAAATCAATTTTGGAAAACAGTTTTCCAAATTTTGTCGAAAAACGAGAAGTCCACCTCCCCCATTTCAGGGGTTCTGTGAGGAACATTGATTGGATGGATCAAAAGTTATAGGGCAAAACGGGTCATTTTTGTCATTTAGGGGCATTTTTGACCCCTGGGGGCCTAATGAGATATTTAAAAAATCTGAGAATCTCATTTTGTAACCTGTCTGAAGTTACAACTTCGTGCAAAATTTCAGAAAAATTGAATGGATGGTCACAGAGAAAAATCAGTATGAACAAACGGACGGACGAACGGACATGCCTCAAAACATCACTCCCCTCAATAAATCGGGGGACTAACAAGTCTACTCCATATCTCGAAAATGTTGAAGAGAATAATGAACTAAAATAATGAACACAAAAGAATAATGAACATTAAACTAAATTGTTACACATGTCATAAATGTATTGTTTATATGGGTAAACTGGTTTTCATTGATCTTAAATTGCCGTCCACTATTTGATGTACAATTGGGTGGGTCAATTTTCCAAACGGCACCCATGCATTATCCTCTCTACGTGGCCAGTGAAAGTTATTGTTCTGGGTTGGACCATGAGGATGCATGAATCTGCATGTGACGTCTTTATTTTCCAAATTCACTTGATCAATAAGGACTATCCACCAGTACCCATCAAACAGGCATTCTGCATAGTCGTTTGGTTGAAGGAGCTTCTCCATCTCCTCTGATGAAGGCATCGTCGAGAAAGTATGGTTCTCGATCATGTAACTCTTGTCATCACTGAGCTGTTTACCCCAAATTGAAGTAGATGATGTTGGCTCAAAGTGATGACAGCTGGCACTGTGTTTCCTTCAGCTTATCGCTTGTCCATCTTCTCCCGAACAGCAACCATATCCTTTTTGTAAATTGAAAAGAAGAGGATTCCCTTCAGCTCCTCCTGACATAACTTCTCCACTGCCTTGAATGTCAAGATCTGGTCATTAACAGGTCTCTGCAAACTGGTTCGTGCCATCTTCCGTTTGACTGTACCTCCTATGCCATCGCAAAGGGACTTCCCACGGCTAGTAGCAGAGAAAGACCACAAAGCTTGGAATCCAAAGTCAAGATTGTGGTTGCAGAGGTTCATAAAGTGTTTGTAGTTCTTGTACTGACCTGTACACCCATCACTCCAGTACTCGAGACGTTTGATTTGAGGAAGATTCTCTTTAATGTAGTCACATACCAGCTGTTGAAGTTGATGCACGAAATTCGTATCGTGAGTCAGATCATCTGAAATTACGCACAAACATTTGTGAACAAGTTTGTTCTCAGAGTTCTTGTAATAAAGAACCACAGGATGCAGGGTACACTGTTCTTTGTTCCAGTGATACCCCTGCACTTTATCCTGGACAATGAAGTGATAATTTTCTGTGAAATCAAGCAGCGACAAACAAGTTTCACCATCCAGCTCATCTTTCCTTTTCTTTAAATACCGAGCTTGACTCTTTGCAATGTACGAATGTTTAGTGATGCAATCGATTTGGTCAACCAACAAGTCAATAAATTCCTCTACAGGACGTGAGTATGTGCGTAATGTTGTACTGTCAGTGCTGTCCCACTGAATGTAATCTCAAATTTTGCAGTAACATGTTCGCGTAAAGAACTACTTGTTGCACAATTAGAACATCGATGTACCATGCATTCAAGCTTCTCTGGATCACACACTATCAATGATATCATGATTTTGTATGTGGTGTTGATCAGAGGGAATTTTTCATGCTCTTCCTCTGGATTTTCTATTGGTTCTCCATCTCTTTCAGCTCTTTTTGCTCTCTCCCTCCAATAAGCCCGTTCTCGTTGCTTAATTGTACGATTGATCACATTGCAATAAGCATCGACCATCAATTTAGTGTTTTGATGAATTTGACAAACACACACAGAGTGAGAACCAGATGAAGACACAGTGACACACCACTTAGGACGCAATTGGCAAAACTTGGAGAGGCCAATCTTATGATGAGGGTACGTCTCCTTGTATGCACAATGGAGCTCCTTGAGATTACACAATAGAAGGTGCTTTTGTTTGTGAATGTTCCGAGCAAAATCTGACCATCATTGGTATGTAACTTCATGTAAAAATCATAAAAATCTAATGGACGGTTCTCAAGAAAATCCCATCTACAACCAAGTGTCGCAAAATCCATTTTGTGGTCATTAAAAAGCTATAATTTACAAAAATACTGTTTTTGGCCCCTTGAAAATGCATTTTGTCATTTATAGATCATCTCCAAATTTCATCAGGCTATTCATTTTGCCATATAATCTGCATAATAAATATTACAAGCCCGTTTGACAAATCACTTTGACAAATGCTGCAAAATCTAATTTATAAGCCAGAAAACCCTAAAATTTGACAAAAATGCAGTTTTCATCATCCCAAAATCTACATTTTTTGTGTTTCAATCCTCTTGAAATTCTGATATCTCATCATTCCTGTCATGGGATTCCTTTAAATCCTTTTAGGCGATATGTGGAAGGACTATTAGAGACTGACTGGTGTTGGTAATGTGACAAATTTGTGCATAAAAACTGAAAAACCGCAACTTTCGGCATTAAATTTCAATGTGAAGGAATTAAATACCGAGTATGAACCTACACATTTTCTGAATGTTCTATCTTGTGGCTTTCTAAATATTAAAACAGATATCACCTCTGACCCCTAGAGTTGTCATTTTTTGATCCCCAAAGTTATGCCATTTTGGGGCTTCCCGCGGAAGCTTCTCGGCATATAAATGTGCAAGAAAGTCCCACAAGATGAACTCCCCTGGCTTTCAAAGGTTGATTTTTGGATTCCTCAGTCAAAAATCCCTACTATGTGCAATTTTCTAGGCCAGAAACTAAATACTTTTCAAAGAATTTACAATCTTGTAACGATGGGCAGTCCCGTCACAACACGTCGCAACAGTCGTTTTTCGGCTTGTGGGCCTTATTTTGGTTGGCCTCAAAAACAAGGTTCCCATTGATTGCTGGGTCTGAAATTTGTCAGTTCATCATAACTTATGTATATCTTACAGGGGTCAAAAGGATAAAAAGTTTTGAGGGGAGTGGTGAGGGGCCTGGATGATTTGACATGGAATGTCCCATATATATATATATATATATATATATATATATATATATATATATATATATATATATATATATATATATATATATATATAATTGTTTTTTTCTTTCTCTCTTCTCCCGCTTTAAAAAATCTCTCGATACATCTCTTGTTGAATGATGGCGAAACCGGTCAGCATATGTGTTGTTTTAATGACACGTAGTCGTAGCAGTAGTAATCATTGTTGCCCTTGCAGTGGAGTTGTTTTGTTACTTTCTTCTTTTTTTTTTCTTCTGATTGTTAGTTGTCGTAATAGCAGTTGTCGTAATAGCAGTGGTTGTACTAACAGTTGTCGTAATAGCAGTTTTATGGTATGACGAAATAATAACAGCACACCATCTACGTTTTAATAGTTTTCTCTTTTTATTTATTTTCAGTTATTTTTCTTTAAAATTCATCTTATAGTAATATTAAATATCCCGCTCCTTATAACATCTAATAGAAACACCCGTGGGTGGAAGAGAGTCTCCGAAAAAAACGTCTGTCCTGGTTTATAGATAAAAGCCACATAGACTTACCGTTCGTGCCGTCACTTCCTTCGAACACATTAATTTTAGTCCTAGTGGAAATCTCCTCTTTCTACCTAATATAACAGTTCCACCATATTGCTTCACCTGTGTCATTGACACAGTATTGGGCTATTCTTAAAACACAGGAGCATTTCAAATTTCAGATATTTTTTACTAGTTGCCTGCAAAAAAAAGAAAAAGAAAACCTTTTATGATTATGAAGGAAAAAATATCACGCTTACTGGAAAAGCAGTGAATAAGCATGTGTATCGGTAAAATTCTACTTTGAGTCGGAAGATGAACACAACAAATGAAGAAGTGAAATGTTATCGTCAAATAATTATAGCGTAAAACAGTAGTAATAGCATGGAAATAATTAAAATTAATGGAAAAGTTTTTTATTTGAAAAAAAAGAAAACAAGAATGGAATTGTTTTGTAATTAGTAAAGAAATCGTTTTATATTTGTTATAAAAACAATGAAAATATTTCTATTTCAAGATGATCTGTACTTCATGAATAATGCACGATTCTGATATCTTTTAAAATGCAGCATTCAAAATAATCTACAGTTTGTAGCATACAATAGAAACATTCATGTGAGTAGAAATTAGAATGGAAAATATGCTACCTAGTATTGTGGTATACACTTAATAGTAAGAAATAAATAATTTATATTTAATGTAAACACGTGTAATTGGTTATCGGATAGCCGAAGTAGGTAGAGAAATAGCGAAACTTTATTTTTATGAATAGCTCAAGCTCACGTTTCTGTTTAGAAGAGTACAAAAAATGTATCGACTTTAACATTATTCCTAGCCGACCTAAATAATATCAGAAAGAAACTAAAGCGAACACAATTTATACTCGTGTTAATAACATAGTGGACGTACCAAAAGATAGTAAAAAAACAAAATCAAGTATCGATTTGTCACATACATCGCTATTTGGGTCTAACATTAAAACTCTGATCGACTTAATTATATATATATATATATATATATATATATATATATATATATATATATATATATATAGAGAGAGAGAGAGAGAGAGAGAGAGAGAGAGATAAAATTATATATACACATATATACATATGACTCATCAGTGTGGTTAGACGTAGAAATATTAAAAACCGGAACCTCTGTGGTTGGCGTCTGGTGCTCTGCCGACTGAGAAAACGAAACTTATATTGGAAGTATGGGGGATTATTTTATATTTAAATGAAACTATTCATCTATTTACATTTTTACGATACTGGCAATCGAAAGTTCTCAATTATTCTACGGAAGAGTACTGCTTTTACGCTAAGTAGTAACTATTATTTCATATGCTGAAAACCCCACCTCGTTTGATTTTTTAATATGGCCGATGTAAATAAATAGTGAAAGGCGGAAGGTAAATAAGTCTGTTCGTAATATACCACAAAAAATGTTATTTGTTCCATTTTGTACAAACGTCAAGGCGCGTCAGTTATTACCCCTGTTTCATTATACAAACTGACTTATTTCCCTTCCATCTTGTGCCATTTTTATATATCGGCTATATTTTTTTAAAGCCAACGTAACTAGTTTTTATTTCAGCATCTCGTATATATATATATATATATATATATATATATATATATATATATATATATATATATATATATATTTCTCTTCGACAGGTTTTTCAGGTTGTACACACGTAATCGCATAAAAAAGTAGAATTTCGTTTTTTTTGTGTGTGTGTGTGGGGGGGGGTGATTTAGCTGAGGGTGTTAATCTACAATAAATACTGAATAAAATCATTAATATTTTTATAACAGTTATTTTATATCGACGGAAGTATTAGTTTTATTGATACTAGCAGCCATGTATGGCAGATCGATAGATCGATGAGACGAATGCATTGAAGGAAAGTGCTATCCTGTATTAGTTACCCCTTTTCTTTCTAGGTTCGTTCGGCTTACTCTCTCTTCTTCTTTTCATTTCTTTCTTTCTTATTGATAAGGGAATCACTTTGCGGTCAGTTGCTCGTAAAAATAAATGCTTACACATGTGACCAAAGTTTGAACTCAGGGAAAAGTGTTTACGCATGTTTTTAACAAGTAGGTGCGAAATAAACTTTAATAAAACCAGTGAATTATCGAAAAAGAAATCAGAGTTCCTGGCGACACCGAATGACTCGCCTCGGCTCTCGATGAAGACAGCAACAACAACAAGGAACACCCGACTTGAGTCTGCTGTCTTCCCACAATAACAGCTTAACCTAAGTATATAACCACACATATACGCGCACACGCACAGACACAAACACACACGCACGCATATTGAACTTTGAAAACAGATTTAACGCTCGTAGCGTTTTCATATATCAAAACTTTTCCAACCTTCAAAAAACTTTATTGTTTATATTTTAAATCTTTATAAAATTGTTGCTACATAAAAGGTTGTCTTTTTACTTTACAGTTTCTCCTTTTTATTAACAATATTCTATTGTTAAAAGTTAGCACTTGCTAACTGGTGATCCATGCCAAACATATATGTTTTTATCGAATCAGTTTAGTCTCATTGTGTAGCTAAATTGAGACTTAATTGATTCGATAAAAACATATGTTTGGCAGGGATCACCAAAACCGGAAAGCAAGACATCACCCACATGATTATTATTATAGCTCCAGTTCAAGGGCGATAATTCATTTAGCAAAAGTACAGAGTTACATCCGTTTGATTCTATTTTTTCTCTTTTCTTTTGAGCTTTTCGACTTGAATTTTTTATATTAACTAGCAAGGCTCTCCGCCGTCGTCCAGGATGGAAATTTCTACAAATTACGTAGATTGTATAATGCCAGTCATCATATAGCCATGATTATACGTACAGACACATGACATAAGTAAATAGACGCCGTTATTATTATTACTAACAAAGTCTTCTGTCAGAGGGCCCTGATCGACCTTGGCGAAATAATATTAATCATTTTCCATCTTTGATGAATTGGACAATCACTCGATTAACAGTGGAAAGTGGAATCCCGTGGTTTGCAGCGATTTTACGCTGATTAAGTCAATCTTCAGATTAACCTATAATATGGCTCTTCTGAACCTCTGAGAACTCTAATGCTTCTTGGGTCCGTGTCACACTCAAATGGGGATATATGATAGATATATGATAGATATATTAATATCTGAAACCAAAAATGAACAATTACTATGAAATATCGATATTTACAACTTCTACTACTCCGGGTAGGGGGGGGGGTCGACAAAGGAAGCAGAAATAAGAGTTGTGGTCTATTAGGAAATAGGCATGCGAGACAAGCGAATGTGATCAAGTTACTATCTGTGGTAAAGTTACTCTCTTTCTTTCTCCGTTCGTTCGGTTACACGTTCCTCTTTTGTCCTTTTTACTTCCATGTTGGAAGCAGCAGCAGCAGTGAATGTTGTTTTTACGTAGTGACTTTTGATTGGACAAAATCTCCAATCAGCCGTTTATTTCAGTCAACCACTAAAGCGAGGATATTCACTAGCAAAAGCGTGCATACTATAAAAACCCAAACACACAGCTTTCTTCCTCTCATTACTGTTTTACGTCCATAGACAACGCACATGCATCCGACACAATGCTGCCTATGCCTTTTGGGACCCGAAGACCCTCGACAGACGGAACGAGAAACACACACAACACTAAACATAGTGACAGCAGATACACACCGTTAAAGAAACTAATGTACGCAGTTCATACATACACTCTCTCAAAAAAACAGACACGCTAATATACACACACTCTTACAATGTTTATCCCATTTATAAACACACAAACACACGCGACACCAGCTTAAAAGACACACAGTTACTCAATTTCTCCTTACAAACAACTTTTCTTCATCTAGAACGTTCTTGGACTCTTTGAACTCCCATTCATTGCTAACATTTATTTTGCATTGTCTTAACAAGTTATCTATACCACATTAATATATTTACGTCTATTTCAAATCCAATATACAACATACAAACGAATAGACAATTTCAGACGTTAATATATGTCAGCAAAACAAAGCAATCAAAGCGTTCAAATAAACTAAAAATGTTCAAATGAAAATGTTTACATCCAACACCAGATAGACAATTTAAGACGTTAATATACATCACCAAAACAAAGCAATAACAATGTTCCTTTACACCCCCTCTGTCTATCCCGAGTGGAAATGGGATGCACTTAAATCGATTACTCTGTGCTACGTCCGTAGCATGAAGATTCGAAATAAAAGAAACACATTGGCTCACATGTAGGTGTGAACTTTCTAATTCTCAACCAATGAGAAGGATTTCCATTCGTTTGAAACAGCTTGGATCGGAAAGTTGGCTAGTTAATCGGGGGCAATCACTCACTAGCAAAAAAAAAAATGATTTAAAAAAAAAACCGTTACTCTGATTTGATGCCGCCAGCAGCAGCAGCAGCAGCAGCAGCAGCAGCACCACCACCACCAACAACAACAACGCGCTTAACGACAGTATAAGATTCCCCAAAGAACTATTAGCTCTCTGAAAATCCCTTAACGACCACTGCTACTGTTACAGCTGGCGAAGGGCGTAACACACACACACACACACACACATAATGGAACTCTAAACTAACGCACACTCAAACACGCATACATGCTGATGAACATAATCCGTCATGGAAACAAAAATGTTGTGTCGGACTTTCGGACAACCATGTCCGAAGTTACGCCGATCTCTGAGAAAATAATGGAAACTCGGCTGTGCTAGTACGAACATGTAATGCATACAAACGTCGACACTATCACATAAATGAGAATGGAGGATGGACGGCCCTGGAGAAAAGGTCGAGAGGATGACCTACAATAAAATATTACACACTACAATAAGATCTCAAGACGCTGAATTTCATCCTGAGCAAACCCTTATGTATTGTGAAGGGAGGAATTCAATGCGGATCCCGCTTCGCGACATAAACACATCAATGTTTTGAATTTTGTACATGTATTATTTCTTGTGGCATGTCGTCTTATAGCAAATTGAAGGGAGATAATTAATTTACCAAAAGTACAGAGTTACACCCCTTTGATTATTTCGTTGGGTTGTTTCGATCCGAAATTTTTAATAATAAGTTCGGTGCTTATGCTGTTCAGCGGCCGTATTAAAAAATTAATTTTTATAAAAACAATATTATATACTTATTCAGCATTATATTCTTACTCACTGTACAAAAAGGTAGAACAAATTATCCACTAGAACTTTAATTACAAGTATTTTTCCATTCTGCGTATCATAACAGCGATTCGTTCACTAAGCCTCCATCTTCTTTCTTAAGAAGATTTCGAATTATCTGCCCTTGAAATCTTCTTAAGAAAGAAGATGGAGGCTTAGTAAACGAGTCGCTGTTATGATACGCAGAATGGAAAACTACTTGTAATTAAAGTTCTAGTGGATATTATTTTCTACTTTTTTTGTACGGTGAGTAAGAATATAATGCTGAATAAGTATATAATATAGTTTTTATAAAAAAAATAATTTTTTCATACGGCCGCTGAACAGCATAAGCACCATAAGTTCCAAATAAAACGAAACTGCTTACAAATAGAACTATGAATTAAATAGCTCCGTGTATCCGGTACATTATGGAGCTGGAATAAGTAAACGTAGTATCCGGTTATCCACTGCAATGTAGTGAGAGTGATGGCACCGATGATGATGGTCAGTCGTCCAGTCTACTACGACTCCACTAGCAAGTAACAAAATATAAAAGATGTAGTGAACATGACAACAACGAAAGAAAGACGAACTTAGGTGTACAATAAAGATAAGAAATAAATACGTCTTATGGAAAATGTTGCTGGAGTTGATGATTGTGGTGATGTTATTGCTGCGGACAAGAATCAGAAACTACTTCTAATCGAAGTGGACAGGATCGCTACTGCTAATTGTAGATAGGAACAGAGAGATGTGATATTGTAGGGACAGGATTGGAAACTGCTACTAGTTGTAAAGGATAGGAGCGCTGCTGCTAGTTGCAGATAGGAATAGAAAGAAGTGGATCAATGGTCGGCTTCTCGCAGTGCATGGTGATGATTCGTGTAGTAGTGTTGGTGCTAGGAACAGAGCTGCTACTGATGCTTGGTGCTGGACTGCGTATGGAAAGGAAGCTGTTGCTGCTAATTGTTGTTGCCGAGTCGGTGTAGATGATGATGATGATCATCATTATCATCATCATTATCATCATGACGGCGGGTATAAGAGGGCAGCTGTTAGTTCCATAAGGAACAGAGACGTTGTAATGTTGTTGCTGGTAATCGCCGCTAAACGAGGAAAGTGCTATTGCTACTACTGCTACTGTCACTCAGTCATCAACGTCGTTTTGAGGACGCCATGTCATTCGATGGCGAGTCTTTCATCAAAGGCTTTTAATCGATTTGCCAAGTCGCCTAATGGCGACGGTGGGACAACACTTCAAAGTAAGTGTTTAAACGCCAATTTTTATACAGTTTGCCGACTGATGCTTTGATGATATCTGATTGGCCGGTGGACAGGCAGATGTGCACAGAGAGACGAAATTGTCTCTATCTCTGCCACACACGCCGAAGCTGTCGAAAGATCAACATTCGGTTTTGTAAGAATTAGTTCCAAAACACACGCTAGCCACATCAGCCATACCCATTTTCGTTTTTATCGGCCTGTTCTTCTCACCAGTAACATTAGTAACGTTAGTCAATAACGAAAAAAGCAATAAGTTTAAATTCCTTGCAAGAAGTTCAGTGAAATGGCCAACATGGAATTGAATCACACCAACTCGATCATCCACAGGGTAAACAGGCTAATCACTTCTCACGCCGGCACAGCTGTCTAAGGGTAGTAGTTATAGTCACCCCTAAACCTAAGTAAAGTCAATTCGAGTCTGCTAGGATGGGCCAAAGTCTTATCTGGACCTTACTTCTCCATATTGTACAAAGTATTCCTGAAGTTATGCCATGGAAACGTTGATAACTCAAAATCAATTTATCTGATTAAGTTGAGATTTTGCATGGTGGTTACTATCATCAAAGAACATCAGATCCATACTCCAAATTGTGAAAAATCAGAAGTTGAAATTCCGTCCAAATTTCGAGCTTAACTGACCTTTTTAATGCCATATAAGATATGAGACTTCATTAGCTACAATATGGGCCAAGTAGTGATTTTAAAACATCCGTGTCATAGAGGACTATAACAACTTTTTTGCCAAGGTTTACTGTGAGAACTTTATATGTTCTTGTGAGTTTAATTTTGCTTACGAAATTAGGAATTTTCGCCGAATATTTCGCTTAGCCGCCATGTTGGATGTTTCTACAGGACAAAACCGACGATTTTAAGCATCTGTGAAATGTTATTACGAAGCATAAAGTTACGGTCTTCATTTTGAACAATGACACACACACACACACCACACACACACGCGCGCACGCGAATCATGAATCTTGCGTTGCAGCGATGTAAAATTATTATTTAGATTGCGTAAAATTAACGAAAATTGATGTTTTTTTACTTACTTAAATGCTTACTTTGAGAGATTAATTTGATATGAAATTAAAAATAAATTAATGAGAAAAATTATCAGTGACGGAGTAAAAGTAATTGATATAGTAATAACTAAATAGCCTCCATTGGTAATAATTGGTAATAACTAAATAGCCTCCATTGTATTTAAAAGACCATCCCAGGTATTTTCAGATTGTTGGCGTGTAATTGCACCAAATAATTAAAAAAAAAAACGTAACAAAATCTCATTTTTATTTTTGTGTTGACAGCATGTGACCTGAATTGACCTGTCCTTTTTTAGAGGCCGTTTTTTTTTCAATAATAAAGATGACTAGTGGTTATGATGACGATGACGATGACGATGACGATGATGATGATGATGATGATGATGACGTAACGATAATGGCAAAGGTAAAAGAGTTGTCGTTATTTTTATTACTAGTTTTTAAGAGATAATTAATTCTTCGGAAAGCTATCGATCTTTTCAAAGTTTCACGTGTTGAGGGCATGAGTGAAGGGGCATGAGTGAAGAAGACATGAGTGAAGAAGACATGAGTGAAGAGGACATGAGTAAAGGGGACATGAGTGAAGGGGACATGAGTGAAGGGGACATGAGTGAAGAAGACATTATCAAAAGAAAAAAAATGACAACGTCGAGCCTTACAAAACAATTAATTTTTATCAAAAATTTTTCAAAACAATGTAAAAATAAAGTGTTGGGAATGAATGAGAATTCAACGAGTTCAAAAACGTTCTGGTGAAAGAAAGGAGAAATTAAGTACACATGTTTATTTCGGCTGTCACCGTGTGAGTTTACGTGTATGTAAATGGGATAGGCATGAAAATGTGGTGGTATATTAGCGTACTTGTTTTGTCAGTGAAAGAGTATATGTATGAGCTATGTACGTGAGTTCGTTGAAAATGTCTATCGTCATGTACGCTATTTGCCGTTCGACCCCAAGGGGCGCCGGACAAGATTGTGACGTACGCACGTGTGTTGTATTTGAAAAAAGAACAGAAAAGAGAGAAAGAAAGCTATGTTTGAGTTTTTATAGTGCGCACTGGATTTCGGGACAGAGTATTTCTTGCACTATGATTTGTTGAAAAAAATCCTTGCTGACTTAGGCTTTTGTCCAATCAAGATTCGATGCATAAAACCAACATTCACTATTGCTGCTGATTCGAACAAACGTGAACTGGTTTTCCTTTTTAGAGCAGGACTTTAGTCAAACAATCCACTTTAGTCAAACAATCTTTACGGAATTTTGAACCGAAAGAATCATTTTAGGTTAATATATATTTTTCTCGGTATTCTCGTTGTTTTGCGCGTTCTTAGCGAGGGTGCATAAGTTAACGATAGTTTATATCCTAGCCTTTACGTTTCGGCTATAATCGTGTTCGGCTATGATCTTCCAAACGAGGATCGGAAGAAACAGAAAAGAACAAACGAAAATGGACGGTGTTAGGGTTTACATGCACACACATTCATTCTCACGTAAACAGTTTGTCATGGAGGAACGTAAAAGGTCGATACAAAACATGTAAGGGGGATAATATATAATGGGTAAAACCACAGACCTGCTAAAGAGAGAATACCTTAAAGTCCCAATACAATAAGAAAAACACATGTTTTGCTCGGGTTGCAGATAGAGAAAATATGCATGAGAAATAGATGTCACTTATTTCGTTGTTGTGTTCTGCAAGTCCATGCGACTGCCACTAGAATGATGCCCCACGAACCCAATGTCAAAATTCGTAAAAAAAACAACAAAAAAACTGCAAAGATGGCGGCTTTGTTGAACCACATGCGATGGCCCTGGCGTCGGTAGTCGTTCTCTATTCTATCATTATTTCTATAAAAGATGTTCGACTGTGCTTCAATTTCTGATTCCTCCTTGTAAAATTTTCGCAGCAAAAACTCGTGAAAAGAACTTCTTTTGTTCCTCAAATAGAATTTGCATGAACAGAGTTTCTTTCCCAAAAATGTCCACCTGTGAAACACGTTGCTTCCCTGTGGGCTACAATTTGGTCGTCTTCAAATCTAATATCAAGAAATACTTATCATAAACCGTTCTCATAAGTAATCAAATTTTGTTAATTCCATTCATCATTTTCAATCCTCTCATAATATTCTTCATCCTTCAACTGACAATCTATCATTCTCATTAACCCTTATTCTCGAGTGGCATTTAGCCAGAATGATGCCAAGGTGAACCTCAGTTAGCATGAACACGCCTAAGATAATAACTACTACCGAACAGCCGATTCGAACCTGAGACGATGGCTTCATAAATATAATAAATAATTAAAACAAACTTTGCTAGTTCAGCTTGTGACTTGAACTCGCTTGAAGTTCTAGTATTTATTGCCGCCATTTTATGGTTGCTTTTATTCAGATTCGTTTTCAGTTGTTCATTTTACACGTTGGCAGAACCGCTCTGCAGAATTCATCTGATACTTTTTAATTACAACATTTTAATAAGGAAAAGAAATTAAGCTTTTTTACGATTGTTTCTTCGCATATTAACAGTTTCGGTAAGATTTGAAAACAACTTTTTTTTTTTACAACTTTATTTATATATTCTTTCCATTAGAATCCTCTAACAGTACAAAAAAATACGATTCTAATTTGATGTTATGCAGATTTGTTTGTGTGTAGGAAGTGATTTGTATTATTCGGGCTATTATTCTCCTTATTTGCTATAAATTGATTTATCTTACGATTTTTGGTAGCTACAAGCTTGTGCGTACGAAAGAGACGGGTATGAGTACGTGTTCCTTGTCTGAGAATGACGCGTGTTTATGGGTCCTTTTAGAACAGCCCCCCCCCCCCGGTTAAGTTAGCTAGTTGAAGGGGGGTCTTATCCTCCCCGTCTCTTTTTTTTTTTTTTATTTTTTTTTTTTAAATCAAACTGTCACCCCCCCCCCCCAAGAAGAGTAATCCTTTACTAGAACTTTTTTTCTCGAGCTTCAATCCAGAGTGTCCCACATTAAAACCGACCTTGTGTCAAACTTTTCTACCGTGGCCAAATAAGTAAATTCTGCAATTACAATTGAAAAGTAATATTTTAAGTTTTAGCTGAACTAGATTGTTTGTTTTTAAATTTCATTTATCAAACGATTGCCATTTTCCTTTCATTTTTTTTCTTTCTCGTAATGTGTAAGTATCTTCGAAACTACAAAGGCTGATTTTTTTTCTTCTGTTTATTTCCTATTATATTAAGATGTGGGTGGGCATCATACTGTATGTTGTGACCCTCTCTCACTCCCAGCTGTGGGTTAATTAGTATTAATACTTGGAGATATTCCTATTTTTTTTTTTTTCAATTTAAATCTCAAAATACATGTTAAAATATTCTAATTTTTTGGATTCAGTTTTGTTAAAAGAAACGTTTTAATTTGCAGTGATCCATCTGTCACTCTCACCCTCTCGCTGTATCTTGTTTGACACATTCCCCTATATCACTCTTTTGTGACTCTCTAAAAACATAAGATTGGAATGATCCATTATAAACAAAAAAGGAAGTAGTAATACGATTTTACCCGTAGATGAAGAGGGGGGGGTATAGCGAGCAAGAAAAAGACTTATTTAACTGGCTTTGCAAACTCACTTTTTCCTGATTCAAACAATTTAACCAGAGTTCAATGGATAATCCAAAAGGTCACATTTTCCCCTTTTAATTTGAATATTTTGTAACAATGAAACTGTTATGCCACCATTGTTAATTTTCTTTCCATATTTCTCCAGGTTCCAAAATGACTGTCTACCACCCGAAGATGACTGCGATGTCACATTCCAACGTTGGTGATATCTGGCGCACGAAAAGACCAACCCCCATGTCTCATCGATACAAACAAAATGGAGACAAAGTCGATTCATTAAAAAAATGTCAGGTTGAGATTCTATCCCGGTCGTCGGAGATGAACGCCAATGTGAAACCTTTTCATCCGCGAAATAAAGGCTTGGCTCGCTCGGAGGGCTTGTGGGACATGTATTGCAATAACAAACCGGATCTGGTCATCTTTGATCGCCAGTTGGGAAATGGCCGCTCCAGCTGGCCGGATGCCGGCGACAAAATGCTATCAGAGCAAATCAAGAATTCGAACGAGCGTGCTTTGTATGTTAGGACGTACGAAGAAAGGGACTTTTGGGGTTACTTCCTCCCAAACAGCGTTTTTACGAAAAAAAGGAAAGTTTCATGGGGTCTAAGCGTTCCCACGGACTGGAAGTCTCCCGCCTATATCCATTTTCCTATCTCCTCACTTGATGAAATTGTTTCCGATAAATCTCCCGTCGAAACCAAAATCCCAGCTACTTCCTGTGCGAGTTCTGACAAAACTGACCCTACCGAATTTAAGTCCGGGACACCTACCGAAATCAGTACTTCATTTCAGGACGGACAGTCAAATAGAAGTCACACTGTACTCTCCAATAACGACAAGGCTAGATTTGCTGGTCACATGACTTATAACATGAATAATATCTTGTTCGGAACGCCGTCGAGGTCCGAGTCTCGGAAGAGGCGACAACTTCCTGGAGTGTCTCGCGTCGCAGGAGATAGCTGCTGTTTTTATCGAAGTAATTCGTCGCCTGTATTAACTGCACTGTAACTGAAAACCTGCGCGCCTTTATGGACGTGTATCTGACCTTTATGGCCTCAACTTACGACATACTCTGTCATATTTAGTGGAAGGGTAATCTGAGGAATCTAGTGATTGGAAAGTAATACCTATTAAATACTTTAAGTTATTTCTTGCTGAAATATAATTCTTACAAGAAACGAATATATGAAATCGTGAAATTTTATTTAGAATTCAATATAGGCACCAGCATTCGCCACCAACTTCTCAAGTCGCCTGGGAACCGCATCAACTGATTTCACAAACTTTGTCTTTAGTAATGAGTCACCACTAATCGAGAGATTAACATTCAGGATTAATGGGATGGATAGATTGGCAATGAATGATGAGTAGTATGAGAGGATTGCAAATCTTCACGTCTACCACTAACCCTAAACACCAGCCGACCCAGAAAACGGCAATACTTCTCCTTTTTGTCAAACCTCGGTTATGGAAGGTGATGTCTAAAGGACAAACTAGTGTGTGTGTGTGGGGGGGGGATCTCGTACCCCCCCCTCCAACTTTGTCTTTTCTGATAAAGGGAAATCATTTTTCTGGGTCAGCTCTTTCTGTTAATAAAAAGTAATAATAATTTTAAAAAGTTCGTTATGAAATCAGTTGCTGCGGTTCGAGAATGGTGTGGCAAATTAAAACACCCATGGAGTTTCATTTGAAATAAAACTCTGCCCTATACATTTTCTTAACATTCATTTGTCGCAAAAACTATTTTTTAATAATAGGTTAGGGTTACTTTGCAATCGTCGTGTAGAGTAAAACCAGGGCCACACCCTTGGTTTGTCAATGGACTCTTGGTTTGTCAGTGGACTCTTGGTTTGTCAGTGGACTCTTGGTTTGTCAATGGACCCTTGGTTTGTCAATGGACTCTTCTAGTTCACATATCCAACTCAGCGCAGTCTATATATTAAAACTGTAGAGAACAGGTATCTTTCACTTCTGTCAAAACCAAAAAAAAAAAACACCTTTTAATATTCGAAATATCATATCTCACTCGTAAAATTGGGTCGAACATTGGGAGACCAAATTTTGAGGGCGGAAATATTGACAGTGTTCAACGTATAAACGGGTATTTTGGAATATTCGAACTACTATTCTCATTTTGGTTAACTTAACGTTTTAATCGATGTAACGTCCGACCTTCTCCAGGTGTCGCTTTTTGCGGTCTGTAACCTATACGAAATTTTGAACTGAACCCTTTATTTAATCCACGGGGTTGGATTGTTTTTGTTTCGTCAGTCATGACCGGTAGAAGTGTTAATTATATATTTCTTTATCGCCTGTAGTAATGATCGAATCTTCAACCCCAAAAGAATGTCGCTTCAAACAGATTGACTGCCATGGCTGATGGAATGAGAACAATCTACCTCGGTGGATTAAATAAAGGATTTGGTTCGAAATAATGCCCAGATTCTCGGTTTATGAAAATGAAAACAATAAACCGAATGATCCAGGCAATACACATTATCTGTCCTCCTCTAAGAACAAAAGTCCGAATATAAACGGGTAATCATTTTTTGGGGGGGGGGGGGGGGCGTAATCTTGGTTTCATAAAGTGATAGATTTTTTTATCGCTGAGGGGGTGATTTACCGTCGAAGATGATGAAACCGACATTGCCAAATTCCCATTCTATCGGATCTACGTACTAATCGTATAAGTAAATTAGCAACTTTTGTTCAACTAGTCGTACACCAGTAATCGTTTACGGAAGGTAGTGCCCCGGCTTTAAATAATTCCCGAAAACGTTTCTTTAAATTTTTTAAATTTTTTTTTTTACATTTTGTAATCTGGTAAAATGAGCAAAACAACGCTGGCGCCGTTGAAAGATGAATGGCGGCTTTTGGCTTTTCCAGACTTCGAGTTGAAATTTAACTGAAAACAAAATCGAATATGCACTCTTCCATTATTATAAACGGTAACTATTGCCTAAGTTTGACAGGCGTGAGAAAAAGAATGTCACGGGTGAACAATAATACTTAACTTTTTTTCTTTTAATTCACGACAGAAGCGGCTTTGGATTCACGAGTTAATAAAAATCTTCAAAATCACTTTTGAATTTTGAAGTAAATGCTATTTCTAACTTATCGAAAACGCAAATCAACAAGTTATTACTCGGCGTTGTCCGGATGGAGGACAAAAAATTAATAGTTGGTTTTACTATTTTTTTAAGTAGGATTTAAAACAAACAAAACCGAACTTTTTATTATTCTCTTATTTTATTTTTGATTTAGATATTCGATTAAAAAGTAAAACATTCAATACTTGTTCATTAAAGTTACGTATAGGCGAGAAACAGACGCACGAAATATTGTCTGATTTTGTTAATACAAATATTTGAAATGTGATAGTTGGAAACTAAAATTCCATGATAAATGCCAGTATACTGAAATCATATGCCCTTAATAGGGTTAAGATGAAAATTCATATACACTAAATATACAAAAGCAAGGAAATTACCAAATTTTTACACTTTTATTGTCATTAAGGGTATGACTACATATCAACCAAACCATTTAATTATCACATCACTACAGTATAAATTTCTACGCATGAGTGGATGAAGTGTGTGAGGTGCGCTGAAGAAAAATTCCTACCAGTAAAATACATAGCCCTGTTGTGCTCGCATACCCTTAATGACAATAAAAGTGTAAAAATTTGGGAATTTCCTTGCTTTTGTATATTTAGTGTATATGCATTTTCATCTTAACCTTATTAAGGGCAAATGATTTCAGTATACTGGCATTTATCATAGAATGTCACTACTTTTGTAAAGGCTATGCCTTAATACAATGGTCATTTTTAACGTTTTTTTTTGGAATTTTCTGGAAAACTAAGGTATATGGTAAACTGAAATAAAAATGCCATCAACTAGACCCTAGAACCTATATCTCTGCCCAAAATCAGCTCAATCCATAAAATAGTTGATGAGATACAGGGTTGCACATACGTACGTACACACAGATAACATGATTTCATGATTGAACTTTCTGGATCTCTGGGTTGCCTTGACTAATGATGCTGAAATCCTACACACTTATAGAACCTATCAAATAAAAATTTTGTGAAAAGTTTTAACTAATTTGGTTTATTTGTTTTTGAGTTATGATTGATCAAAGAAATGAGATTTCCAGCATCGGCCATTCTTGAAGTATATTAAGGGATAGAGCGCTCTCGCGCCTCCCTTGATTTCTGAAGCCTTGACGAATATAAATTAATTTTTGTATTGAAAGTTAAAAGATATGCAAAGTATTACGGTTCTTTTGTGCTCCTAAACCTTCAGTTTACCTTAGGCGTCCCCGACGTATCAAAGAATCGAAAACTGGAGCAAATTCATACGAACAAATTAAAATCAAAGATAATACTGACCTTAGTTAAGGCTATTTTTTTTTTCCTTTTTAATTGTTTTAATGTAATTTCCTGAGGAAATTGTTTTAGTACTTTATATGAGTATGATATTCCCATGTGTATCTCTGCTCCCAGCTCTCAACCTCGATTTTAATTTGTAAAATAAAGTAAAACTTCATCTTTGCTTTCTATGGATGTTTGCAGCCAACGTAAACCCACGTTATTTTTGTTTCCTCATCCTTCTCTTGACTTATAATTATCTGATTTATGTCCCTTGGGTTATATCCGAGTTATCTCAGTTGAATTATTCTGTCCAACGTTACACGAATGCCATCTGCTGGCCGGAGGTTAAAACTCGTTTCACGCATGTGTGGAAGCTAGGACGAGATCTTATTCTTTTTCTATCTGGTCTTTCAAAGCCGTGGGCTGATCGGCTGGCTATCTTTGTGTGTTAGTCAAGTGAATTACTGGTAGCAGTCATATAGACTCCTAGAACAGCTAAAACAAAAAAAAAGTGACGTTACTCCACTTCTCACGTATATATATCTTCTCTATCCCGGCATGTCTTTCAGATTGTATAGAAGTAAGTATTCCGTGGTTCTACCCCCTGTGTATATAAGTACCACCTTATATGTTTGAAGACAAACGTAAAATAGATACCAACGGTTTCTTCACTATTGTTCTTTCCCATTTTTTCTGACCCTCGCTTGTGTTACACAACACACAAAATGACGGCCCCATGCTCGGGAAAGATACTCTAACACGTAGTTGTCAAAAAACAAAAGCTAACGACTAAAATATTCGAGACCTTCACAGTAATATAAAATTGATACTAATTTACTGAAAAAAAGTTTAATCGTGGTATAGGGCTTAATTTTCAATTGCATCCCTTACAAAGGCACGAGAATCCTGGTCTAGTTTGCAATTATCTGGCTATGGCCAAGTAGTCTTAAAGTGCTTAAATATTTGTCATTTATTTTAAGAATGGAGGAAAAGCTTTATTTCTAGATTACGACAGAGGTACGTTCGAAATTTCAGTTACCTATTTTTAGTTTAGGAACACATGAACCATAATACTAGTGTTTTACCGTTCAAAATTAAATTCAGGACAGAAATGGCTTCTAAGATCGGTTTCGAATTTCAGTTGTTCACTAAGTAAAAAAAAAGTGATATTGTACGTGGGTGTACTAGATGAGGTAGAATACGAAATTACGGTTACGAATTGTTAACGTGGCAAAGGAAATGACGTAACAGGAAGTCTAGATTGGGACGTTGCAGATGAAAAATCGAGAGGCGTTTTCTTGGGGTTTTAAACAAGACGTTATTTCGGAGCTTTTATGTTGAGTCTTTACTTATATGATGCAGTTTGATATGAGAAATTTGGGTAATAACATTTTAAAGAATTTTAATAAAACAAACAAACTCCTTTCAAACACAGTGAGGTCTCAACGACGGTGTAAAATTCGGGAGGAACTCTTGTTCAGACAACACCGGAACAAAACAACCAAGGATTGCAGGAATATTTCGCGTCCACCGCGTTTTGCCATCTACCAAGCTGTTGTCTTACCCCGTGTTTTAAAAACGGGTCGCTTTGAATTCGGCGATACTGAAAACTAAAATAAAACTGTGGAAACGTTTACTTTACTTCTTGTGCTATAAAAAAGAAAGACAACTGTACGCATGAATACGACGGCTACAAAACTGAAAGGAAGAAACAAGGGCATTTCTGTTACGGCTGCTCCAATCAACACACATTTCGATTGCTTCCATTACAAAAGACTTCTGCTCTTATGCGTGCCGGCCATTTTGTTAGGATCTGAAGATTGCCAACAAAGGCATAATGTTACACACACATTTTTTTGTGTGACTATTTCTAATTCCATGAAAAATGCCAGTATACTGAAATCATATGCCCTTAATAGGGTTAAGATGAAAATTCATATACACTAAATGTACAAAAACAAGGAAATTCCCAAATTTTTACACTTTTATTGTCATTAAGGGTATCACTACACTATAAATCTCTATGCATGAGTGGATGAAGTGTGTGAGGTGCGCTGAAGAAAAATTCCTACCAGTAAAATACATAGCCCTGTTGTGCTCGCATACCCTTAATGACAATAAAAGTGTAAAAATTTGGGAATTTCCTTGCTTTTGTACATTTAGTGTATATGAATTTTCATCTTAACCCTATTAAAGGCATATGATTTCAGTATACTGGCATTTATCATGGAATGTCACTACTTTTGTAAAGGCTATGCCCCAATACAATGGTCATTTTTAAGGTTTTTGGAATTATCTGGAAAACTAAGGTATATGGTAAACTGAAATAAAAATGCCATCAACTAGACCCTAGAACCTCTATCTCTGCCAAAAATCAGCTGGATCCATCAAATAGTTGATGAGATACAGGGTGGAACATACGTACGTACACACAGATAACATGATTTCATGATTGAACTTTCTGGATCTCTGGGTTGCCTTGACTAATGATGCTGAAATTCTACACACTTATAAAACCTATCAAATACAAATTTTGTGCAAAGTTTTAACTAATTTGGTTTATTCGTTTTTGAGTTATGATTGATCAAAGAAATGAGATTTCCAGCATAGGCCATTTTTTAAGTCTTAATAGTATAGAGCGCCCTCGCGCCTCCCTTGATTATCTCCTCCACGAAGGTTGTTTTCAGCCGAGCTTGTAACTTTGCATACAACCGAGCATCCACATCGCTTGACCAATCGTCACTAAACTTTGTATCGTCATGGTCGAACTTAGAATTGCTTTCATTTTGGGGTGTCAAGGTCACGGAAAAGGTGGAAGTCACACTTTTGGCAATAATTTTGGTTCTCTTCATAGTAAAGACTCGCTACTTGGTCCATACTGTAGCCAATGAAGCCCCGCATCTTAAATGACCTCAAAATTTTGACGGAATTTCAACTTCTGATTTTGATATATTCATCTGATGCTCTTTAATAACAGGAACCGCCATGCAAAATTTCACCCTTACCTGATAAAGTTTTTCAGTTATCAACATTTTTATGGCATAACTTTGGGAATACTTCATACAATATAGAGAAGGCGAAGATACGACTTTGTCCCATCCTTACGTTGTCAGGCAGAGGTATGCAATCTTACGAGTGACTTATTTGCAAAAGGTAAAAGTCAAAATTATTTTTGATTTGTGCTAAACTAATAAATGAAACATTAATGCCTGAAAGTGCCCCTGTTGTATCAAAGAACTTAGTTTGGCATCTCGTAATTCTACCAGTGAGGACCCCGAAGTCTTACACCTCCTTTTATTCGTACTAACGAGTCACCATTTATCGAGACTAAAAGTCACCGAAGATACGGGTTAATGAGATGATCATTTGAATGATGAAGAATATTATGAGACGATTGAAAATGGTGAATGGAATTAACAAAATTTAAAGACGGTTTATGACAAGTATTTGTTGATATTGGTTTGGAAGACTAACATGTAGCCAGCAGGGAAGCAATCCCGTATTAATGTGTTCTACAGATAGAAGTTATTGGCAAGAAACTCTGCTCATGGAAATGCTGTTTCATGTTAGGCACACGAAGGAAGAACGGAAAGTTATTTTCACTTGTGGTAGACTACAACGAACTTAAAGCTTAGTATCTCGTAATTCTACCGGTGAGGACTCTAACTGAAGTTTCTTGCATTTGGTGACTATTGTAGCTCAAGGATAAACGCCCCCTGTCGGCAAATCGATGAACATTTCTGCATTTATTTGTTTTTGTTTTTATTAAAAATGACTGCTTATTTACGATGGTTAGTTTGTGACGCTTCTAAGCTGGGCCACAAATCTCTACCGATAGCCGTCGTCACTCGTTTGTGTCGCTGGCAGAGGACACAAAACGAATCTGCTCACCTATTAATACTTTTGGATGGTGGTGGTTGGTTAGGGTGGTGGTGGTTGGCGTTGGGCTTGGTGAGCAAATTACGAAACTAATCTATTTATTATTAAAAATAAAAATAATCGACTATCTATCAATATCTATGGCAGTGGTCAGTTCGGAGCTGAGTTAAAGTTCATAAATTTATACAAAAAATCTCTTAGTTTGGTTTATTTTCTACGAAATTCTTCCTCTATTTTCAAAAGGCCAGGCTTTCTCGTGGTCAAGTTCAATGTCAACTATCTCATACGTCTACCTCGTATGAAGTTCTTTTTATGTCACAGGTTGTTATTAAATTTTATGAGTTTTTTTAAAGTATGACAGACAAAAACTGTTGCAATCTCTAGTCTCTCTCTCTTCTTTTTCAGGAGGTGAATATATTTCTTACTCTTGATATTGTGACAGTCGTATCAACACAGGGAGAACCATGTCTATTTCTCTCGCTGTCTATTTCATATTTTGACACGCCTGTCACTACATAAATCCCACCAGCTGAACTTTGTTTTCTGAGAGAAAATGAAAGAAATCTGTCCTCGTTTATAAATAAGTTTCAAAATATTTTTCAGTGTATTTACCCCGTTTTATAATTTATGGGATTTCTTCAATGCACAAGGGGGTGTCATGTCGTGTTGTTTGTGTTATGTGTGTTAAATGGAAGGATGAACAAGACACTTGTTTTAGGGACAACTATAGAAAACCTTTATTTGAAGGACGCGCATGCGCAGGTTTACACAAAAGTGGAACGGGTTACAAACGAAACGATAACATCGTTACATCCCCCTTATAAAGATTATGGTATTGACCATATGAACAAAACTAAAAACGTATGGGTTAATTCAGGGTAGACTGCCTGAATATCTATAGTGAAGCAAGGGATTATTTTACCCCATGGGTTGCTTGCTATAAGTTTAAAGATAATGTTTGTAAGTTCAGTTTTGATGGTGGTCCTACGATTATTCTCGGTGGGTCTGTGTGGCATGGCACATTACGGTTGATGGTGAGTTTATGGATTATCTTAGATAAGCTAATGCTATCAAATCTGTCAGGATCAGATCACCTATGTTCGTGATGGATTGTTGCTGAACCACCGATATGGCACAGTTCATCGCCACAACGTTAAATGCCAACGATGACGGTAGGTCAAGTATGGCTGATCCTGAGATGTCGACCACATAAAATTGAGTATCCGGCCATAAAGAATTCTTATATCTACACCTGATTCTTATGGTGCCATTGCAGTTTATTTCGGTTTTATTATATGCGATTAGTACGCATTTCGTTGGTTTACTGATCCAGGTATTGGGCTTTCGTGTTTATTTACACTGGAAGAGAACATCTTGCAGAATATGCGTATTAGCTTATGCACTTGTGTCTACCTTCAGATTGAGGCTGTGAATACCTAGGTGATCTGTCAAAGTTGATACTGACAGATACTTCATTTTGAAGGTATTTCTGGTTTGGTTGATGTTCAGCGCTGTTGATGACACTGAATAGCTAAATAGTAACTTTATAATAAGTCTTGTTCAACAATCAGTAAATATTATTGTGCATAACCCAGCTCATGTGTGCATATAAAATAACGCATTAGAAATATATGTATCAGCCAATCAACGGCCTAAAAACGTTATGTCCCTGCAATATAAAAACTACGTTGAAATAATTCCCGCCAACGGCCAGGAGCCGATGAAGCTTTTTATGAACAAATTCGACAATTGAAAAAGTCAGTCTTGCAAAAATCTTCTTTACGTGAACATACAACCAGTTACTACGCCAACCAATCCTGGCTTGTTGAGCTGTCGCACAAAGGAGAAACTAAATGTTAAACAGAAACATAAAGATGGCAATATATCTAATATATGTACTATGTATATTATATGTGATAGAAACACACATCCACAATTGAATGCACACAACGCAATCTACTGATACTGCAATTAGTCTTTGTCAGGTTCGAGCAAAACTCATGTTTCCCCAGCATTACACTTTTTGCACCATTTCAAAGTTACTGACATATTGTAAATAAATTTGTATATATTTTGTACAAATTGTTTTTGTCATTTATTTAATTATATGTGTATTCTTCTGTCACCGAAGGAAAAAATACAAAAATCTCTTTCACGTTTTGCGAACTTACGTGAAAGAAAACTTTCACTCAAAATAAATACGCATCCCTTTCTTATAAAGTCTTGTACGAATTAACTGTGACAACATTGACCTCTTTTTTCTACCTCTTTCACTTTTTGTATCATTTTACTTCAGTTGAAGTTCTCAGAAATCAAGGGGCTAACACTTGACCTCTATATAAGATACATAGATATTCGAATATTCTATTAAAGTTCTCCTCTACCTCTCAAACGTTGAGTTAGTAAAGAAGTGAAGAACATTAATTTTTCTCTCCCCAATTGACCAGTTGATTAGGTTATAGTATATATTTCTTGTTGTCTCTTTGTCTTACCGGATTCTAGGACAAAAATTCATCTAGTCTGGTGTATTATCCAGCTACGTGCTGTTACTAGAGGTAACATTACTTGGAGAAGGTGCACCATTCCTTGTATGGGTCAGTATATAGCCGTGTCGAGGGGATTTTATTATGACTCGAATACTATGTTATTTTGAATATCATGTCAGGTTGTCCTGACAAACCCTTGTACAGAGAGACCGAAGACACTCGAGGATGGTGTCTAGTAGGTAATTTAAACTCTCCAGTAGGTAATTCAAACTCTCACTCAGTAATAATTCACCAGTATGCTTACGGAAACTACAATTCCATACTACATAAATACATATTTTGTTTTGGAACTTTTTAGTTCGGAAGCAAAATATTTATTTATGTAGTATGGAATTGTAGTTTCCGTAAATATTATATATATGAATATATTTCATCTTGTGATATTTTAATTCGGATTGATTATTTCGATTATTTCGATTATTTTGATTATTTCGATTATTTCGATTATTTTGATTATTTCGATTATTTTGATTATTCGATTATTTTGATTATTTCGATTATTTTGATTATTCGATTATTTCGATTATTTCGATTATTTCGATTATTTTGATTATTTCGATTATTCGGACTACTCTTCTTATCTTGGACGATATTCTCACGACGTTTTGGTCGATGTAACCCCCGACTTCTTCAAGTGTTTCTTCTCAAACTCGGGAATCTATATGTACGGGATTTCGAGCTGAATCCTTTATTTAATATACGAAGATAGATTGTTCTCGTTCCGCTAGAAGTCTTAAGTATTTTTTATTTAATTCTTAATACTGCTTGTAGTTGGGATTGAACCTTGAAGGTGGATTAAATAAAGGGCTCAGTTCGAAATTCGGAAAAGGTCGGAAGTTATTTTGGCCGAAACGTTGCGAATAGCATTCAAGATGAGAACAGTAGTTAGAATAATCCAAATGATACAATAGATCGATTGTATCTATTGGATTATTTGGATTATTTGGATTATTCTAACTACTGTTCTCATAACAAAGTTTTACGGTATATTTGTTGCGCTCCAACAGTAATACATACGTAAGTTTACATGTTTTTTACGACTCTGACGCGTTTACTAGTATCTGTTCCGATGGATACTGCACCCTATAGACCGGTGTCGTCTTGTCCTTCGGGACTTGATTCCTCCGGTCTGTGGGTTTGTTCTGTGCAGTTCTAGGAGGTCCCCCCTCCCAGGCTTTGCCTCCCCTCTTTGGGAGGAGTAAGTTTATTGCTTACTGCCTGAGACGTCCCTACCGGGGAATGCCGACGGGGCTGCTTAGGCAAGTTTTAATGGCCAGAGTGCTCACCTTCTCGGGCGCTGGCTTTTCAAGCCTCACTTTCCCGACCTTGGGTCACATCTTACTTGTGGGAGTAAGATAAAACTGGCCTTGTGCCTAACCTCCTGGAGAGGAGGTAAATAATACTATGAGACGTCGTCCTATTACAGATGTTAAACCATGCTCCTTTTCTACTGGTTGCAGAATTTGTTATCAGACTGTTACGGGACCGAGTGGTGTTCCGCCGATTATAAACGTGTTCAGTAAATCAAGCAATGTTGCATGCAAAGACAGAGTAATAATTAATAAACAAAAATGAAGTTAGTTCAAATAACGTTTATTGAACGTGTGTGTACGTGGAATGATTAAGTGTGTGATGTATGCATGTGTGTCGATGGAAAAACAGTTCTTGAAAAAGGTATAAGAAATGAATCTGGCGTGAGGAAAGTCTTTGAAAGCCGTACACAAAGAAAATGAGTTGAGAACTCTTACCGTTGTTTGACCACGTGTGTTGGTAGTTGTTATGCCGATGCCATTTGAAGAGAAAAGCGTGAGACGAAGCGCTAGTGTATTAGCGTCGTTCTGTCGAGGCCAATTGAGTAGGAAAAAGCGAGTGAAACGGAGCGCTGGTGCCAGCGTTGTTCTGCCGAGGCTGGTCGGTGAAGAAGAGAGAGATTTTCCGTTTGCAACGGTTTTTATAGTCCGAAGGGCAGATAACTCTGGTGTCGTTTTCAGCGCCACCTGTCGGTGAAAAGGCGACACCTAACGGCCAACCGGTGTAGTTATGTTTTGAAAGGAGGAGATAACTGCTACAAGACAAAACTAAGTACGTCGTATTTACTTTACATAGCCGATCCATTATCTATAATTTTTTTGCTCTGGCAATCTGTTATTTCGATTATTTAGGGACTTTTACCATTGACCGTCGCGTTAAGTGGTGGGACGATTAATCGGAATCAGAACCGGAAATTGGAATTTTGGGGGGTATCGGAATCACAAAAATCTGAGTTTTATTTCCGATTCCAAAAACGATTCTTTTAATTTTTTTCTTGAAATGAAACAAACACGATGTATTTATTTATTAGAAGATTGTTTATTTACAACATAAGACTAAGGGCCACAAGACCGCAGGTTAGGAATCCCATTCCCAGATTTAGCATTGATTGGAGTCTAATTTTTTATTGGTAGATTACGGTAAACAAAGTAAATATTAAAGAGTTCAATCGCTTATTCGCATACGAAACCTTTTGAAATGTTCACATTTTATTTTGCACCTATTTGCATGACGCCTCTCAGAATTCACGGCTGAATATTAAAGGATTTAAAATGCTCGGGAGTGAGTCAAGACAAGATTTTTTATTTCGTTTGCGTCGCTCTGACCGTGCTCGTTGTCTGGTCACCGCGTATATATCCTCTGAAATAATTAATGTCTTATTGTATTTTTTTCGGTTTTGGCACACGTGAAAATATTGATGAAAATCTCTCAATGAGTTTATCAAAATATTGGATACAATACATAAAGAAAAAATATTTAGAAGTTTCTCAAATTAAAAAAATAAATTATATCTGCATTTAAAAGTACCCCCCTCCAAAAATAAGATTCTACTTTTTTAGGCGATTATGTGTGAACACACTGAAAACACAACAACAATTATTTTAGAATTTAGAGTGGGGAGTTAGTTGCACATATAAATTTAACGTAAAATGATCCCATTCTAACTTTTTAGGTCAGTTAACTAATTTTTTTACTACTAACCCGGCAAAGTCAGAAAACCACACGTAATCGCTTTATTTTTCATATTACCACTCGAACTTAGGGTTAGTAGTAGGAAGGAGGCTTGTTCATTATGCCTTTTAACAATGACATATTTTATACTAAAGTTTGGTCATGAACATTAACATGGCCAAGATTTAAAACAAACAAAATTTGTTGTCTGGTCCAAAATTGCTGATCATTTTACGTTAAATTGATTTTTTTTTTTTGCCTGATTTTATTTTCACCACTAACTTTTTTCAGGCTGTTTACATGAAATCGCCTAAAAATGAATAGCATTTTTTTTTTGGGGGGGGGGGGGGTTAATTAGCATAGGATGCAGAACTCTGATAATACCTTATTTTCTTTCACAACAAAAAGTTATAATTCGAATTGTCGAAAAAACAAAAAGCACCAATAATTTCATAGGAATGCAGTATTTACAAAGTACCGGAAAATGTTTAAAAATGAAATGAAATATTTTTGTCACGAAAAAAATTACTAATAAACATTTATTGATAATTAGAAAAAAATAAATATAAAACGATTTACTTAAGAATTCAGAGTGAAAGATGATCAGTTTCACACATAAATTTAACGTAAAATGAGCCCCGATTTTCGAGACATTCTAGCGTTTTAGATCAGTTAACAAATAAAATATTTTTCGATAGGAAATAAATTCTGTGCGTTTATTTTTTTTTGGGGGGGGGGCTATTTTTAGCGATTACGCATGGTTTTACGACTACGACAAGGTTATTGGTTAAAAAAAAATTTAGTGAACATCCCTAAAAAGTTAGAATGGCCCGGATGTGATCATTTTATCTTAAATTTATATACGAAACTGATCCCTTACTTTAAATTCTGAAAAAAAAGTATTTTGTTTTGTTTTTTATCACCAAGTTTTTCAACACGTAATCACCTAAACAAATGTAGAATTTCAATCTAGCTGAGGTTGTTAATATACAAATTTGCCATTATTGTTATTATTATAATATTATCTTGTTTTTCTTTTTTACTATGTTAGAATCGGGTCGTGTTCCCGACTATAAGCGAGTTCATAAAATCAAGCAATTGTTGCATGCAAAAACAGAGTTAATAATAATAATTAACAAACAAAGGGAGGTAGTTCAAATAAAGTTTATTGAACGTGTGTGTATGTGGGATGATGACGTGTGTGGTGTATGTATGTGTGTCGATAGAAAACAGTTCTTGAAAAGAGTATGTGAAGAAATGAGTCCGGCGTGGGAAAGTCCTTGAAAACCGTATACAAAGAAAATGAGTTGAGAACTCTTACCGTTGTTGAACACGTGTTGACGGGGCGCTGGTGTCTTAGCGTCGTTCAGCGAAGCCAATTGAGTAGAGAAGAGGCCTTTTTCCGGTGTCCCTTGGTTATATATCCCTTAAGGGCAGATAACTCCTGGTTGCTTTTAGCGCCACCTGACGGTGAACAGCGACACCTAGCGGCCGATTAGTGCAGTTATGTTTTGAAAGGAGGGAATAACTGCTACAACTATAAAACAAATGAATCTAATAACCGACCAAATCTTTAGAATTAGAATAAAAATATGAACATTCTTTGAGGAAAGGCACAGAATAGTTAACAAAGCTCCCCCGCCATCCCCATATTAAGTATGTTTTTTCTAAATAGCAACATTAGTATTTAGAAAATCATTTTTTAACACGGGGGGGGGGGGGGCTTTGTTAACTATTCTGTTCATATACCGTCTTCTTATTTTGCATACCAATTGCCGATTATTTTCAATTGTTTATGAAAAAATTCGAATTTCGGAACGAAAAATTAGGCAATTTGAACAAGGTAAGCAAGAACAAGGTAAGAAAATTAGGCAATTTTAACAAGGTAAGCAAGAACAAGGTAAGAAAATTAGGCAATTTTAACAAGGTAAGCAAGAACAAGGTAAGAAAATTAGGCAATTTTAACAAGGTAAGCAAGAACAAGGTAAGAAAATTAGGCAATTTTAACAAGGTAAGCAAGAACAAGGTAAGAAAATTAGGCAATTTTAACAAGGTAAGCAAGAACAAGGTAAGAAAATTAGGCAATTTTAACAAGGTAAGCAAGAACAAGGTAAGAAAATTAGGCAATTTTAACAAGGTAAGCAAGAACAAGGTAAGAAAATTAGGCAATTTGAACAAGGTAAGCAAGAACAAGGTAAGAAAATTAGGCAATTTTAACAAGGTAAGCAAGAACAAGGTAAGAAAATTAGGCAATTTTAACAAGGTAAGCAAGAACAAGGTAAGAAAATTAGGCAATTTTAACAAGGTAAGCAAGAACAAGGTAAGAAAATTAGGCAATTTGAACAAGGTAAGCAAGAACAAGGTAAGAAAATTAGGCAATTTGAACAAGGTAAGCAAAAACAAGGTAAGAAAATTAGGCAATTTTAACAAGGTAAGCAAGAACAAGGTAAGAAAATTAGGCAATTTTAACAAGGTAAGCAAGAACAAGGTAAGAAAATTAGGCAATTTTAACAAGGTAAGCAAGAACAAGGTAAGAAAATTAGGCAATTTGAACAAGGTAAGCAAGAACAAGGTAAGAAAATTAGGCAATTTTAACAAGGTAAGCAAGAACAAGGTAAGAAAATTAGGCAATTTTAACAAGGTAAGCAAGAACAAGGTAAGAAAATTAGGCAATTTTAACAAGGTAAGCAAGAACAAGGTAAGAAAATTAGGCAATTTTAACAAGGTAAGCAAGAACAAGGTAAGAAAATTAGGCAATTTTAACAAGGTAAGCAAGAACAAGGTAAGAAAATTAGGCAATTTTAACAAGGTAAGCAAGAACAAGGTAAGAAAATTAGGCAATTTTAACAAGGTAAGCAAGAACAAGGTAAGAAAATTAGGCAATTTTAACAAGGTAAGCAAGAACAAGGTAAGAAAATTAGGCAATTTGAACAAGGTAAGCAAAAACAAGGTAAGAAAATTAGGCAATTTTAACAAGGTAAGCAAGAACAAGGTAAGAAAATTAGGCAATTTTAACAAGGTAAGCAAGAACAAGGTAAGAAAATTAGGCAATTTTAACAAGGTAAGCAAGAACAAGGTAAGAAAATTAGGCAATTTTAACAAGGTAAGCAAGAACAAGGTAAGAAAATTAGGCAATTTTAACAAGGTAAGCAAGAACAAGGTAAGAAAATTAGGCAATTTTAACAAGGTAAGCAAGAACAAGGTAAGAAAATTAGGCAATTTGAACAAGGTAAGCAAAAACAAGGTAAGAAAATTAGGCAATTTTAACAAGGTAAGCAAGAACAAGGTAAGAAAATTAGGCAATTTTAACAAGGTAAGCAAGAACAAGGTAAGAAAATTAGGCAATTTTAACAAGGTAAGCAAGAACAAGGTAAGAAAATTAGGCAATTTGAACAAGGTAAGCAAGAACAAGGTAAGAAAATTAGGCAATTTTAACAAGGTAAGCAAGAACAAGGTAAGAAAATTAGGCAATTTTAACAAGGTAAGCAAGAACAAGGTAAGAAAATTAGGCAATTTGAACAAGGTAAGCAAGAACAAGGTAAGAAAATTAGGCAATTTGAACAAGGTAAGCAAGAACAAGGTAAGAAAATTAGGCAATTTTAACAAGGTAAGCAAGAACAAGGTAAGAAAATTAGGCAATTTTAACAAGGTAAGCAAGAACAAGGTAAGAAAATTAGGCAATTTTAACAAGGTAAGCAAGAACAAGGTAAGAAAATTAGGCAATTTTAACAAGGTAAGCAAGAACAAGGTAAGAAAATTAGGCAATTTTAACAAGGTAAGCAAGAACAAGGTAAGAAAATTAGGCAATTTTAACAAGGTAAGCAAGAAAAAGGTAAGAAAATTAGGCAATTTTAACAAGGTAAGCAAGAACAAGGTAAGAAAATTAGGCAATTTTAACAAGGTAAGCAAGAACAAGGTAAGAAAATTAGGCAATTTTAACAAGGTAAGCAAGAACAAGGTAAGAAAATTAGGCAATTTGAACAAGGTAAGCAAGAACAAGGTAAGAAAATTAGGCAATTTGAACAAGGTAAGCAAAAACAAGGTAAGAATATTAGGCAATTTTAACAAGGTAAGCAAGAACAAGGTAAGAAAATTAGGCAATTTTAACAAGGTAAGCAAGAACAAGGTAAGAAAATTAGGCAATTTTAACAAGGTAAGCAAGAACAAGGTAAGAAAATTAGGCAATTTGAACAAGGTAAGCAAGAACAAGGTAAGAAAATTAGGCAATTTTAACAAGGTAAGCAAGAACAAGGTAAGAAAATTAGGCAATTTTAACAAGGTAAGCAAGAACAAGGTAAGAAAATTAGGCAATTGTAACAAGGTAAGCAAGAACAAGGTAAGAAAATTAGGCAATTTTAACAAGGTAAGCAAGAACAAGGTAAGAAAATTAGGCAATTTTAACAAGGTAAGCAAGAACAAGGTAAGAAAATTAGGCAATTTTAACAAGGTAAGCAAGAACAAGGTAAGAAAATTAGGCAATTTTAACAAGGTAAGCAAGAACAAGGTAAGAAAATTAGGCAATTTTAACAAGGTAAGCAAGAACAAGGTAAGAAAATTAGGCAATTTGAACAAGGTAAGCAAAAACAAGGTAAGAAAATTAGGCAATTTTAACAAGGTAAGCAAGAACAAGGTAAGAAAATTAGGCAATTTTAACAAGGTAAGCAAGAACAAGGTAAGAAAATTAGGCAATTTGAACAAGGTAAGCAAGAACAAGGTAAGAAAATTAGGCAATTTTAACAAGGTAAGCAAGAACAAGGTAAGAAAATTAGGCAATTTTAACAAGGTAAGCAAGAACAAGGTAAGAAAATTAGGCAATTTTAACAAGGTAAGCAAGAACAAGGTAAGAAAATTAGGCAATTTTAACAAGGTAAGCAAGAACAAGGTAAGAAAATTAGGCAATTTTAACAAGGTAAGCAAGAACAAGGTAAGAAAATTAGGCAATTTTAACAAGGTAAGCAAGAACAAGGTAAGAAAATTAGGCAATTTTAACAAGGTAAGCAAGAACAAGGTAAGAAAATTAGGCAATTTTAACAAGGTAAGCAAGAACAAGGTAAGAAAATTAGGCAATTTTAACAAGGTAAGCAAGAACAAGGTAAGAAAATTAGGCAATTTTAACAAGGTAAGCAAGAACAAGGTAAGAAAATTAGGCAATTTGAACAAGGTAAGCAAGAACAAGGTAAGAAAATTAGGCAATTTGAACAAGGTAAGCAAAAACAAGGTAAGAAAATTAGGCAATTTTAACAAGGTAAGCAAGAACAAGGTAAGAAAATTAGGCAATTTTAACAAGGTAAGCAAGAACAAGGTAAGAAAATTAGGCAATTTTAACAAGGTAAGCAAGAACAAGGTAAAAAAATTAGGCAATTTTAACAAGGTAAGCAAGAACAAGGTAAGAAAATTAGGCAATTTTAACAAGGTAAGCAAGAACAAGGTAAGAAAATTAGGCAATTTTAACAAGGTAAGCAAGAACAAGGTAAGAAAATTAGGCAATTTTAACAAGGTAAGCAAGAACAAGGTAAGAAAATTAGGCAATTTGAACAAGGTAAGCAAGAACAAGGTAAGAAAATTAGGCAATTTGAACAAGGTAAGCAAGAACAAGGTAAGAAAATTAGGCAATTTTAACAAGGTAAGCAAGAACAAGGTAAGAAAATTAGGCAATTTTAACAAGGTAAGCAAGAACAAGGTAAGAAAATTAGGCAATTTTAACAAGGTAAGCAAGAACAAGGTAAGAAAATTAGGCAATTTTAACAAGGTAAGCAAGAACAAGGTAAGAAAATTAGGCAATTTGAACAAGGTAAGCAAGAACAAGGTAAGAAAATTAGGCAATTTTAACAAGGTAAGCAAGAACAAGGTAAGAAAATTAGGCAATTTGAACAAGGTAAGCAAGAACAAGGTAAGAAAATTAGGCAATTTGAACAAGGTAAGCAAGAACAAGGTAAGAAAATTAGGCAATTTTAACAAGGTAAGCAAGAACAAGGTAAGAAAATTAGGCAATTTTAACAAGGTAAGCAAGAACAAGGTAAGAAAATTAGGCAATTTGAACAAGGTAAGCAAGAACAAGGTAAGAAAATTAGGCAATTTTAACAAGGTAAGCAAGAACAAGGTAAGAAAATTAGGCAATTTTAACAAGGTAAGAAAGAACAAGGTAAGAAAATTTGGCAATTTTAACAAGGTAAGCAAGAACAAGGTAAGAAAATTAGGCAATTTTAACAAGGTAAGCAAGAACAAGGTAAGAAAATTAGGCAATTTTAACAAGGTAAGCAAGAACAAGGTAAGAAAATTAGGCAATTTTAACAAGGTAAGCAAGAACAAGGTAAGAAAATTAGGCAATTTTAACAAGGTAAGCAAGAACAAGGTAAGAAAATTAGGCAATTTTAACAAGGTAAGCAAGAACAAGGTAAGAAAATTAGGCAATTTTAACAAGGTAAGCAAGAACAAGGTAAGAAAATTAGGCAATTTTAACAAGGTAAGCAAGAACAAGGTAAGAAAATTAGGCAATTTTAACAAGGTAAGCAAGAACAAGGTAAGAAAATTAGGCAATTTTAACAAGGTAAGCAAGAAAAAGGTAAGAAAATTAGGCAATTTTAACAAGGTAAGCAAGAACAAGGTAAGAAAATTAGGCAATTTGAACAAGGTAAGCAAGAACAAGGTAAGAAAATTAGGCAATTTTAACAAGGTAAGCAAGAACAAGGTAAGAAAATTAGGCAATTTGAACAAGGTAAGCAAGAACAAGGTAAGAAAATTAGGCAATTTTAACAAGGTAAGCAAGAACAAGGTAAGAAAATTAGGCAATTTTCACAAGGTAAGCAAGAACAAGGTAAGAAAATTAGGCAATTTGAACAAGGTAAGCAAGAACAAGGTAAGAAAATTAGGCAATTTTAACAAGGTAAGCAAGAACAAGGTAAGAAAATTAGGCAATTTTAACAAGGTAAGCAAGAACAAGGTAAGAAAATTAGGCAATTTTAACAAGGTAAGCAAGAACAAGGTAAGAAAATTAGGCAATTTTAACAAGGTAAGCAAGAACAAGGTAAGAAAATTAGGCAATTTGAACAAGGTAAGCAAGAACAAGGTAAGAAAATTAGGCAATTTGAACAAGGTAAGCAAGAACAAGGTAAGAAAATTAGGCAATTGTAACAAGGTAAGCAAGAACAAGGTAAGAAAATTAGGCAATTTTAACAAGGTAAGCAAGAACAAGGTAAGAAAATTAGGCAATTTTAACAAGGTAAGCAAGAACAAGGTAAGAAAATTAGGCAATTTTAACAAGGTAAGCAAGAACAAGGTAAGAAAATTAGGCAATTTTAACAAGGTAAGCAAGAACAAGGTAAGAAAATTAGGCAATTTGAACAAGGTAAGCAAGAACAAGGTAAGAAAATTAGGCAATTTTAACAAGGTAAGCAAGAACAAGGTAAGAAAATTAGGCAATTTTAACAAGGTAAGCAAGAACAAGGTAAGAAAATTAGGCAATTTTAACAAGGTAAGCAAGAACAAGGTAAGAAAATTAGGCAATTTTAACAAGGTAAGCAAGAACAAGGTAAGAAAATTAGGCAATTTTAACAAGGTAAGCAAGAACAAGGTAAGAAAATTAGGCAATTTTAACAAGGTAAGCAAGAACAAGGTAAGAAAATTAGGCAACTATGGAATAAATCTCAGTTAAAAATAGATTTTAGAACCGTTCTTGAGGGGGATATATTTAAAATAGGAGCTCAGCTCACCCTCAATAATATTTAAAAATAAATATTTAAAAATATTTATTGTTGTTTTAAAGCAAATACAATTGATTTTTTTAGTTAAATGTTCGTTCTAAGAACACGGTTCTTGTATTATCTTTTCCAAATATTATATTAATAAAAATTAAAATCCTATCACAAGATTAAATCCATCATAATGCATTTCGGTTTCTTCGTAAACAAGTCAGCCATTTTAATATTTTGTTAATAGTTGAAAACAATCAATTGCTTTGTGACTGTTCGAAATTTGAAAGGAATTTGGAAGTATTTAAACTTTCGAATAGAAAGTCATTTAAACTTGCTTTAAAATTCTTAGCAAATCTTCATTTAATTAAAAGACTGTACTTATATAGTATGCGCACCGGGGCGGCGATAGGTACGTATTTAGCATTCGCACCGGGGCAGCGATAGGTACTTATATAGTATCTGCACCAGGGCGGCGATAGGTACGTATATAATATGTGCACTGGGGTGGGGATAGGTACGTATATAGTATGCGCACGGGGGTGGCGGTAGGTACGTATATAGTATGAACACAGGGGCGGAGATAAGTACCTATATAGTATGCACACCGGGGCGGAGATATGTACCTATATAGAAGGCGCAGACAGAGGTGGTACTTTTGATAGAAATATGTCATACTTTTGCCCTGGGCAACGTAAGAGGAATGGTGGGGAAGAAACAGCTTTCGCAAAAGGCAAAATGAGAAATTAGCGGTGAAATGGGGCGACCAGGGAAGAAAAAAGTAGAAAGATAAAGAGACGGCTATAGAGAGAGGGAGAGAAATAGAAGTTTGAATATAAAGATGTTACACACGCGATTTTTCTTCTATTTTATATTTTTATGACCCCGAGCAACGCCGGGTATCCCTGCTAGTAATTTTATAAATAAAGATTAAAACAACATTATCGTAAGCAAATTAGTTATCGTTGTATAACAATTTGATTCACTTAATTATTTAATGACTAAACGATACTGGAATAATTCAATCAACTTTCAAACAGGCACCGTAGTTAAAAAAAGCAAAACAAAAACTGAAATTAAAAAGACGTCGGATCGATACAACATCTTTTGGATAAAATTGAGTTTTAGTCTTAAATTATATTTCTTCTCACAAAATAAATTCTTAATTTACTTTTTAAAGTCTCGAAAATGTAACTGTAATTCAGTGTTTAAATTGCTGTTGCCTAAAAATAATTTTAACTAAAACTTTATTAATTACTTTTTTTTCTTTCAAATAAATCGTTGTATCCCTTTTTATCTTGTTTACGAAGAAACCGAAATGCATTATGATGGATTTAACCTCGTAATAGGATTTTAATTTATTTCTCTCTTTTATTAACATAATAATTGGAAAAGATATAATACAAGAACCGTATATAAGAACGAAAATTTAACTTATAAAATTGATTTTATTTGCTTTAAACAACAGTAAATGTTTTTAAATATTTATTTAAAAATATTATTTGGGACGAGGGTGCTTAGCCCTATTAAAAACTAATTTTCCGGTGTCTAATTTTCCGGTGTCTAATTTTCCAAACACCAATTTTCAAATAGCATTTTGTCAACTAACGACGGACTAATACAAGTCGGCTTTGTTTTAAAAGAAAAATAAATCTTTAGTTGTCTCACAATTTTCAATCAATTACAAGGAAAACATTTGAGAAAAAATATTTAGAAAGATATACTCGTGTAATATAGACTCACTTCCCCCAAATGTATTTTTGACGTTTTTCAAAAATATATGCAGACACTCACAGTTTTTTTTGTTTTTTTTTAAATAATTTGAAAATTAAAAAAAAAGCAATAAATCTCGAATTAAATATTTCTAAATTTTCAAAGAATCGTAATCGGTAATAGTATCGGAATCAGGAATTGTCGTCTTTCAAAAATATATGCGGACATTCACGGGTTTTTTACAATAACTTGAAAATTAAAAAAAACAGCAATAAATCTGGAATTAAATATTTATAAATATTCAAAGAATCGGAATCAGTAATTGTATCGGAATCGGGAATTGTATCGGAATACAAAAATATTTTGAAATCGTCCCATCAATAGTATATACGTCTGTTATTTTCACTTCATTTTATGTATAAGGTTTTATTGACGATGCACTTCTTACGTTTCTCTCTGACAAACCGTCTCTACAAGAAAGAAATATATTGACGATGCACTTCTTACGTTTCTCTCTGACAAACCGTCTCTACAAGAAAGAAATATATTGACGATGCACTTCTTACGTTTCTCTCTGACAAACCGTCTCTACAAGAAAGAAATATATGACGAGGCACTTCTTACAAACTGTCTTTACAAGAACGAAATATATTGACGATGCACTTCTTACGTTTGTCTCTGACTAATCGTTTTAACAAAATCGAAATATATTGACGATGCCCTTCTTACGTTTCCATCTGGCAAACCGTCTTAACAAGATCGAAATATATTGACGATGCACTTAGGTTTCTACTAGGCAAACCGTCTCTTTGAGAAAGAAATATATTGACGATGCACTTCTTACCTTACTCTCTGACAAACCGTCTCTACAAGAAAGAAATATATTAACGATGCACTTCTTACGTTTCTGTCTGACAAACCATCTCTATAATATATATATATAAGTATGAAAATATACTTAGGGCAATTAAGCTACACAGAGGCGTCTGCCATAAATATATTTTCATACTTTACTACTCAGCTTTACTCACGTGTTGCAACTGTTGAAGTAAATACTGAAAATCTATTCACAATATATTACATCACCTTATAATATTAAAAGTGTATACATGAAATAATTATATATATATATATATATATATATATATATATATAGCAATATCTAGATGAGGTGTGTAAAAGAAAGGTCAAAATCAGAACTTTTCTCTAAGGTTAAAATTAAGTAAGAAAGTAGATAATTCTACTAGAAATTTAAAGTTTACAATTAGGAGTATGTGACAGGATATGAGGTCACAGGGAGGAAGTCACAAGTAATATATGGCAAATAAGCTGATCAGACTTCCTCTTTCTTTCTGGACCATGGGAGAGAGCAGTCGCTTTCGAAAATGAAGATGAGGACCACAAAAAGTGTCCGCCAGTCTGTGGTGAAATGGGGTCATAAATGGATAGTAACATTTAATGCTGCTAAGACAAAGCTCCTTTCCTTCAACAATTACAAGAAACCTCTTCAACGACCGATTGCCATGTCAAATAACCCCCTACCTGAGAGTACAACGTTCAAACTCCTCGGCCTAACATTCACAGGTAACATGAATTGCAACAATTACATAGAAGACATTGCCAAGGCTGTTGCAAAGAAGGTGGCCTCCCTCGACCATGCTAGAAAACTTCTCACACCTGACCATCATCCCCCATGTATGGAGTATTGGTGTCACATCTAGGCTGGTACACCATCCACCTGTCTCTCCCTCTTAGACAAGGTCCAAAAAAGAGTATCTAATTGAATAGGTCCTTCACTATTCACCAAGCTACAACCCTTGTCTCATCGCCACAATGTTGCATCTTTGTGCTTGTTTTACAAGTACTTCAATGGAATGTGCTCTGATGAACTTGCTGCTCTGATGCCCCTTGACGTAAATACACTCGACCAACCAGACAATCAACTAAATCCCATCCATTCACTGTGGAGGTCTCCAGATGCCGGAGAGCCTTCTACTTCAATAGCTTCTTTTCTCGTGCAGCCGGCCTTTGAAACTCCTTCCATACTAATTGTTTCACCGACTGTACCGACATGCAGAAATTTAAAACTAATGTGAACAGGCATCTCACTGCGCAGCTCCCAATTTAGGATTACCCCCTAAACTTTCACCCTAATTCTCAGTAGCTCCTTACGTCTACAGTGGCAACTTGTCTTGTTTGAGGTGAACTATGATTAAAAAAAAATAAATAAATAAAAAAGGAATAAATTGCTGCTACATGTCATCTTCTCAACGAGATTCCAACTACCTGCGTGAGAAGCCGGCATCCGGATAATCTGCTGCGATCGAAGTTTCGGTCCCCGTATAAAAATAGACTCACAGGTTTGAGTGATGACACACCAAACACTTCTTGGCCTTCGGGCTGGGATTGAGGTGTAGTACCTGTTCTGTTCTTGCTCGGTGAATGAGAGATCCTTCTAGACTGAGACAATTTTCATCCCACCTCAGAGTGCCCCTTTTTGGGGAGCTAGATTTTCCCCACTCGTCATTTTAAAAAAAAAGGAATACATATTTATTTTTCTTGCCGCTTGTCACTGGATCGCTCATTATAAAGAAATTATTTCAACGCGCAAGTTGTTTGGAAAGCGTTGTCGTTTTTTATAAACAAACAAAATATATATATATATTTGATTGGAAAGCAGTGATGGTATATCGTCCACTTAAGAGAACTATATATTTACTTTAAATGCGATCCAGGGCTCCGGAGGACCTGTACCCCGTTGCTGTGACACACATGACCCCCCCCCCCCAGTGTGCGGACATGCTAGTGTCCAGTAAGACAGGCCCCTGCTAGGGGTTAACTAGCAAACCCAGAGATGGGTCTGACCAGTATCTGGTGATCATAGCCATTGCATCTGATTGGCAACCAACAGCAAGCTACAACCTCCATAGTACCTCTCATGGGTTTCATGGGATGCCAGATGTTAGGCATGACGCTTTATCATGTAGCACTGCTCCGTACTGCGGCAAAGGGCGTATGAGGTTGAAGATAACTACCCACTGGTCACATCAACAAACACAGAGATCTCGGACTGCTGGAAGTGTCAGAGTTGGAGATAGGAAGGGCATCCAGCCATAAAAAACCCTGCTCTAGAATCACATGGCAGTCAATGAAAAGTTGAACATGGGGCTTGAGACAACAGAGTCAAAGGTGTCGTGAACGGTAGGGCCAGACATGGATTGGCCAGATCAGTATCAAGCAAAATCCCACAACAGAGATTCAGATTTGTTATTCTTAATTTTGGCACGATGAGGTGATAGAAACAGTAACATGCAGGAAAGTCGACCTGCGTTGCTTACAGGAGACTAGGTGGTGGTGAGGAGGATCAGTCTGCATGGTTCAAGGCAAAGACGCACGGTACAAGCTCTTTTGGACTGGTAATAGGCAGGGCACGGCAGGTGTGTGAATTCTTCTGGCTGAAAAATTGGGTTGATAAGGTGCTTGATGTACAACGTCTGTCTGATAGGATCATAATTGCCAAACTGATAGTAGGAAGTACTGTTCTCACCTTTCTAATATCTACGTCTCGCAGGTAGGACGCAGTGACGATGAAAAAGACCTCACTCTATGAGCGTTTGAGGGAGGTTACCTGCAAGATACTTGGAAAAGAGCTTCTCATCCTCTGTGGTGACTGGAATGGACACATTGGTAAAGCAGCTTCAGGTTTCAAGCAGGTGCATGGTGGATACGGCATTGATGAACGAAACCCCCGAAAGTGATAGGATTTTGGAGTTTGCGATGGCCAACAACCTGGTAGTAGGAA
>OY744552.1:31953892-32038892 GCA_963556195.1 Sepiola atlantica | reverse complement strand
GCTGCCAGGCACTAATTTGCCCCAGTCGCTAATTGGCTCTCAAATGAATGAATATTACAGTACTTTTTATTTACCATAACCCATTTGAGTTTATACTAAATCAGAATTTCCCTTTCTATAAAAAATGAATGCCTAACATTTGGACTCTTCTCTTAAGAAAAAAAACAAAAATCTACAGGATGTGTGGAAGGTAACTCTCCATTGTAAATTGTTTGTCATTTATTGCTGAAATATAATTCTTACAAGAAATTAATATAAGAAAGGTTTTCATTTAAAATTCAATATAGGCACTAGTATTCGCCACTAGCTTCACAAACAACCTGGTAACCGCATCAATTGATTTCACAGGGAATTTTTTTCTTTTTCTCATTAGTATGAGTCACCACTTATCAAGGCCAACAACCACTCAAGAATAACGGTTAATTAGATTGACATTTTTTTGATAATAAGTATTATGAGAATTGAAAATTTCCACATATTACCCACTCAAAACAACCGACGCAGAAAACAGCAATTCTTCCCCCTTTGTTAGAAACATTGCTCATAGAGTATGAGGACGAAAAGGACAAGATAGGAGAGGGGGCTTCCCCTCACCTATTTTGGTAACTCTTTAGTAAAAAAGAGAGTTCCTTGTGAAATCAGTTGATGCGGTTTCCAGACAACTTGAGAAGCTGGTGACGAATGCTAGCATCCATATTGAATTTTTAATAAAACTTTGCTATACACTTTCTAATATTCATTTCTTGTAATAATAGGAAGTTCCTTTCCAACCATGTAGAAAAACAATTATTTTTTTGTAATACTTTAACTTGTTTTTTTTTCATGTTTTATAAGAAAAACAAAATATCTTTAAAAAAACGTTTTTTAAATAACAAGTGAAAACCATGAATAAATATAAATTTTTTTATGAAAATTCAATATGCAGGTTTTTGGAAATTTTTTTTTGTAAAAAACTTTTATGTATTTTTTTTTCCGCCTAAAATATTTTTTTTTTTTTTAAAATTTTAATGCAAATTGTTTCCTGTTTACAGAAAAAACAAATTTTTCACACTATCACTTTTCAAAAATATCTCCAGTTCTGTACATAAAATCATTTTTATAGCGGAGTGTCCAATCTTTCTCGTTAATAACACAAAAAGATTTGGATGATAAAATTTACTTATACACAACGTTTTTTTTTTTTTAATTTTATTTTTTCTACAGCCCCCCAAAGAGTCTATTTCTTAAACTGACTTTTTTTCTTGCTTTACACTATGACCCCCCCCCCCCCCAAAAAAAAATGTTAAACCTATGATTTATCAGTATTGCCAAATCAAATAGGTGTAATATAAAACCAAGAGTTGAAAATATACAAAATACTTTAGACTAGCTGTCCCTACCCGGTGTTGCCCGGGATGCAGTGAAGTTATTTTAGTTTTTAATTTTTATTTGTTTTCACATTCTTCAATTTAAGGTAGACAACTCCTATTATATTCTACAATTTAAAATGAGTTATATCCCTTGATAGTTTTTATTTTTAGGTAGCTATTTAAAAAGGTTTCATATTAACAGTCGTCTGGGCCAGATTAAGTAATTTTAAAATTAAATTGTAGCTAAGTACATTATTTTGTTGCCAATAACATGGTATAACAATAACAAATGTCAGCTTAAATGCTATTTGTGTCTAATTTTGAAAATTCGACAAGATAACTTTATATGTTAGATGTGTCAGATGTCCTTACACCTAAGTTTGAAATCGCATTTGTAGTTGTGGTGTTTAAATGTGGCTCTGTCGATGGTCTGTCTCGCTTCCATTTAAAATTGCATTTCATCACTGAATGGACAGATGCAACGGATGCATTCTGTAGAATGCATCCGTTCTTAGCGTAGTTTAAAAATTTTTTTTTTTTTTTACTTCAATTTATTCAGTTATGCTTCATCTTAAGAGAAAAGAGTTAACGAGAATTTGAAGACGAGACAGTTTGGTAATCAAAAGAACAAAATATAATTCGATAACAAATTTTAGAGGATTGTATGGAAGGGTTTGATAAGAATAAAGAAAACTTATTGCTCTATCTTTTAGTTGTTCATATGTATTAGGGACAGGCAATGAAAGTGAAAGGAACTTATTTTAGTTTATTATTTATATTTTATGTACTAATGAGTCACCGTTTATCAAGGCCAAAAGGCCACTCGAAGATAAGGGTTAAAATATATATTTAATATTTATATTTTGGTTAAGTATTCAAACTAAAGTGTAAAGCTCAATGGATATTAGCGATACTAATATTTAATTCCAGAACAGTTATAACTTGAAGTATTTTCCGACAAAAACAAAACCTTATACAAAGCAAAAATGGCATTTATCTAAAAAAAATTACAGCTGTTTCTCCATTGTCAACACAAACAGAACATTTTTAAAAACAAAGTCAGAATTTTATCAACAAATGAATACTCAGATTTAAAAAAAGCGAACTTAATTCGGACATTTACGAAAAAAAAAAAAAAAAAAAAAAGAAGAAATGTCCATATATATATATATATATATATATATATATTTGTGTGTTGTAGTGCTCTACCCTATTGCGTTACTACATGGACTCTTCCACTATGAATAACAATGGTAATAGAGAGAGTCGCTATGACCAATCCAGAAGCAGTTTTTGGCAACACATTATTTCTGTACTTTCTGGAAATACATACCTCCTTGTTGTCTTATTTCTTTTCAGCCATTTAAGGCCACAACAACAGAGATTTTTTAGGTAATTTAAATTACTTTACCTTTCTTCATTTCAAAGATGAACTATGTAGTCGAAACGAAAAACATTTTTTTTTAAAGGTAGCTCTTGTTTGAAAATTATACTAAAACATCGGAAATTAAAAATAATCTTAAGTTTCCAATTTTTGATTATCATTTTCCATTGAGAGCTACATTATCCCCCCCCCCCCATCTGCACCATCAGAGTGTTATCACTTTGTAAAGATGGTCACTGAGTTTCGACTATGGTATAATAAGACATATTTTGTTTTTGAAATGAGTGAATAAGGCATAAAGTAATTTAAATGATCTAAAAAAAAAAGAAAAATCTATAAATGTGTTGTTTATTTAATTGACTAAATCATCAATATTAACCATTAACATTTATTAATTAATAAATACTGAAAATTTCATTAAGATCGGATAATTCTGATTTTTTTTTTTTTTTTTTTTTAAATCCACAAAATTTTTTCGGTTTTTGGTTAAAAAAACAAAATGATTTTCACTTTCATTGCCTATCCCTACTATTTTTCTGGAAAAATTTATTTGAATAAAAATATTTTTTTCTTAATTTTTTTTTTTTACATAGTTAAAATCAGACTGGGGATGGGGGTTAGTCTTATTGCCAGTTTGAATAGGGTTGCTGCATATCAACACTATTGTGGATCATTTAATGCTGAAACAATACAGAGTGGACAATGAGTAACTACGTAGTTCACTCCAGTTACTCCGTTAATGCCCCCCTCCATGATAACAAAGAAAACAAAAAGACATGCCCAAATGTTAATTACAATTCCTCATTTAAAAAATAGTAACACTGGAATCCTGCTAATCACCCCCCCCTCTCAAGATTCTATTTTTTTTTCTCTCTTTGATGATCACATGTAAACAACATGAAAATTTGGTGGTAAAAAGAAAAAAAAAAAAATCAATATTTTAGACTTTAGAATGGGGGATCATTTTCACATATAAATTTAATGTAAAATGATCACTTACTTCCGAGCCACCAGGCGGTAATGATCAACCACACAGCGTTTTTAAGGATATATAACCATTATTTTTTTCTTTTTAAAAGGGAGATAAATACATGAATGCTAGTTGATGATCCAGCATTGACCTCATGGGAAAGAAACAAAAAGTCATGGCCGATAGAAACTAGCACAGAAAGGTGGGAAAAGCAATCCCGCTATGTGGCAGGTTGCAAATAGATGGACTAACTTATGCTAAATGGGCAGCAATTCTGTCGGAGCGTCGGGAGGGTGTAGGTGGGTAAAGAATGGGCACTATTAATTCATATGGATCTGTAAAAAAAAAAATTTTTTAAATCAAGTAATTATTTTATTTATAACGTTTTCATGTTTTTTTCCCCAGCAGAAAAAAAAAATAGTTACTGCCCCACAAAAAAAAAAAAAAAATCGTTTACATGTCCTTAGAAATGCTAGCTGGTCCAAAATTAATCTTCCCTTCCTTCTAAAGCCTAAAATATTGTGAGTATTTTTACCACCAACTCTTTCAGGCTGTTTATATGTAATCGCCTAAAGAAAGTAAAATCTCATTTCATTTTGGGGATAGGAGGGACTGAATAATTAGCATAGGGTACAGGGCTCCAATAATACGTAAAAAAATCTTGAAACACTTAAAAGAAAAAAAAAAAATTATTTTATAGCAACAATTTTTTTAAATGGAGGTGGGAGGGAGGCTATGGATTCAATTTTTGTTTTCTTTAATTTTTTAATTTTTGGTGTTTTTTAAAAATAATTTTCCCTATTGATATGCGTGTAAATTAAAAAAAAAAATATTTAAAATTTAAAAATGCAAAAAACAATAACAACTTCCAGATCTATTTTTTTTTACAGAATAAAAAGACAATTTTATTATAAGTACGTGAATGAAGAGTTTGCTTTTATTTTTTTCCTTGTTTCAAACGATTTTGTAACCATTGCTAACAACAACAGCGCATTCTTTGGAAATAACTTTCATTTGTTTTGTGTGAAAACAAAAAATGAACCGGACAAAATTATTTTATAGGGTGAGCTTCCAAAAATTATTTTATAGGGTGAGCTTCCAATCCAAAAATTATTTTATAGGGTGAGCTTCCAAAAATATTTTATAGGGTGAGCTTCCAAAAATTATTTTATAGGGTGAGCTTCCAAAAATTATTTTATAGGGTGAGCTTCCAAAAATATTTTATAGGGTGAGCTTCCAAAAATTATTTTATAGGGTGAGCTTCCAAAAATATTTTATAGGGTGAGCTTCCAAAAATAGCATCAATCAAAAGCAGCCGCTTATTGTTTAGAATCACTAATACAAGGTGACCCCTAAAAGTCAACCCATGAAATTAATACCATTCACAATCCTTGCAATCCAACAATATTTGGTACTACAGATAAATTTCAGTCCATGCCTGACTTGTCCACTATGTTCACATTATGAATGTTTTTTGATTTATCGTCATTCAAGGACACTTTACTGATCGTCTCATCAGTAGATCTTTAATAAGCTTCACACTCACCAGACCTCATCCCCCCCAATTTTTGTTTGTTATCTCAAAGATAATCTATCAAAACAATCTCCCAGACTATTCTTGAACTGACCAAGGCCATCACAGCCGAAATCAGGGCATTACCAAGCGATTACCAAGCGATTACCAAGCGATTACCAAGCGATTACCAAGCGATTACCAAGCGATCAGGGTATCAGAGTTATTGACAAATTTTGTACGTCGTATCCAGGTGTGCTTATAGTTGAACGGTGATAAAACAGATTGTTGGGCATTCGTGACTGAAACTCGGTGGACAAGTCAGACATAGACCGAAATTTATTTCTACAAACTAGGGTTGGATTGCAAAAAGGATTATGAATTTTATTAGCGATTCCATCCGTGAGTGGTATTTCATTTGGCTCACCTTGTAATAAAATTAACTTTAACTTATATATAAAAAAAATTAAATAGAGATGGGTGGGTGAGTATTATGAAAACACTCCTACATGACAACAGAATGACCCCACCCTGACCTTGGACCTCAACACCAAAAAAGAAAAAAAAAAGAAAAAGGAGATAAGAAAAGGGACATAACTCTTTATGCATTTTTAATCAAATTATTTAAAATTTTAAATGTGGGATGCATTTCACCAGAAATTAGTTCCTCGGGCTGCGAAAGATGGAAACACCAAAATTTGTTGTTTCCCCCTATTTTTTGGCATTGTAAGTAGCCCTTGTGATTGAAACTTGAGTCGCTTGGTGCACGCGCGCCGGATTTCACAGGCTTTGCTAGTGCTTCATTTAAACAGTGAGCAGTTTTTAACGGCAAGAATAGTGTAATATATATATTTTTATATATATATATATATATATAAAACTTTAATTTCTCTCTCATGGTAGTTTTGATCCTAGATTGAGGCACTTGTTTGTCTAGCCACACTGCAGAGCTTTGATACAGCGAAACAGTGTCTGTGTCTGACTAAAATATGACCCCCTTCTTGAGTTGAGTTTTCTTGTAAGTGAAACTGCCAACTGCCATCAGCGTAAAATGCATTGCTCTTTGTGTAAACAAATGGAGCTCTCAGACAATTGACAATGTTTACATTGAGATTTCGCTTACTCTCAGCAGATGCCGAATAATAGCCAAGTAGTTAGGAGCGTCGATTGCCGTCTAGATGGTGGAGTTTCGATCTTGGCTTCAGGCACTTGCTTGTCTAGCCACACTGAAGAGCTGTGATACAGCGAAACAGTCTGTATATGGATGACATTTATACATATATATATATATATATATATATATAATGTTTATTCTCCTATATTTTTTTAATCATACAAAATACATGTTAAAATATTCATGAGTTTTGAGATTGAGTTATGTTTGAAAAACTTCCATTTTAATTGTTCTAATTAGCTGTGATTTGCAAACAACTGATTAAGTGACGCATCCTTTTGATTTATCACTTTTGCCCTCTCCCAATGCATGTTGTTTGAAGCTCGTATTCTACACGTCTATCACTCTCCCTTCCATCACTCTCTCTCTCTCTCTTAATAGTAAAAGTTAATAAAGGGAAATAAAAAGATTGGAATAGTCCATTATAAATAAAAGGGGATATAACCACAGGCAGTAATACTATTTAACTTATAGTTGGAGAGGAAAAGAGAGAAAGTGAGCAGAAAAACTAATTTTGTCTTAATTTTAAAAATATATAACTAACTAGCTTTGCAACCCCCCCCCCCCATTTAAACAATTTTATCCAAGATCAATGAGTGACCCAATGGGCTACATTTTTTTTTTAGTAATATCATTATATATATATATATATATATCTCCATTCCCAAAATACTAAATTAGTTATTTATAGAGCTGGTGCATGTTATTTTTTTTGTTGTTTACATTGGCAAGTCGAGGTTTCAGTTTGTATGCCCTCATTGCCATTCAGCTGAAGAAATATACTATTTTGGAAAAGTATGTATATGAGAGAAGGGTTTGATGGTCAAGGTTTTTGTTTTAGGATTGGTAAGCGATGTCAATGGAGGGAAGACGTTTAGGGGTGGTAGGATTTTAACAGTTTTCTAACTAAAATCTTATAATCAGCACTGGTTAGGCTTTTATTATTATGAGCTATTTTTGGTCTGTATGCTTATTATCGAATCGTGATAATAAAAAAAAGACTGTTGAAATTCTTTGCTGAAACTTGGTGGACAAGACCAAAGTTTATTTGTAGCAAATATTGTTGGATTGCTGAGAAGAGTAAGTTTTATTAACGATTCCATAGGTGGCATCTTTAAGAGTCAGCCTATACTTGCGAAAATCAAAAGGCAAGAGGTTATAATTAAGATATCAGTTATCTATTTTGGTTGTAATAGCCTTCATCCTCCCAGGTATTACCTTTTCCTTCACCCCGATAATCTATCTCTATAGCCTTTTTTAAACAGAATGAATATTGGTTTTTAATAATAAATTACTTAAAAAATGTAATTATTTCTGGTAAACTGAAAATAAAAAAAAGAGGAAGAAGATATTTCTACATGCGGCCTAACCCCAACCTTCCTTTCACCTCTTTTCTTAACAATACAAATTTAAATAAAAATAAAGACTAAATCAATGGGGGTTTATTTTCAAAACCTACAAATATTAACTTTAGGGGAAACCTACATTTTTTTAGCTTGCCACTATTTCAAAACACCTTATCACATAAAACCATTATATTCAATATTTTGTGGACAAAAATAAATTTAATTTTATTTAATAAAAATATTCACCATTTTTATCGATGCTAACTCAGGGAGAATTGCAAAACAGTTATATCTTGTTTACATACTTGTTGAAGATCGTATAGAATGGCCATATCAGAACTGAGTGATGCATTGTGGAATTGGAAGAATTGAAAAAAGAAATTTCCCTATAAAGTTTTCATCCTTAAGATTGGTAAAATTATTTGTTAAAAAAAAACAACCTATTGTAGATACATTTTATTAAAGAGATTATTTGTTGTTTTATTTCCCCATATACTTCAATACTTTTTTAAATTTCAAAATAAAAAAAAAATGGGGTGGGAGTGGGGGGGCTGAGAAAGAAATTTATAAATTTGTTGTGGTTGGACAAATATCATGGAAATTTTTTTTGTCTTTTATTACAAAAAAAAAAAAGTAAAAAAAAAGGGGATTTTCTGGCATTAATTTTGATTGGACGTAACTCAACTTTTGATGGACATGTCCAACTTTAGGCCATTGTTTAATGCCGTGAAATCTTAAAAGAGCGAGATAGAGAGAGAAAGAGAAATAGAACAAACAAAAAACAAACATAAATAAACAAATAATCCTAAACCCAACAACTTGGAATTATATTTTGTTTCACATGAAAAACAGTCTTTCAACTAGAATAACAATATATTATAACAATCCTCATTGACTACAGTAAAAATACGATTCTAATTTTATGTCATGCAGAATTGTTACTGTATAATAAAATAATATTTAAAGTAGTTAAAAAAAAAATTTTTATTTAAGATTTTCAAATGTAAAAACTTTATATTCAGAAAATTCCAAGGACGATAACTCTAAAGTCGCATTGAGTTATCGCTCTTTATAAATTTATTATCTTTGAATATTTATCTGAACATATCTATTTTGAAGGACAATGTTTTCAGAGTATTTACTCCTACTTCTGAAATAATGGAGCCATTCTACAGACAAAGAAATCCATGATACTTTCTTGTGAATACTAGCTGTCCCGACTGGGCGTTTCCTGTGTGAATACACAGTGCCGGGTGGAAAGCCTAGAGAAAAATAATTCAAAATCTATTAAAAGTCACTCTCTTTCTCTCTACCTGCCCAGCGTTGCCTGTTAGTGTTTTTACTTTTCTTTGTTTTCCTATTTTTTTTTTAAAATTTAAAGTAAGACGATTAATCTTCCATAATATTTTTTAATGTTTTTGAATTCAATTTAAAAAAATTAAATGTAATTATTACAGTATCGTTTGGTTATGGCATTATTAAATGAACTAAATTGTTTTAAAACTATAATTACATGAGGATCTGCTAAGAATATTAGAGGCAATTTTTTTTAAAGCGGATGCAAGATTGAAACGAGGACTTTTAAATCATCAATTAAAATCATCAATTAATTAATCATTAATTAAAATCATTAGACCATCTCGTTTGTCTGGGCTTCTCGCCTATACGTAATTTTCATAAATACGCATTGCTATGATTAAAGTGTAGTATCCGTTCTGTCTTCAGTTGGAGGAAGAGAATTCCTTTTTAACTGGGGAAATTTTTATTTTTGTCCCAATCCACAGCAGCCCCTTTTTGAGGAGTGGTATTTGCTGCTAAAGTCCCCATCTCTGTATCGATAAAAATGATCAAACCAGATTTTGTGTGTGTTAGGTTTTATGGCATGCCAATCATCATGGGGTCATTTTATGATGGAATCATATGTGTTTTATATATGATTTATTTGTAAATTCATTTTTTGGAAGAGATTTTTGTCACATACAACAGCTAGTCTTCTCAAATGATCACTCATTGCCCCCTTTCCATTTTGTCTATTTATTGCCCCCTTTTCATTTTGTCTATTTATTGCCCCCTTTCCATTTTGTCTATTTATTGCCCCCATTTCTTATTTGTTGCCCCCTTTCCATTTTCAGTCCTTTCCTCCCTTAACAGCAGATGTCATGTTTGACTCTTTCATTTTGTCAAATCTGTTAAGTTCATTTAATTGGCCTTTATTTAATTGTTAAATTCTGATGACAAAAATAACCTTATACTGTACAGAATAAATTATTTAAACAATCTGTCATCTGAAAAGCCTGGCATAGAAATGATTCCAAGTTTAAAAAAGATTCACGAAATGGTTAATGGAGTGCGGCTCTGTACCCAATGGTGCCAGTCTGTGTTGTACCTGTAGTTTATTTTTTATTTAAGATTTTCCAATTTTACGAACTTTTGAATAAAACGACCCCAAGCAATATTTTGACTAAAAAAATCGGACAGATACTACACTTTTAATCCGAGCCAGACAACCGGATAAAAATGGAAATCGTCTCAACTCTTGATTTGGTCAGAGTTATCATAATTAATAGTTTCTCCATAAAAAATGGCATGCAAACTTGTTCTATTTGCACAGTAAGAAAATTTGGCTATCAGAGCGTCGGCCGAGGAGGCTTCTAATTTTCATAAATTACAGTAACGGTAAAAGTAAGATTAAACAATCTGCTCACATCAATTATTTCAAGCAAAATGTATTTCGGCATTTCACTCTCAACCAACTTATTTCAACATAAACTACATTCTCTAAAAACAAAATAAACAGTAATTAAATAGTAAAATCAAGTGTCTTCAGTAAACAAAACATTAAAAACACTAACCCTAACCCGACTGCAAGTTTCATCTTATACGTGAAATTTTTAAATTTAATTATTGTTTAGTAATTAAATTCAAAATTCAATTTTTTTTTTCAACTAAAAAGAATATTAAAATAGCTGAATTTTTTTTTGAAGAAACGGAAATGTATAGGTTTTAGTAGTTTATGCTATTGAAGTTTGGAATTAAATAATGGATTTTAACAAATCGTAGATTTATAACAAAGAGAAAACAAAAAATCGGCTGTTGAGAGCCACGATTGAATAGCAAACGTTTAGATCGTCAGTCTGACACTAACAAAACAGTTCTTAAGGGTTGGTTATGTATACATATACATACATTTATATATATATATATACACATACATACATTTATATATATATATATATATATATACACATACATACATTTATATATATATATATATATACACATACATACATTTATATATATATACACATACATACATTTATATATATATATATATATACACATACATACATTTATATATATATATATATATACACATACATACATTTATATATATATATATATATACACATACATACATTTATATATATATATATACACATACATACATTTATATATATGTATACATACATATTTTGTAATTCTAAGCAGTTGTACTCGCTCCTATTGCTATATGTCATTATTGAAAAATGGCACCATTTTAAAAGTCTTCAAAGTCAGATTAAATATTTTTTAAAATAAATTGAATCAATATATATTTTTTGTTCTTAAGAACACAGACCAATATTCTCCAAAAAAAAACAAATCTGACGAATCAGAATCAAATATCGATTTTGTAAGAAGAAAGCTATTAATTTCAAAGATTTGAGAATCAGGCCGGCTTTACTTTATCATCTAGAACAGAATCAAGTCTGCATAGCACAAAATTAGAAACGTATTTACTGTAGTTTCTTAGGATTGTCATATCAAGAAGCATCTATATTTCTCCTCCCCAACCTTATTTCACCTGCATTGCCTGTCTAATATATACACATTATATTATACATATATATATATATATATATATATATACATACATATATATACATACAAGGTGCGGACGATATTTCTTCGCAATTCTCAACCACTAATTTTATGGATATTTAAAAAAATTTTCTTTTTTACATTTACTTTCGTTGTGAGTCTTGACTTCATGAAAACAGTGACTATATATATATATATATATATATATATATATATATTTCTTTGCAGAATAATTGATTATGGACAATTTTGAATCTTCATATTTCCTGAAAGGACAAAAGGAGATTTCAGACTTCGTCAGCATCAACAGGAATATAGGTTAAAGTTAGGAATATGGTAGAAAAGGTCAGAAAAGAATTGAAAAATTCAGGACTCGACCAGGAAAAATGCATGACCGACGATTTGACATCGTCAGAATGTTGGAGTTTATTGCTGTAGGTGACGTCACGCCACCTACAATACTGATGGCTACATCTGCATACTGAGCAGAGTAGTGAAACCTTGAATTAACCAGGTCGGCGTTACGGGTAGCAGCAAGACTCAGCCAGAAGACTGACGCCTGGCTGTCAAGGAACCTCATCTGGCCTCTGAGCTCACCTGATTGCAACCCCCTAGATTTTTGTGTGTGGAGCGCGGTGGAACGAGAGACTCACAGATTCAACTGCAACACAAAAGACGAGCTAAAGGACAGGATCACCGGAGCCTTTTGGGGCCGAAGTCGGAAGACAGGGACGAAGGCCTAAGACCGTCTCGAAGCTGTGATTAACACAAAAAGCAGGTATATCGAGTGAAATCGACAGAAGAACTCATGAAGACAAACTGAAAAACCAAAGTTTGACGAATAAATCTCAGAAAATGAAACCACTGTTAGGTTCCCCTAGACATTAATCTTGCGAACAAATATTGTCTGCATCCTATATATATATATATATATATAAAACTATTATTGTATATGGCTGAGATGACTCGTCACATTAACAGTGGAATCCTAAAAAATGCTGTTTGGTACTATTATTTCAAAACCTATTATTTCATAAAACCACTATATTTATGTTTAAAAAAAAAAATACATGTAATATAATTTAACAAAGAAAAAGGTACAAGTTTAGAATTCGACAGACGTGAAAAGAAAGTTTTTTAAATATCTTTATCTTGTATGTACCTGTGAGGGAAAGCATATATCGTCTACCAAAAATCACATAAATTGATAGAGTAGTTTTTGTTTTACAAAAGAAAATCAAATTTTATCGGTAAATGAGGACTGTCAATATATCGACGCCATATTGGATGTTGTGTTTGCCAACCAAGTTAGAGTTATCTCCCTTGGGCCACAAACACAATATCCAACACGTTTACCCGTAAAATTTGATCGTCTTTTGTAAAAACCAAAACAAAAAAAAAACTACTTGATCAATTTATATGATTTTTGGTATACAATATATGTTTTCAGTCATGGGTACATACATCCTAAAGATATTCCTTTCTTTTTTTTTTTTTTTCATGTCGGTCAAATTCTAAACATGCTCCCCAAAAATTACTATCTGTGATTTTCATTGATGTTTCACCATTTCCAACATGGTGGTTGTGCCTTGTTTACATTTTTACAGATTAGATTCCTTACTCATGCAATACGGTCAAATACTTTTTCTTACAGAAAAAATATTTTTACTTTTCAAAAGGCAATTTAAACAAATGTTTTTGTCCCATTCCAAAGTGCCACTTTCAAATGTTTTAAAACTGATAATGTTACCCCCCCCCCATTAAAAAACAAAAAAAACTAAGGGAAGTAACTCTGTATTGACAAATACAGACTTACGTCTTTTTTTTAAGTTGGCCTCCATATGAAAATAATTCGGTGAAAGTATTTTCTGGAAGGAATTAAATTGAATTAAATTTTATCGTTCTTAACAACATACTGCAACATATCCACCAAAAGAACTGATGGACCAGAATCAAATATCGATTTTGTAGAAAGAAAACTATCGATGATAAAAATCAAGAAAGAGACCAACTTTAGTTTATATATTAGATATTAAAATAATGGTTTTATCCAATAATTAGTTTTGAAATAGTGCCAAGCGGAAATTTTAGGATAATGTTAACATAGATGGCATACCAAGCCTTTGACCTTATGGTCTCATCAAAGCCAAATTGGTTTTTACTTAACTAAAAACTTTCGCTTGAACTTTAATGTTATCATTTGTATACATAGCGCTGATTTGTCAAGGCCGGATAGCAATCCAGAGAGGTTAAGAGTTGGGGAGATAGCAAGCGAAAATAAGCGAAGTTGGGGAGATAGAAGACGTGGGTGGTCTACCAAGTCTTCAGCAGTCTGTGTAGATACATTGTATGTTTATGATGGTCGGATATATATGTATGTTGAGTAAAATGTCGTTTTTTTTTGTGGACACTAGTGTTTGTGTAGGCAATATCATTAGTAAATGAAAATTGATAATCATCTATGGGGCTGGGAACAGAAAACTAAATCTGAACAGGATTTGAACCTTCTTCGGAAGTATAGGTTGGAATCCTGTAGGAATCTTATTTTTTCTCATTGTGTATTTCCTATATTCCCAGCCCTTGAGATAATTAACTGTTTCATTTAATAAGTGTATTGCCTACACAACCACAAATGTCGACCAAAAAGCAGCATTATGCATAACATATTGTCTGAAATTATATTCCATTTATTTATATATATATATATATATATAAAACACACGGACATATATACATGTATGTATGTGTGTGTATAAGATTCATATAAAGATAAAATCCAACAGAATTTATAGAAATAAAAAAAAGGAAACAACCGCAAAATATAGATGAGAGATTTAAATAAAAAAACATTTGTTTAATATTTCGTTTCTTTATTAAAAGAAACTTTATCAAAGTAACTAGAAATTACATTTCAGTCCCTATGCAATAGATGGAAATAAGGAGTATAATAAGTATAATGAGGAAGGAATAAAAGAGAGAGAGAGAGAGAGAGAGAGAGAGAGAGAGAGAAGTAATAGTCATTAGAGAGGAGGAGGTAAAGTAGGATAGTGGGGAGATAATAGTCAGAGGAAACAGTCATGTTGCCGATTGATCTTCTCGGGATCAGTAGTGTCCCACCCAAGACAGGGGAGGTCAGTGAAAGCACATAAAGCATGTGAAATTTATATCCATCTATCGTATAGCGATCAAAACTCTGATTTCTATTCACTTTGATAAACTTTCGGAATATTAGTCAAACAAATATGTTTTTGATTTAAATCCGTCTTCTACATTTGGCAATGGTTCCACTTTTCCATTTATACAGGGCACCCACTCATGGAATTGTTAAATAAACTTCAGTCTATTCCTGACTTGTCCACCAAGTTTCAGTATTTTATCACCGTTCAATGATAAGCAGGGACACTTTAGTGATCGTCTCATTAGTAAGAGGTGTGATCTTGAATCGGCTTCACACTCACCTTTATAACATTTAGTCTGAAGATTTTTTTATAATGTCTATCAAAATAATCTCTCGGACTATTCCTGAAATGAAGAAAATGGCCATCACAGGCAAAAATCAGGGCAGCATCTAGAGAGGCAGAGCGTTTCAAAATTATCGACAATTTGGCATGTTGTATCCAGATAAAACAAAGATTGTTGGACATTCATTACTCAAACTTAGTGGACAAGTCAAGCAGAGACTAAAGTTTATTTGTACCAAATAGGGTTAGATTAATTTTATTAGTGACTCTATGGATGGGATTTCACTTTGGTTACCCTGTATATATATATATATATATATATATATATATATATAGATCTGTACATAATTTAGGAACATTTTCTAGAACAAAAAAATTAAAAATTGATTTGATAATGGGGGGAAAAAAATTAAAAAATCTGTTTTGCTTATCTCCCTTTTCCCTCAACTTACCTCCTTATTTTTTTTTTTAATATAAAATTTGTTTTTGTCTCAATATCTTTTAAAAAAAATTTTTTCATAGCAAAAACTTTTCTCTTTTAAGAAGTATTCATTTTTCATATTTTTTTCTTTCTTTTTTTTTGCGTTTTTCTTTTCTTTTTTTAAAAAGTTTTTGATTAAAAAAAAATATATATATAAAAAAGGGGTGGGTCGCCCTGTGTGTGTTTGTATGTGTTGTTGGGGGTAGGGGACCTGACTACATTCTCTCCACAAGTCAACCCGCGGAAGAAGGGGTTCGGGAATCCCTGATGTTGTAGAGAAAAAGGTTGAAGTCCTCGTCTTCGTCGCAACCCCCACCCCACCCCCACAAAAAACAAAAAAAAAAACCAACGAGTGTGTGCCGTAGAAAAATCGAAGTTTCACCCTGCTCAACTCGTGGTAACACTATTTTTCCAATTTTTCTTTCTTTTCACTCAACAAGGAATATGTGAATACTTATTCATGTATTCTTTGTGTAAATTGTTTCTCTATTTGACAAAGCCCTTAATGTATGCAGTATCAAGCCCCTAGCGCACAAGGGCTTAAGATTGCCCTTAACGCCCGGGGCGTAGAAAACCTCATACTTGTGTTGTTTCAAGTCCTTCCCATTCATCGTCACTCTCTGTGTCGGATAAGTTCTCATCGATAACCTCGCTGTCACTTAAACTCTCAGCCGACATCGCATCCGTACTCCCTGCAATGGACATACCATCGCTGCCTGGCCCTCCGCTACTACTGAGTGAGTTGCTAGGCGTGTGACTAGGTGCCACCCCACTCGAAGACGTGCTCTGGGGCATGTAGTTATCAATGCTGATGGAGTTGATGCTGCTGACTAAGCTTCGACTCTGTGGTACTGAGTTCAACGTGTGCTCGTCTATTGTGGAGTCCTTGTTCATTTGGTGGGACGGTAAATCCTCCGTACTTTTGCTCTTCACGGGAACTGTTTCAGGTGGCGGATTCTGGTCATGTCGACTGAAATATAACTTCACCTAGAAAAGAAAAATATAAAATAATTAAATCGAGTTGAAGTTCATAACTTTGGTAAAAAAAAAAAACAACACATTTTAACATTGCAGCCAACATCTCAAAATTGGTTTCCACCTAAATGTTCTCAGAATATGTAACCCCCAACAATTTTGATAAGTACAGTGTGACCCCCAACAATTTTGATAAATACAGTGTGACCCCCAACAATTTTGATAAGTACAGTGTGACCCCCAACAATTTTGATAAGTACAGTGTGACCCCCAACAATTTTGATAAGTACAGTGTGACCCCCAACAATTTTGATAAGTACAGTGTGACCCCCAACAATTTTGATAAGTACAGTGTGACCCCCAACAATTTTGATAAATACAGTGTGACCCCCAACAATTTTGATAAGTACAGTGTGACCCCCAACAATTTTGATAAGTACAGTGTGACCCCCAACAATTTTGATAAGTACAGTGTGACCCCCAACAATTTTGATAAGTACAGTGTGACCCCCAACAATTTTGATAAGTACAGTGTGACCCCCAACAATTTTGATAAATACAGTGTGACCCCCAACAATTTTGATAAATACAGTGTGACCCCCAACAATTTTGATAAGTACAGTGTGACCCCCAACAATTTTGATAAGTACAGTGTGACCCCCAACAATTTTGATAAGTACAGTGTGACCCCCAACAATTTTGATAAGTACAGTGTGACCCCCAACAATTTTGATAAGTACAGTGTGACCCCCAACAGTTTTGATAAATACAGTGTGACCCCCAACAATTTTGATAAGTACAGTGTGACCCCCAACAATTTTGATAAGTACAGTGCAACCCCCAACAATTTTGATAAGTACAGTGCAACCCCCAACAATTTTGATAAGTACAGTGTGACCCCCAACAATTTTGATAAGTACAGTGTGACCCCCAACAATTTTGATAAGTACAGTGTGACCCCCAACAATTTTGATAAATACAGTGTGACCCCCAACAATTTTGATAAGTACAGTTTGACCCCCAACAATTTTGATAAGTACAGTGTGACCCCCAACAATTTTGATAAGTACAGTGTGACCCCCAACAATTTTGATAAGTACAGTGTGACCCCCAACAATTTTGATAAATACAGTGTGACCCCCAACAATTTTGATAAGTACAGTGTGACCCCCAACAATTTTGATAAATACAGTGTAACCCCCAACAATTTTGATAAGTACAGTGCAACCCCCAACAATTTTGATAAGTACAGTGCAACCCCCAACAATTTTGATAAGTACAGTGTGACCCCCAACAATTTTGATAAGTACAGTGTGACCCCCAACAATTTTGATAAGTACAGTGTGACCCCCAACAATTTTGATAAGTACAGTGCAACCCCCAACAATTTTGATAAGTACAGTGCGACCCCCAACAATTTTGATAAGTACAGTGCGACCCCCAACAATTTTGATAAGTACAGTGTGACCCCCAACAATTTTGATAAGTACAGTGTGACCCCCAACAATTTTGATAAGTACAGTGCAACCCCCAACAATTTTGATAAGTACAGTGTGACCCCCAACAATTTTGATAAGTACAGTGTGACCCCCAACAATTTTGAAAAGTACAGTGTGACCCCCAACAATTTTGATAAGTACAGTGCAACCCCCAACAATTTTGATAAGTACAGTGCGACCCCCAACAATTTTGATAAGTACAGTGTGACCCCCAACAATTTTGATAAATACAGTGTGACCCCCAACAATTTTGATAAGTACAGTGTGACCCCCAACAATTTTGATAAGTACAGTGCAACCCCCAACAATTTTGATAAGTACAGTGCAACCCCCAACAATTTTGATAAGTACAGTGTGACCCCCAACAATTTTGATAAGTACAGTGTGACCCCCAACAATTTTGATAAGTACAGTGTGACCCCCCAACAATTTTGATAAGTACAGTGTGACCCCAACAATTTTGATAAGTACAGTGCAACCCCCAACAATTTTGATAAGTACAGTGCGACCCCCAACAATTTTTATAAGTACAGTGTGACCCCCAACAATTTTGATAAGTACAGTGTGACCCCCAACAATTTTGATAAGTACAGTGCAACCCCCAACAATTTTGATAAGTACACTGTGACCCCCAACAATTTTGATAAGTACAGTGTGACCCCCAACAATTTTGATAAGTACAGTGTGACCCCCAACAATTTTGATAAGTACAGTGTGACCCCCAACAATTTTGATAAGTACAGTGTGACCCCCAACAATTTTGATAAGTACAGTGTGACCCCCAACAATTTTGATAAATACAGTGTGACCCCCAACAATTTTGATAAGTACAGTGTGACCCCCAACAATTTTGATAAATACAGTGTGACCCCCAACAATTTTGATAAGTACAGTGCAACCCCCAACAATTTTGATAAGTACAGTGCAACCCCCAACAATTTTGATAAGTACAGTGTGACCCCCAACAATTTTGATAAGTACAGTGCAACCCCCAACAATTTTGATAAGTACAGTGCAACCCCCAACAATTTTGATAATACAGTGTGACCCCCAACAATTTTGATAAGTACAGTGTGACCCCCAACAATTTTGATAAGTACAGTGTGACCCCCAACAATTTTGATAAGTACAGTGCAACCCCCAACAATTTTGATAAGTACAGTGTGACCCCCAACAATTTTGATAAGTACAGTGCAACCCCCAACAATTTTGATAAGTACAGTGTGACCCCCAACAATTTTGATAAGTACAGTGTGACCCCCAACAATTTTGATAAGTACAGTGTGACCCCCAACAATTTTGATAAGTACAGTGTGACCCCCAACAATTTTGATAAGTACAGTGTGACCCCCAACAATTTTGATAAGTACAGTGCAACCCCCAACAATTTTGATAAGTACAGTGTGACCCTCAACAATTTTGATAAGTACAGTGTGACCCCCAACAATTTTGATAAATACAGTGTGACCCCCAACAATTTTGATAAGTACAGTGTGACCCCCAACAATTTTGATAAGTACAGTGCAACCCCCAACAATTTTGATAAGTACAGTGCAACCCCCAACAATTTTGATAAGTACAGTGCAACCCCCAACAATTTTGATAAGTACAGTGTGACCCCCAACAATTTTGATAAGTACAGTGTGACCCCCAACAATTTTGATAAGTACAGTGTGACCCCCAACAATTTTGATAAGTACAGTGCAACCCCCAACAATTTTGATAAGTACAGTGCAACCCCCAACAATTTTGATAAGTACAGTGTGACCCCCAACAATTTTGATAAGTACAGTGTGACCCCCAACAATTTTGATAAGTACAGTGTGACCCCCAACAATTTTGATAAGTACAGTGTGACCCCCAACAATTTTGATAAGTACAGTGTGACCCCACCTCCTAATGCCACTAATAATAAAATTCAAAATATTTTTGGCAATGCAACCATATTTGGTAAAATAAACTTCAGTCCATGATTTACTTGCCCATCAAGTTTCAGTCATAAATGTCCAACAGTCTATGATTTTTATTATCATTTAATGATAAGCACACCTGAATACAACCTGCAAAATTCCCAATAACTGACACACTCGGCCCCGCTTAGCATTGCCCCGATTTCTGCTGTGATCTTCTTCTTCTGTTCAGGAATAGTCAGAGAATTATTTTGATAGATATTATCTTTGAGATAACCTTACAGATGAAAATTGAATTGGGGTAAGGTCTGGTGAGTGTGAAGCTATTCAGGATCATACCTACTGATGAAACGATCACCAAAGTGTTCCTGCATATCATTGAATGAAGATAAAACAAAAACTGTTGAACATTCATGACTGAAATTTGGTGGACAAGTTAGGTCTAGACTGAAGTTTATTTTTACTAAATATGATTTTGAATTTTATTAACGATTTCATGGCTGGCATTTTTGGTGTGGATCACCCTTACTTTATATTAAATACTAGCGGGAATCGATTAAAATAATTTAGTCGGACGTTTCTGTAGCAGAGGTACCCAGCTTTGCTTATCGGATACATATGACATCTCAAATTAGCTGTATCTGCCTGGTGTTGCCTAAAGTTCTTTTCACTTTCATTTTGGTTTTTTTAAATAGGATTTTGAAAGTTAAATTTAATTATTACAATATCGGTTGTTCATTAATTATTTTAAGTAAAAAACGAAAAAACTATGAACGTATTTACTGGATTTTTGGTTAGTTGTAGCAAAAAAACTAATTATTTATATATCTACTATATAAAATCAAGTTAGTTGGATTTTACTTGTTGGACCTAAATAGGAATGTATCTGACACATCGTTATTTGCTTCTAACTGTCCAGTCAATTACGTTGTTTATCGATCTTTATTGTTTGCTGTTGAAAATTAGAATTTCAGTCAAATTTATGAATTACACACTATATCCAGTTCAGTATTTTCTTCAGTAACAGACACATCAAGAGAAACACCGGTAACTTCGGGGTTAGTTACTAATTATGGACAATTACAAATGGCTACACAATTTTAAGTCATTGAGTACACACTTTTAATTATTCGTCCTTCTAACAGTTTTATGGTGACTCGGTTTTCAGATATAGATTTAAATGTTAAAAAACATCATACATTTTCAGCGAAACAAATCATCATCACATTTTCCTTTTGTGTTTACTGAAAGAGCCACGGCTGTCCGTTTTTTTTTAATTTTTACTTTTAAAAGGTTTCCCTTTACTACTGTAAACTTAGCTTTCATCAACACTTTTAATTCTTCCTTTTTATTGAATGATTTACATGGACATTTCATCGAGTGAGTCCACAAAATAAAAATACATAATCATTTTCAGATGATTTTTCGCCTGCATGTGTTTACTGTATGAGTCGCAGTTGGCTAAATAAATGTTTAAAATCAGTTTAATCTGCTTACAATTTTTAACGTAAATTCAACAAATGCACATTAATCAAAATTAAAATCGTACATCTTCAGTGACTCAAACAGAAAGCATCATCGTCATCATCATAAACGTTACATTCTCTATTACACTTACATGTTTACTGAATGTGTCACAGGTTGTCATTTGTAACCTTTTGACCTCACAAAACATACACAAGATGCAGATGTTTTTTTCATCCTTAGGTGTTTACCATAATAGATAAATTGATGTTTATAAACATTTTACTTACTATTTAATCATCATCATATTCGGTTTAACAGCCATTTTTTATGCTGGCATGTGTTGGACGGCTTTTAGAAATTGACTTCCAAGCTAAACTATCTCTTCCTCGTACATTTTTCTTGGCCTTCCCCTGGAAACTAACCCTGCTACAAACCAAAGAACTCTCATCTATTCTTTCAACGTGGCCATATTATATCTCCCTGTCTAGATTTAATCTTCCTCTGAGATCATCAGAAATAAGTTTTTCTTCAAGTAGCAATATCCACCGACCATAAAACACTTTGGATAATCACAGATTTCAAGGTAGTTCTATTAAAATAGTCACATTTTAAAAACCAAAGCATTTTAAGTCCTCAAAATACCACCATTTTGTTCAGAAATGAATATCCTTTCATATGCATTAATAAATAATAATCTACATTATATATCTGTAGAGTTTTCAGCAAATAAAGTCATAAAAATGTTAACACCATTTTCGGCCATTTACGTCACTTTATGGTAAATTATTTTACATTAAAATTTATGTGAAACTAATCGCACACACTAAATTCTAAAATAATAATTTTATTTCTTTCCGCTAAGTTTTCAGGGTGTTCAGACGTAATTGCTCCTAGCCCTCCAACTAACCTGATGTCCAAGTGGCAAGCCCCTTCCCACAAAGACCCTCTTAAAACCAAACAATCGTCTAAAAAAAAAGAAAAAAAAAAAGAAAAGAAAAAAGTTTTCAGGGTGTTCACACGTAATTGCGTAAAAAAGGTAGAATCTCATTTTGGGGAGGTAAGGGGGTGATTTAGCACACAATAATACCAAAGAAATCTTGCAATATATCCATTTTAAACAGTCCTAGTATTAGATTTCAGTTTCTTGTACATAAAATGTATTACAATTCAACTTTGACTTCTCCAACTTCTTTTTTTAATGGATACATGGTATATTTTAAGGTATTACAGCATATTTATTTGCATTTACTGCAGATTACTTGGAAACTTAATTTCTGGAGATTTTCAGTGGCATATTCTGATTCCTTGTACAAAAATACACTTATATGGTAAATTTCATTGCTTAATCTTGTATTTTAACAAAGATATAACATTTTTACTGAAAAATTAGTGTAAAAAATGTGATAAAACACATATTATCTTAAGAAAATATCCAATTGTGTGAGGCACAAAAATAGTCATAACTTCCTTATTTTTAGTCAGATTTAAAAAATTTAAAAAGATTCTTTCTTAGATCATCAAGCTCTTTCTATATATGCCATTATTGAGATATTTTAAGCAATTTAAATCTTTTCATGTGTATTGCTACTTTAAGCCTCACATTATACATCCATCGTATCAGTCTCATATTTTTCTGCATGCGATGCACGTCCTCAATTTTCACTGGCCAGGTTTCATTTCCATACATCATCACCCTTTGTCGGCAGTAGTAACGCTCTGCTGGTTAGTTCCCTGAAATTACTCCATCCACTCCTAAATCTGGCAATCACACTAGCACCTGCTCCTCCCTGTGCTCCAACGGTATCATCAAGGTAACAAAACTTCTCGACTCCGCATCACCATCCACATATGCTTTCTCCACAACTGAGTTCTCATCCATTTCCATTATCTTACACACAAACTAGTTATCATCTTTTCTCGTTTAAACCACAAATTATCAAATTACACATTCAATTCCGAGGATCAAGCTTGTTGGGCTCTGTCCAAGTGTATCGACATTCAAGCAACAAAATCTTTTATAATGTGTTGTTTTAATCTTTAACTTCAGTCAAATCCAAAAGTAATCGTCATGTTGAACTCGAGAATTTATACAGAATTTCAACCATTTTTTTTTTGTGATTAAATGAAAATAAATGATTTCGAAATGAGAGATGTTTTTTTATCGAAAGTTCTATCTTACTCATTACTGTTGTTGCATGTGACATTATCCGCCGTCTCAACACAATCAATCCTGTTAATAAACGAACATTTCTCACAACTTACTTTGAAATTTGGGCTAAAAAGTTTGTGGGCCTTGTCTTTGTTGGCTTTATCGATTTCATTTTTTGTGAACGTCAGCGTCAAGCACATTTCTTTGACGCCATTATTGCCATCTTTGGAATTCTTCCACGATTCTTCAGTTGTGTCCACAAAGAACGTGTTGAACCAAAAATGGAACATCTTTTCCTGAAAAAAAGAAATGAAAAAAGAAAAATTTAAAAATAAATACTTATATATAACTAGCTGTATTTACCCGGTGTCATTAATGTCAATCTAGAAGAATATCTGTCACAAGACGGGTAAAATTAATTCCCTGAACAGAACAGTTTTGCACCACTTTTATGCCCCCTTACAAAGATTAAAATCAAGATATAATGATACTAAACCTTATGTCTAGAATCCTTATTCCCATTTTGATAAAAATCTATTACATGATTTTGATTCTAAAAATGTCTGAAACTGAAATTAAACTCCCTCCTGCCAGACAAAAATCAACAGCGAGCTACGAGCCATATTGGACATTTCACAGTTTCTAAGTAAGTTGAATTTTTTTTTTACTTATTTTATTTACATAATATCGGTATAAAGCACTTACTTTATTTACATAATATCGGTATAAAGTACTTATTCTGTGTTTTGTTAAAACCGTTTAGTTACCACCATTCTTCGTTTAACTTTTACGTTTTGTGGTTGAAGATTTTGTAATATATTTTTTCTAATTGAGATTTGAACAATCAAATATATATATATATATATATATATATATATATAAATATATAAATAATTGGTAAAATTCTGTAATTTTAATAGATATATATTTGTGATAAAATTCTGAAAATATTCTTTTGGCGACCACGTGTTTCAGAAAAAGAAATAAAATAATAGTTTTGCTTGTTCACAAGTTTAACAAAACTTGTTTTGTTTATAAAAACAATTCGAATAGGTACTTTTTTATTTCAAAGTTTAGCAAAACTATTTTGTAAAAAGTTTTATAACAACAAAAAATACTGTTTTGTAATTTAAACAACAAGTGTTTTATTTTTTATTTGTTTAGAAGTTTAAACATTTTGTTTATAAAAACAATTTGTAAAAAGTTCCGTAGAAATAAATGACTTGTTTTTTATATGTTCAGTGGTTTATTCGGAAGTTTAGTGAAACTTTCTTTTTTGTTTATAAGAGTTAGAATTCCTTGGCAAGGAGCAAAGTGTAGTATCTTTTCTGATAATGCACTTAGTCTTTGAATGAGAAATCCTTCTAGACTGAGGCAATTTAAATTTTTGTCCCAATCCAGTGTTGCTTTTTTGGAGGATGGGGGCTGAATTTTCCACACATTAAAAATCGACCTTGTGTCTCACTCTGCCCTCGTGGGAATGAAAGTAAATAGGAAAAAAATAGAATACTTTTTATTTGAAAGTTTAGCGAAACTTTTTTTTTTGTTAAAACTAAAAGTATCGTAAAAAATGACGCTTTGTTTTGTAATTAAAAAAATAACAGTAAATTCGCTAATTTGTTCAGAAGTTTAACAAAATATTTTTTCTTTAAAATAACAATTAGAATTCTTTTTATTTATTCAGAAATTTAGCGAAACCTTTTTGGAAAAAAGTTTTGAAAAGTTAATGAAAGTTGAACTTGAAGAGGTTAATAACATAATAAGTCATCTGGATACAGTTCTGATGAAGTCTGAGTTTTGTCTATTTTGAGTTCAACTTGTTATCTTCATGGTTTTATGGACACTAATGAAAACAACCAAATCATTTAGATAGGCAAGATATCAGGTTTATAGAACATTTCTTTAAAAAAAAAATTCATTAAATATTTTGAGATTCTTTTTTGACATTTCTTTAATATTTCTTTTTTGATAAGAGAATTGTAAATTTTTTAATTTCAAGTTTTTGCTTGGTTCTGCAAACTCTTTCCAAATATGAAGGTGGAACAGTCAAGATTGTTTGGACAAATTCAACGGACCTTTACGAAAGTTTAAGTAAATTTTTCTACCAAAGTAGAAGCTGAATTGAAAATCTTTTTAGATGCTTTATATGATGCCTATTTTGTAGCTGAAGAACTTTTTACAATAGGAATCTCATTGCAAGAACTGGAAGATGCAGCACCATTCAAAAGTGTTCCTAATGACATCACTCCGACTCTGGGGCAATTCTTCAATTTTATTATTATTCAACTAAAAAACATCTAATGTTTAACATAATGGTAATGTTGAATCACCTTCTGTTTGCAAATTACAATGAAAAATATTTGTTTGCTATAGTAAATAAACTTTCAAAAGAATGTAAAAAAATACAGGGCTATAAAAAAAAAACTTGAGAGACTGTAACAGTTTTAAATGTCTCCATTTCATGATCAAGCATCTCAAGAAAAAACTCCAGATTGTCCTTCTCAGGATAAACCTCCTAATTTAGTCTCTCCAGAACAACCATCGGTTGCTGCCAAAATGATGACGACACTTGAACAATCCCAGGATCAGCTCTTCAACATGGCTGTTAATTTCCAAACAACAAGAGAACAGTATAAAATGGCTTCTCAGGAAATATCTACCCTAAGCAAGGAAAATGTTCAACTCAAAATATCAAGAGCAAGGCTTCTAAAGAAACTTTCTAAACTTAATAAATCAGTTAAGAGCGAAAAATGTCATTCAAAGCAAGATGTACAAAAAAAATAATAATTTGAAAAAATATAATCACAAAATAATTGCAGAAAATAAAGAACTAAAAAAAAAGTCAAGTTCTTGGATAATGAGGGACTAAGGAAAACGTATCTTAGCAAAAGACAAAAAGTTTCTAGGGTAAAAAAAAAAAATGAAAAATGAGACCTGTCTAATTCATGACTTATTTTAATCTGTATCGGATGAAAGAAACATCACAATAACCAGGTACAAGACTTTCAATCACTTCACTGACAAAGTCCGGCTGACCGTTATAGGTCTTCAAGAAATTTATAATAAGCCTTTGTTTAAAAATTGATCGCTGATTTTTTTCTATAACAGATTTCCAGGTTTCGATGGCAATGCCTCTTTATTTTTTTACATGCCAAAAGTTGGATAACTTCAAAAAATCTTCGGTACTGTTTTAGATATTGACCCTAATTTCCGTGACTGCCTGGCAAACCCATAGCTGAAATGAATAAACTTTTTTTTAATTAATATTTAACCATTTTATGTAAGAAATTTTTTTATAAACGCTAACATTTTAAACCAATTTTTTTGTAACTGAAATAAACTGTTTTTATAAACTTTAGAACGCGAAAATAATAACTTTTTTAAACCATTTTTTTTTTTTTGTAATTACGCATTGTTTTTTTGGTTTTTTCCATTATTTTAGCTGGAGGGGTAAGGGCTTGTTTTTCGTTTTTGGAGGGGGGGGGACTTAGCGAAATACAGGCAGAAGAGGAGTAATTGAACTACACAACACTTCAAAATTCATTGTCAACAAGTGCCAAGCGTCGGACGCCAGCCTCGTTTTCGATTTCGGCAGGTCTCGGACGCTTCCGTTAGCTGTCGGCTTGCTGCTGCCGGGCAGTCACGGAAATTAGGGTCAATATCTAAAACAGTACCAAATCTTCCAATATTAGAAAGAAAACAATTTTTTTTTTTAATTCCTCATCCTAAAATTAGTCAAGTATAAAAGTTTCAGGCTTGTATCTTTAATGGGTAACTTTTTACAAAAGTTCAGTAAGGTGTACATTTGACACATTTTTCTGCCCAACTGCCAAATTGTGCCTCTGGCCATGTTTAAGAGGTTTTTATGGATGTACCAATGAAAAAAAATCAGTTTAATCTGTATGATGTTATGAATCATAATAATAAGTTTCAATGTGTTAGCTGTTAAAATAAAACTTCTATGAACAATCAAAGTTGCTCTTCTGTATCGTTTCTACACAATTTTTGTGACGGCATATGATTTTCATCAATGTTTAAGACTGGGTATATCTAAGAATTATTAATTCCATTTATATTATCTTTCTTTTAATGAACTATGGCATTATATTTATAAAGACTTTTCACTTATTTAAAGCTTTTATCTTCAGTTATACACTGAAAAGTTGGCCTTTTGTTCAGTATCACACAAAATGAGATGTCCGACCAACTTTGAATGCCCATAACTCGGGTACTAATTGAGATACCAAGACAAATTTGGTATTTTAAAAAAATCTTGCCACACTATATGTGCATACCTAAATTTTTTTTGGTATATTGAAAAAAAAAATCAGTTTGGTATACTATGCTATTAAGATATAAATGTTTTAATCGCTATTTAAATATTTATTGGATGATTGATTGCTTCCAAAACTTCCACCCACCAGAGAGCTCGACAATGACTGTCGTAAAAGGTCAGTGCACCGAGTGGGGTTTTTCTACTGACATCACGGCAGTAAGTATGCTAAGCAGATAAACAAGATGCTTCGTAAAGAAAGGTTATTACACGCAAACACAGGGACTGTGGTCATTTCTGTCTGAAATTATTTCATCTGGGATGTAGTTTGGTATTTAAAAAAGGATACCGATGATTTTGTTTTCATGGTTGGAAATCTTATAGTGATTTGAAGGTAAAACTTAAAAAAAAAACAAAAAAAAAAAACAAAAAAACTCAGACTAAAATTCAAGATAGTTGACAAACCTGTCTTGATAAGATAGCAAAAATGGCTTCATTTGTAGAATAATCTGAGCCGGATGAATTAAGAAATTAAATCAATTAAAATTTATTGTTCTTAACATGGTCCAATGTTTAACAAAAAGAAAAAAATCTAGGCAGAATCAAGTAATGATTTGTCAGACGCAATGCTACAGTGGTCTAAGTTAAAGAATCTGACTAACTTTTCTTTATATATTAGAGCGTAACAATTAGATGTGTAGTAAATATATTAAACTAAAAAGGATTCAATTTTGGAAAAATTCATTTTAAAATGGGTAAAGTCAAAATCTTTTTTTACCTTAGTGACACCAGTTAGTTTTCAATTAGCTTTGCCATATTTCATTTATGGTGATCGAAAGAGCTAATTTTTTTTTGTAATGGAGGTGAAAGGTGATAACATCCCGACAAGCATGAATAAGCGTATTGTTATACGGACATGGTTTTGTGAAAAAAATATTTTACAGGCTGAATTGGAAAGATTGTTAAGAGGAGGGGGGGGGTGGCATAATGAAAAAATCATGTGCTAACCTTTTTCATCATTTTAGGCTTATTAAAAAACTCAATTTTTATATCGCTACAGACTGGCTGCTGCTTCGCTAGCTCCATATCGACGACGCCTTCGCCCTTTTTGGCCCCTTCGTACACGGGAGAAGCGCACATTCTGGTCTTCGAGCGGTAGATTACAAAATAGGGATCTGAAAAAATTTAAAATAACACATTAAAAGAAAAAAAAAAAAAAAAAATCACTGAAAAAATGATGAAATACTTAGTATTAGTAGGGGCACCTGGTGTTGCCCAGGAGATACATTGGAAAAAGAGCTGCAACTACCTGGTGTTAACCAGGGTTAGGGTTTAAATTTCATTTTAGTTTGGCTTTTTTATTTATAAATTCAATACTTTTGAGAAATAGCTTTTTTAATTTTTTAATTTATTAACAAAATATCTATAGTCAAATATCATTGGTATAGACATTTTTAAGCATAATTAATCCTGTTAAAGGTTTATTTTTGTATTATTTGGATAATTCAGACTACCATGCAGTTGCTTATCTTGATGAGATTTTAATAAAAAAGTGAAAATCAAAAACAACACACTGAACATGTGAAAAATGGTATTTAATAAAATTAAAGAATTAAAACGATTCTGACATTGATAATCCCTAAATTTTTTAACACTTAAATATTTGGTGAACAACAATGGTAAATATGCCGCCGCTGTCACCTCAAATGTTTAAATATTGCAAAGTTTACAGTAACTTTATTCCAAGAATGCATGCAGTAAGATCTTCAATTACTAAAGAAAGCTACAAACTGGAACTGGTCTTCTGAATGTCAAAAGTCATTTGAAAAAATTATAAACGCTTTAACATCTGACTTATCTCTGACACATTATGATCCTATTAAAAGAATATACGTTGCATTTGATGCTAATAACTCGGGATTAGGACCGTTTTACTACACAAGGAAGACAATGGAAAACTGAAAGCAGTTGTCCACGGATCAAGAACGTTATTATCATGTGTTATTATACAGTGAACGTGTGGTGATACCGGTATCACTTTGCTTGTATTAATTATCATGATGTTTTTTTATACAGTGAATGTGTTGTGATACCAGCATCACTTTGCTAGTATTAATTATCATGATGTTTTTTTATACAGTGAATATGTGGTGATACCAGAATCACTTTGATTGTATAAATTATCATCATGTTTTTTTATACAGTGAACGTGTGGTGATACCAGCATCACTTTGATCGTATTAATTATCATCATATTTTGTTATACAGTGAATGTGTGGTGATACCAGCATCACTTTGCTTGTATTTATTATCATCATGTTTTGTTATACAGTGAATGTGTGGTGATACCAGAATCACTTTGTTTGTATAAATTATCATCATGTTTTTTTATACAGTGAATGTGTGGTGATACCAGCATCACTTTGCTTGTATTAATTATCATCATGTTATATGGTGAACGTTTGGTGATACAAGCATAACTTTGATTGTATTAATTATCATCATATTTTGTTATAAAGTGAACGTGTGGTGATACCAGCATCACTTTGCTAGTATAAATTATCATCATGTTTTTTTATACAGTGAATGTGTGGTGATACCAGAATCACTTTGATTGTATAAATTATCATCATGTTTTTTTATACAGTGAACGTTTGGTGATACCAGCATCACTTTGCTTGTATTAATTATCATCATATTTTGTACTACAGTGAATGTGTGGTGATAGCAGCATCACTTGGCTTGTATTAATTATCATCATATTTTGTTATACAGTGAATATGTGGTGATACCAGCATCACTTGGCTTGTATTAATTATCATCATGTTTTGTTATACAGTGAATGTGTGGTGATAGCAGCATCACTTTGCTAGTATAAATTATCATCATGTTTTTTTATACAGTGAATGTGTGGTGATACCAGCAACACTTTGCTTGTATTAATTATCATCATGTTTTGTTATACAGTGAATATGTGGTGATACCAGCAACACTTTGCTAGTATTAATTATCATCATGTTTTGTTATACAGTGAATGTGTAGTTATACCAGCATCACTTTGCTAGTATAAATTATCATCATGTTTTTTTATACAGTGAATGTGTGGTTATACCAGCAACACTTTGCTTGTATTAATTATCATCATGTTATACGGTGAACGTTTGGTGATACAAGCATAACTTTGATTGTATTAATTATCATCATGTTTTTTTATACAGTGAATATGTGGTGATACAAGCATCACTTTGTTTGTATTAATTATCATGTTTTTTTTATACAGTGAATGTGTGGTGAAACTAGCATCACTTTGCTTGTATTAATTATCATCATATTTTTATACAGTGAATGTGTGGTGATACCAGCATCACTTTGCTTTTATTAATTATCATCATGTTTTGTTATACAGTGAATGTGTGGTGATACCAGCATCACTTTGCTTTTATTTATTATCATCATGTTTTTTTATACAGTGAATGTGTGGTGATACAAGCATCACTTAGCTTGTATTAATTATCATCATATTTTGTTATACAGTGAATGTTTGGTGATACCGGCAACACTTTGATAGTATTAATTATCATCATATTTTGTTATACAGTGAATGTGTGGTGATACCTGCATCACTTTGATAGTATTAATTATCATCATATTTTGTTATACAGTGAATGTTTGGTGATACCGGCAACACTTTGATAGTATTAATTATCATCATATTTTGTTATACAGTGAATGTGTGGTGATACCTGCATCACTTTGCTAGTATAAATTATCATCATGTTTTTTTATACAGTGAATGTGTGGTGATACCAGCAACACTTTGATTGTATTAATTATCATCATGTTATACAGTGAACGTTTGGTGATACAAGCATAACTTTGCTCGTATTAAAATCATATTTTGTTATACAGTGAACGTGTCGTGATACCCGCATAACTTTGATTGTATTAATTATCATCATGTTTTGTTATACAGTGAATGTGTGGTGATACCAGCATCACTTTGCTAGTATTAATTATCATCATGTTTTGTTATACAGTGAACGTGTGGTGATACCAGCATCACTTTGCTAGTATAAATTATCATCATGTTTTTTTATACAGTGAATGTGTGGTTATACCAGCAACACTTTGCTTGTATTAATTATCATCATGTTTTTTTATACAGTGAACGTTTGGTGATACCAGCATCACTTTGCTTGTATTAATTATCATCATGTTTTTTATACAGTGAATATGTGGTGATACAAGCATCACTTTGTTTGTATTAATTATCATGTTTTTTATACAGTGAATATGTGGTGATACAAGCATCACTTTGTTTGTATTAATTATCATGTTTTTTATACAGTGAATATGTGGTGATACAAGCATCACTTTGTTTGTATTAATTATCATGTTTTTTATACAGTGAACGTGTGGTGATACCAGCATGACTTTGCTATTATTAATTATCATCATGTTTTGGGTACTGTTTTAGATATTGCCCCTAATTTCCGTGACTGCCCGGCAGCAGCGAGCCGACAGCTAACGGAAGGTCCGAGACCTGCCGAGTCGTCAGACAACAATGTAAGACGATGAATATACGTAAAGAAAAAGAAATGCATATATTTTTATACAAAAAATTAAATAAATGAACAAACCCATAGCTGAAATGAATAAACTTTTTTTTTAATTAATATTTAACAATTTTATGTAAGATAATTTTTAAACCATTTTTTTTTTTTGCAACTGAAATAAACTGTTTTTATAAACTGTAGAACGCGAAAATAATAACTTTTTTAAACCATTTTTTTTTTTTTTTTCAATTACGCATTATTTTGTTTTTTTTGTTTTTTCCATTATTTTAGCTGGAGGGGTAAGGCTTGTTTTTCGTTTTTGGAGGGGGGCTTAGCGAAATACAGGCAGAAGAGGAGGATGGGGTCGTCGCATTACCGGTCGCCATATCCTGGGACCACAGGTAGATCATTTTTAAAATTGTTGATATGGCGAGTTTCGACCGCGAAAAAAACGTCCCTGATCGCAACGAAATCCAAGCCCGGCATTCCTGGGTGTGGGATCTCCAGGCATATTTTTCAGTAACTGTCTTTCGCGGTACTAGCCAGCAAAGTCGGCCGCCGCCGCATCGCATATCTTTTGCCAGCAGAGCTTTGTGCTGGCAAAAGTTAATGCACTGCTCCGGAGAGGCAATTGAACTACACAACACTTCAAAATTCATTGTCAACAAGTGCCAAGCGTCTCTCCTTCAAATCAATATGGTCTGCCAGCCTCGATTTCGGCAGGTCTCCGACGCCAGCCTCGTTTTTGATTTCGGCAGGTCTCTGACGCTTCCGTTAGCTGTCGGCTTGCTGCTGCCGGGCAGTCACGGAAATTAGGGTCAATATCTAAAACAGTACCATGTTTTGTTATACAGTGAATATGTAGTGATACCAGCAACACTTTGCTTGTATTAATTATCATCATGTTATACAGTAAACGTTTGGTGATACAAGCATAACTTTGATTGTATTAATTATCATTATGTTTTGTTATACAGTGAACGTGTGGTGATACCAGCATAACTTTGATTGTATTAATTATCATCATGTTTTGTTATACAGTGAATATGTGGTGATACCAGCATCATTTTGCTAGTATAAATTATCATCATGTTTTGTTATACAGTGAATGTGTGGTGATACCAGCATCACTTTGCTTGTATTAATTATCATCATGTTTTGATATACAGTGAATGTGTGGTGATACCAGCATCACTTTGCTTGTATTAATTATCATCATGTTTTTTTATACAGTGAATATGTGGTGATACCAGCATCACTTTGCTTGTATTAATTATCATGTTTTTTTTATACAGTGAATGTGTGGTGAAACTAGCATCACTTTGCTTGTATTAATTATCATCATGTTTTTTTATACAGTGAATGTGTGGTGATACCAGCATCACTTTGCTTTTATTAATTATCATCATGTTTTGTTATACAGTGAATGTGTGGTGATACCAGCATCACTTTGCTTGTATTTATTATCATCATGTTTTTTTATACAGTGAATGTGTTGTGATACAAGCATCACTTAGCTTGTATTAATTTTCATCATGTTTTGTTATACAGTGAATGTGTGGTGATACCAGCATCACTTTGATAGTATTAATTATCATCATATTTTGTTATACAGTGAATGTTTGGTGATACCAGCATCACTTGGCTTGTATTAATTATCATCATGTTTTTTTATACAGTGAATATGTGGTGATACCAGCATCACTTTGCTAGTATAAATTATCATCATGTTTTTTTATACAGTGAATGTGTGGTGATACCAGCAACACTTTGATTGTATTAATTATCATCATGTTATACAGTGAACGTTTGGTGATACAAGCATAACTTTGCTCGTATTATCATCATATTTTGTTATACAGTGAACGTGTCGTGATACCAGCATAACTTTGATTGTATTAATTATCATCATGTTTTGTTATACAGTGAATGTGTGGTGATAGCAGCATAACTTTGCTTGTATTAATTATCCTCATGTTTTGTTATACAGTGAATGTGTGGTGATACCAGAATCACTTTTCTTGTATTAATTTTCATTATGTTTTGTTATATAGTGAATATGTGGTGATACCAGCAACACTTTGCTTGTATTAATTATCATCATGTTTTTTTATACAGTGAATGTGTGGTGATACCAGCATCACTTTGCTAGTATTAATTATCATCATGTTTTGTTATACAGTGAACGTGTGGTGATACCAGCATCACTTTGTTCATATCAATTCTCATCATGTTTTGTTATACAGTGAATGTGTGGTGATACCAGCATCATTTTTTTTGTAATAATTTTTATCATGTTTTGTTATATAGTGAATATGTGGTGATACCAGCAACACTTTGCTTGTATTAATTATCATCATGATTTTTATACAGTGAATGTGTGGTGATACCAGCATCACTTTGCTTGTATTAATAATCATCATGTTTTTCATACAGTGAATATGTGGTGATACCAGCATCACTTTGCTAGTATAAATTATCATCATGTTTTTTTATACAGTGAATGTGTGGTGATACCAGCAACACTTTGATTGTATTAATTATCATCATGTTATACAGTGAACGTTTGGTGATACAAGCATAACTTTGCTCGTATTATCATCATATTTTGTTATACAGTGAACGTGTCGTGATACCAGCATAACTTTGATTGTATTAATTATCATCATGTTTTGTTATACAGTGAATGTGTGGTGATAGCAGCATAACTTTGCTTGTATTAATTATCCTCATGTTTTGTTATACAGTGAATGTGTGGTGATACCAGAATCACTTTTCTTGTATTAATTTTCATTATGTTTTGTTATATAGTGAATATGTGGTGATACCAGCAACACTTTGCTTGTATTAATTATCATCATGTTTTTTTATACAGTGAATGTGTGGTGATACCAGCATCACTTTGCTAGTATTAATTATCATCATGTTTTGTTATACAGTGAACGTGTGGTGATACCAGCATCACTTTGTTCATATTAATTCTCATCATGTTTTGTTATACAGTGAATGTGTGGTGATACCAGCATCATTTTTTTTGTAATAATTTTTATCATGTTTTGTTATATAGTGAATATGTGGTGATACCAGCAACACTTTGCTTGTATTAATTATCATCATGATTTTTATACAGTGAATGTGTGGTGATACCAGCATCACTTTGCTTGTATTAATAATCATCATATTTTTTTATACAGTGAATGTGTGGTGATACCAGCATCACTTTGCTCGTATTAATTATCATCACGTTTTTTTATACAGTGAATATGTGGTGATACCAGCATCATTTTGTTAGTATAAATTATCATCATGTTTTGTTATACAGTGAATGTGTGGTGATACCAGCATCACTTTGCTTGTATTAATTATCATCATGTTTTGTTATACAGTGAATGTGTGGTGATATCAGCATCACTTTGCTTGTATTAATTATCATCATGTTTTTTTATACAGTGAATATGTGGTGATACCAGCATCACTTTGCTTGTATTAATTATCATGTTTTTTTTATACAGTGAATGTGTAGTGAAACCAGCATCACTTTGCTCGTATTAATTATCATCATGTTTTTTTATACAGTGAATGTGTGGTGATACCAGCATCACTTTGCTTTTATTAATTATCATCATGTCACTTGCTAGCAACTGACATCTCCCAGACCGCCAACCCTCCCCACACACAGAGAGAACAACAGGTAACACAATCAAAAACAATAATAAAAAAACCTGTAGCAAAAAAAAAAATGTAACAAAAAGTTTTCTTTAGTCAGTCTTTCTCTTTTTTTCTTTTTTCTTCTCTTTCTCTTTCCAGTCTATTAAAACATCAGGACTATGTATGTATGGGTGTGTGTGTGTATGCATTTTGTGGTTCCTGTGTTGGGAGGTGGGTAGGTGACAAATGAATTATTATGCATGCAATTAAAAGTTTGTCAATACAAATGGGAGCTCGCAACGCATCTTACAAATTACGTCACAATCACCCTCTACTCGGAATCAATCTCTACTTCTTCACTGGTCATCCACCTGGATTTCCGACAGGTACAGCGATTCCTGCCCCCGCTCGCGATCTGGGTGAAGTGTACTCAAGGGTAACCCTCCCTCGCTCATGCACTCGGCTGTCAGTGTACTCGCGCCGTCCAATTTCTCCCTATGTCTTTCTCACGCTCTTTGTCTTTTCTGCAAAAGCTCACCCTATTATTTATGTGCACAAACTCACTAACATCGGCCAAGTCCTATCGTGTCCGTGTCTAGTTCTACCTTTTAACGTGAATTTTCCCTTCCTGACGAGGTTAATCAAACCCTCAATCTTTTTAAAGCTAATAGCTTGTTACCTTCTGGTTATGCAACGCATTTTTACACATTATAATACTTTCATAACTGTTCGATGGGGTCGACCGGTAATTTCAAACGATTCGGTAATTCGGCCTGTATCTGTAACAGAAGCTCCCTTAATCTGCCAAGGTGATTATATTCCGCGACAAGTGTCTTTTGCGATAGCATATCCAACTGTGCACTCTCTCGTCAGTGTCACCTTTTTTTATACAGTGAACGTGTGGTGATACCTGAATCACTTTGCTCATATTATCACCATGTTTTGTCAAACAGTGAATGTGTTGTGATACAAGCATCACTTCGCTCATATTAATTATCATCATGTTTTGTTATACTGTGAATGTGTGGTGATATCAGCATAACTTTGCTCATATTAATCATCACCATATTTTTTTATACGGTGAATCTGTTGTGATACCAGCATGACTTTGCTCATTAATTATCATCATGTTTTGTTATACAGTGAATGTGTTGTGATACCAGCATCACTTTGCTCATATTAATTATCATCATGTTCTGTTATACAGTGAATGTGTTGTGATACCAGCATCACTTTGCTCATATTAATTATCATCATGTTTTATTATACAGTGAATGTGTTGTGATACCAGCATCACTTTGCTCATATTAATTATCATCATGTTTTGTTATACAGTGAATGTGTTGTGATACAGTGAATGTGTTGTGATACCAGCATCACTTTGCTCATATTAATTATCATCATGTTTTGTTATACAGTGAATGTGTTGTGATACCAGCATCACTTTGCTAATATTAATTATCATCATGTTTTGTTATACAGTGAATGTGTTGTGATACCAGCATCACTTTGCTCATATTAATTATCATCATGTTTTATTATACAGTGAATGTGTTGTGATACCAGCATCACTTTGCTCATATTAATTATCATCATGTTTTGTTATACAGTGAATGTGTTGTGATACAGTGAATGTGTTGTGATACCAGCATCACTTTGCTCATATTAATTATCATCATGTTTTGTTATACAGTGAATGTGTTGTGATACCAGCATCACTTTGCTAATATTAATTATCATCATGTTTTGTTATACAGTGAATGTGTGGTGATACCAGCATCATTTTTTTTGTAATAATTTTTATCATGTTTTGTTATATAGTGAATATGTGGTGATACCAGCAACACTTTGCTTGTATTAATTATCATCATGATTTTTATACAGTGAATGTGTGGTGATACCAGCATCACTTTGCTTGTATTAATAATCATCATGTTTTTCATACAGTGAATATGTGGTGATACCAGCATCACTTTGCTAGTATAAATTATCATCATGTTTTTTTATACAGTGAATGTGTGGTGATACCAGCAACACTTTGATTGTATTAATTATCATCATGTTATACAGTGAACGTTTGGTGATACAAGCATAACTTTGCTCGTATTATCATCATATTTTGTTATACAGTGAACGTGTCGTGATACCAGCATAACTTTGATTGTATTAATTATCATCATGTTTTGTTATACAGTGAATGTGTGGTGATAGCAGCATAACTTTGCTTGTATTAATTATCCTCATGTTTTGTTATACAGTGAATGTGTGGTGATACCAGAATCACTTTTCTTGTATTAATTTTCATTATGTTTTGTTATATAGTGAATATGTGGTGATACCAGCAACACTTTGCTTGTATTAATTATCATCATGTTTTTTTATACAGTGAATGTGTGGTGATACCAGCATCACTTTGCTAGTATTAATTATCATCATGTTTTGTTATACAGTGAACGTGTGGTGATACCAGCATCACTTTGTTCATATTAATTCTCATCATGTTTTGTTATACAGTGAATGTGTGGTGATACCAGCATCATTTTTTTTGTAATAATTTTTATCATGTTTTGTTATATAGTGAATATGTGGTGATACCAGCAACACTTTGCTTGTATTAATTATCATCATGATTTTTATACAGTGAATGTGTGGTGATACCAGCATCACTTTGCTTGTATTAATAATCATCATATTTTTTTATACAGTGAATGTGTGGTGATACCAGCATCACTTTGCTCGTATTAATTATCATCACGTTTTTTTATACAGTGAATATGTGGTGATACCAGCATCATTTTGTTAGTATAAATTATCATCATGTTTTGTTATACAGTGAATGTGTGGTGATACCAGCATCACTTTGCTTGTATTAATTATCATCATGTTTTGTTATACAGTGAATGTGTGGTGATATCAGCATCACTTTGCTTGTATTAATTATCATCATGTTTTTTTATACAGTGAATATGTGGTGATACCAGCATCACTTTGCTTGTATTAATTATCATGTTTTTTTTATACAGTGAATGTGTAGTGAAACCAGCATCACTTTGCTCGTATTAATTATCATCATGTTTTTTTATACAGTGAATGTGTGGTGATACCAGCATCACTTTGCTTTTATTAATTATCATCATGTCACTTGCTAGCAACTGACATCTCCCAGACCGCCAACCCTCCCCACACACAGAGAGAACAACAGGTAACACAATCAAAAACAATAATAAAAAAACCTGTAGCAAAAAAAAAAATGTAACAAAAAGTTTTCTTTAGTCAGTCTTTCTCTTTTTTTCTTTTTTCTTCTCTTTCTCTTTCCAGTCTATTAAAACATCAGGACTATGTATGTATGGGTGTGTGTGTGTATGCATTTTGTGGTTCCTGTGTTGGGAGGTGGGTAGGTGACAAATGAATTATTATGCATGCAATTAAAAGTTTGTCAATACAAATGGGAGCTCGCAACGCATCTTACAAATTACGTCACAATCACCCTCTACTCGGAATCAATCTCTACTTCTTCACTGGTCATCCACCTGGATTTCCGACAGGTACAGCGATTCCTGCCCCCGCTCGCGATCTGGGTGAAGTGTACTCAAGGGTAACCCTCCCTCGCTCATGCACTCGGCTGTCAGTGTACTCGCGCCGTCCAATTTCTCCCTATGTCTTTCTCACGCTCTTTGTCTTTTCTGCAAAAGCTCACCCTATTATTTATGTGCACAAACTCACTAACATCGGCCAAGTCCTATCGTGTCCGTGTCTAGTTCTACCTTTTAACGTGAATTTTCCCTTCCTGACGAGGTTAATCAAACCCTCAATCTTTTTAAAGCTAATAGCTTGTTACCTTCTGGTTATGCAACGCATTTTTACACATTATAATACTTTCATAACTGTTCGATGGGGTCGACCGGTAATTTCAAACGATTCGGTAATTCGGCCTGTATCTGTAACAGAAGCTCCCTTAATCTGCCAAGGTGATTATATTCCGCGACAAGTGTCCTTTGCGATAGCATATCCAACTGTGCACTCTCTCGTCAGTGTCACCTTTTTTTATACAGTGAACGTGTGGTGATACCTGAATCACTTTGCTCATATTATCACCATGTTTTGTCAAACAGTGAATGTGTTGTGATACAAGCATCACTTCGCTCATATTAATTATCATCATGTTTTGTTATACTGTGAATGTGTGGTGATATCAGCATAACTTTGCTCATATTAATCATCACCATATTTTTTTATACGGTGAATCTGTTGTGATACCAGCATGACTTTGCTCATTAATTATCATCATGTTTTGTTATACAGTGAATGTGTTGTGATACCAGCATCACTTTGCTCATATTAATTATCATCATGTTCTGTTATACAGTGAATGTGTTGTGATACCAGCATCACTTTGCTCATATTAATTATCATCATGTTTTATTATACAGTGAATGTGTTGTGATACCAGCATCACTTTGCTCATATTAATTATCATCATGTTTTGTTATACAGTGAATGTGTTGTGATACAGTGAATGTGTTGTGATACCAGCATCACTTTGCTCATATTAATTATCATCATGTTTTGTTATACAGTGAATGTGTTGTGATACCAGCATCACTTTGCTAATATTAATTATCATCATGTTTTGTTATACAGTGAATGTGTTGTGATACCAGCATCACTTTGCTCATATTAATTATCATCATGTTTTATTATACAGTGAATGTGTTGTGATACCAGCATCACTTTGCTCATATTAATTATCATCATGTTTTGTTATACAGTGAATGTGTTGTGATACAGTGAATGTGTTGTGATACCAGCATCACTTTGCTCATATTAATTATCATCATGTTTTGTTATACAGTGAATGTGTTGTGATACCAGCATCACTTTGCTAATATTAATTATCATCATGTTTTGTTATACAGTGAATGTGTTGTGATACCAGCATCACTTTGCTAATATTAATTATCATCATGTTTTATTATACAGTGACTGTGTTGTGATACCGGCATCACTTTGCTCATATTAATCATCACCATGTTTTTTTATACGGTGAATCTGTTGTGATACCAGCATGACTTGTCTCATTAATTATCATCATGATTTTTATACAGTGAATGTGTTGTGATACCAGCATCACTTTGCTCATTAATTATCATCAAGTTTTGTTATACAGTGAATGTGTTGTGATACAAGCATCACTTTGCTCATATTAATTATCATCATGTTTTATTATACAGTGACTGTGTTGTGATACAAGGATCACTTTGCTCATATTAATTCTCATCATGTTTTGTTATACAGTGAATGTGTTGTGATACCGGCATCAATTCGCTTCTATTAATTATCATCATGTTTTGTTATACTGTGAATGTTTGGTGATACCAGCATCACTTTGCACATATTAGCTATCATCATGTTTTGTTATACAGTGACAGTGTTGTGATACTAGCATCACTTTTCTCATTAATTATCATCATGTTTTGTTATACAGTGAATGTGTGGTGATATCAGCATCACTTTGCTCATATTAATCATCACCATGTTTTTTATACGGTGAATCTGTTGTGATACCAGCATCACTTTGCTCATTAATTATCATAATGTTTTGTTATACAGTGAATGTGTTGTGATACCAGAATAACCTTGCTCATATTAATTATCATAATGTTTTGTTATACAGTGAATGTGTGGTTATACCGGCATAACTTTGCTCATTAATTATCATCAAGTATTGTTATACAGTGAATGTGTGGTGATACCAGCATCACTTTGCTCATATTAATCATCACCATGTTTTTTATACGGTGAATCTGTTGTGATACCAGCATCACTTTGCTCATTAATTATCATAATGTTTTGTTATACAGTGAATGTGTTGTGATACCAGTATAACCTTGCTCATATTAATTATCATAATGTTTTGTTATACAGTGAATGTGTGGTTATACCGGCATAACTTTGCTCATTAATTATCATCAAGTTTTGTTATACAGTGAATGTGTGCTGATACCAGCATCACTTTGCTCATATTAATCATCACCATGTTTTTTATAGGGTGAATCTGTTGTGATACCAGCATCACTAATTATCATAATGTTTTGTTGTGTTGTGATACCAGCGTGACTTTGCTCATTAATTATCATCATGTTTTTTTATACAGTGAATGTGTTGTGATACCAGTATTACCTTGCTAATATTAATTATCATCATGTTTTGTTATACAGTGAATGTGTTGTGATACCAGCATCACTTTGCTCATATTAATTTTCATCATGTTTTGTTATACAGTGAATGTGTTGTGATACCAGCATCACTTTGCTCATATTAATTTTCATCATGTTTTGTTATACAGTGAATGTGTTGTAATACCAGCATCACTTTGCTCATATTAATTATTATCATGTTCTGTTATACAGTGAATCTGGTGATACCAGCATCACTTTGCTCATATTAATTTTCATCATGTTTTGTTATACAATGACTATTGTGATACCGGCATCACTTTGCTCATATTAATTATCATCATGTTTTGTTATACAGTGAATGTGTTGTGATACCAGCATCAATTTGCTCATTAATTATCATCATGTTTTGTTATACAGTGAATGTGTTGTGATATCAGCATCACTTTGCTCATATTAATTCTCATCATGTTTTTTAATACAGTGAATGTGTTGTGATACCAGCATTACTTTGCTCATATTAATTATCATCATATTTTGTTATACAGTGAATGTGTGGTGATACCAGCATCACTTTGCACATATTAGCTATCATCATGTTTTTTTATACAGTGAATGTGTGGTGATACCAGCATCACTTTGCTCATATTAATTATCATCATGTTTTGTTTTACAGTGAATGTGTTGTGATACCAGCATCACTTTGCTCATATAAATTTTCATCATGTTTTGTTATACAGTGATTGTGTTGTGATACCAGCATCACTTTGCTCATATTAATTATCATCATGTTGTGTTATACAATGACTGTTGTGATACAGGCATCACTTTGCTCATATTAATTATCATCATGTTTTATTATACAGTGACTGTGTAGTGATACCGGCATCACTTTGCTCATATTAATTCTCATCATGTTTTGTCATACAGTGACTCTGTTGTGATACCGGCATCACTTTGCTCATATTAATTATCATCATGTTTTGTTATACAGTGACTGTGTTGTTATACCGGCATCACTTTGCTCATTTTAATCATCATCATGTTTTGTTATACAGTGAATGTGTTGTGATACCGGCATCACTTTGCTCATATTAATTCTTATCATGTTTTGTTATACAGTGAATGTGTTGTGATATCGGCATCACTTTGCTAATATTAATTCTCATCATGTTTTGTTATACAGTGAATGTGTTGTGATACCGGCATCACTTTGCTCATATTAATCATCATGTTTTGTTATACAGTGAATGTGTTGTGATACCGGCATCACTTTGCTCATATTAATTCTCATCGTGTTTCGTTATACAGTGAATGTGTTGTGATACCGGCATCACTTTGCTCATATTAATTATCATCATGTTTTTTTATACAGTGAATGTGTTGTGATACCAGCATCACTTTGCTTGTATTAATTATCATCATGTTTTGTTATACAGTGAATGTGTTGTGATACCGGCATCACTTTGCTCATATTAATTCTCATCATGTTTTGTTATACAGTGAATGTGTTGTGATACCAGCATCAATTTGCTCATTAATTATCATCATGTTTTGTTATACAGTGAATGTGTGGTGATACCATCATCACTTGGCTCATATTAATTCTCATCGTGTTTTGTTATACAGTGAATGTGTTGTGATACCGGCATCACTTTGCTCATATTAATTCTCATCATGTTTTGTTATACACTGAATGTGTTGTGATACCGGCATTACTTTGATAGTATTAATTATCATCATATTTTGTTATACAGTGAATGTGTGGTGATACCAGCATCACTTTGCACATATTAGCTATCATCATGTTTTGTTATACAGTGAATGTGTGGTGATACCAGCATCACTTTGCTCATATTAATTATCATCATGTTTTGTTATACAGTGAATGTGTTGTGATACCAGCATCACTTCGCCTATTAATTATCATCATGTTTTGTTATACAGTGAATGTGTTGTGATACCAGCATCACTTTGCTCATTAATTATCATCATGTTTTGTTATACAGTGTATGTGTTGTGATACCAGCATCAGTCGCCTATTAATTATCATCATGTTTTGTTATACAGTGAATGTGCTGATAGCGGCATCACTTTGAAATAATAATGAAAGATTTTTGGTACTAATGTACATAAAACCACCTGGAAAATACGCTGATTTAAGATTAAATTTTTTTGAAATACTGATGTGTGATGGTGAAAAAAATATCGCTAACCAAATTTTAATTAAAACAATTGCATAGTTTATTTTATTATATAAGGAATTCAATATTTTAATTTGCTGGAGTATTTGAGTTGAGACCTATTTTGTTAAATATAAGGGGCCAGAAATTGCAATTAGCTGTTTTTTATCTGACTAGATGGCGTGCTTTTTTATGTTTATATGATATCAAGTAATAAAATGATGTCTCTCAACTCAAAAAAACTCATTTGAAAAAAAGAATTAAATTTCTAATAAAAACTATTGAAATTGTTTTCTGTAAAATTTGGTAAGCGTTTCATTTTCTTAAAATAACACACAAGTATTTTCTAAAATTTTCTTTTTATTTAACATATTTACCGGGGAGTGCTCTGTAAAGAATATAGAACATCCACGAATACCTAGGATGAAAGCCTTTATGAAGAGTTTAGTTTAATGGCTTGACTTGGATAAAGAAATAAAAAAATCTTGTGAAACTTTGCAAATGCTGTGCAATGACAATAAAAGTACCATCAGTATAAATTAACTGGTGGCCAAAAATAGACAGAGCAAGGTTAAAACTACATATTGACTATGCGGGCCAATTATTACCTTATTGTAGTAGATAGTTTTATGAAGTGGCCAGAAGTTGGCAATTGTAGGAAACTAATGTGGAAACGCAGAATAAATCTTTGCATGATTTTGTATTCTTGATACAATTGTTTCTGATAATTGAACTCAATTTATGGCTAAAGAAATTGAGGATTTCTTAAAAAATTTTTCAATCAGTCATGTGACAAGCGTTCCATACTATCGAAGATATAACGACCAACTTTCATTGATATATTTAAGCAAGTATCAAGAATATCAGATGGAAGTGAAATTTAAGCTGAATTGCTACAACAATTTTTTCTGAATCTATTGAATAACGACTAACCTGAATACAAGTTTAGGAACGTCACTAGCTGAACTTATGTTTGCAAGAAAAATTTGATCGGTATTTGATAAACTGATATCTAACAAACCCCAAAAGTTTCAAAAGTATTAATCCAATAGAAAGTCTTTGAAGCCAAGTGAAAAACTGTATTTTAAAGATTATAAGAATGAAAATGTTAGCTGGAAATAAGGAATTATTGAGAAACAAATTAGAAGATCAGTTTATATCATCAAACACCCAACACCACAATCAGCTTAAAAAGAGGTTTACAGTTGAATCAAATCATCAGCTCATGAAGGTAATTATTTATTTGATGCGCAGAAACATCAAGTAGCACAAGAAGAGAAACACCTGAGTAAGCGTTAAATGGCAACTATTTAAATTTTTTAACAATAATCAAAAAAAAGAAGTGTCACTTCTGAAGAAAGTAAAAAGATGTGGTAGAGTGACAATAATGTATTTATTTTAATACAAATACATGTATTAGAGAATTAAAAAATATAGTTTATTTCCTAACCTTGTGTGAGTGTATTTATTTCTATTGACTATTTGGTGTATGATAGATATTAAAAAAAAATTTCTTTCTTTTTTTTTCTTTTTTACTTTCATTGTTAATCTTGTCTTCACGAAAACAGTGACAATATTTCTATTCTTTTTTTTTTTTTTTTGAAAAATAGATTATGGACATTTTTAAACCTTTACATTTGTGGAAGAAACACAGAGTTCTCCTTAGAATTCACAGCAGAAGGACAAATAAAGAAATATCAGACTTCTTCAGCGACAGCAAAAGGATGCTAGAAAAGGTCAGAAACAAACAAAAAGATTCAAGATTTGACAACGACCAGGCGACATCAGAGAGAAAAATGCATAATTAACAATCTGACACCGTCAGAACATCGTTCATCAGCACCGAAGGTGACATAATGCCACCCTACTTCTTCTCCGAGGGCCCGAGCGAGGTAGTGACAACCTGGATCAATAAGGTAGCTACAGGTAAACCGTATCGACGGGTGTAAAACTCACCACCCTGGCATACCAACCGGAAAACCCAGTCTTTGCTATCAAAGAACTTCATCGACCACATTTCACATGACATCTGGCCTCTCAGTTCACCTGACTGCAGCCCCCTCATCTTCTTTGTATGAGGGGGTGCAGTAGAACAAGACACCAACAGATCTAGCTGCAACACAAAAGACGAGCGAAAGGCTGGGATTTGTCGGGAGACAGTTACGAAGGCATGTGACTATCTCAAGGCTGTCATAAACACGAAAAGCAGGTTCGAGTGAAATCGACAAAACAAGTCATGAAGACAAACTGAAAACCCAAGTTTGATGAATAAGTCTCAAAAAATTAAACTACTGCCAGGTTATGTTTTCCTAAACAGTAATCTTGCAAACAAATAGTGTCCGCACGCTTTAAAGCACGAGTTATCTGCCCCTTCAATTACTACTACTTGAATTATATAAACGACCATTAGTCATAACTACTGTCAGGTTATGTTTTCCTAAACAATAATCTTGCAAACAAATATCGTTCGCATTCTGTATATAAAGGGATGGATATTTCAGATTGACAAATACTGTAACCCTCTCTTCACTGGCTCCCTTTTTCCCTTGTTAAGGTTAATGATACCAACAACAAAAATGTATATATACCTGAGACGTAGGCACGTCTGAACAGACGAATATCTATATGAATAAATATAATATTTTTAGAATATTTATATGCATCCAACAAAATGGAGAGAATTTAAAAATATTTATGCATCCAACAAAATGGAGAGAATTTTAAAATATTTATGCATCCAACAAAATGGAGAGAATTTTAAAATATTTATGCATCCAACAAAATGGAGAGCATTTTAAAATATTTATGCATCCAACAAAATGGAGAGAATTTAAAAATATTTATGCATCCAACAAAATGGAGAGAATTTTAAAATATTTATGCATCCAACAAAATGGAGAGAATTTTAAAATATTTATGCATCCAACAAAATGGAGAGAATTTAAAAATATTTATGCATCCAACAAAATGGAGAGAATTTTAAAATATTTATGCATCCAACAAAATGGAGAGAATTTAAAAATATTTATGCATCCAACAAAATGGAGAGAATTTTAAAATATTTATGCATCCAACAAAATGGAGAGAATTTTAAAATATTTATGCATCCAACAAAATGGAGAGAATTTAAAAATATTTATGCATCCAACAAAATGGAGAGAATTTTAAAATATTTATGCATCCAACAAAATGGAGAGAATTTAAAAATATTTATGCATCCAACAAAATAGAGAGAATTTTAAAATATTTATGCATCCAACAGAATGGAGAGAATTTTAAAATATTTATGCATGGAGAGAATTCTTTTAAAAGTAGAATTACATTTAACTGAAATACGATTCTTAAAAAAATTAGAGAATTTATTGGACGTCTTATTTGCATAAAATATGTTAACATCTTATTTTAATAAATAAATAACCACTGTTATTCGTTTTTTAATTTGACTCTAGCATTTGACTCGGTATAAGAAATAGTTTTACGTATGGACAAATGTAAAAATAGATATTTTATTCACAAATTATATTTTTTTAGTTTAAGATAAAAAACAAACTTGCCCTCGTTCTGTCAGCCATGACCAGGTTTCTGTTACATGTAACGGATATAAGTGCTGAGTAATAATCAGTTCTAAGTGACAGTCTTCTGGAGGTTGAAGGTTCAATCCTCAATGTGGGCGATACGAAGAATACAGTTATGAATTACTTAAGACTTCTATCTGATCATGGCTGATGGATTAAATAAAAGATCCCTGTTTCTGAATTTTTTAGATGAGGATTGATAATTTGGATCATTCGAACTACTGTTCTCATCTTAAGTGTTATTCTCACGTTTCGGCTACTGTAACCTCCGGCCTTCTTCAGGTGTATCTTTTCGAACACGGGAATATTTCTGTAACTCAGGACGGAATTTCGAACGGAACCCTTTATTTAATCCACAGGAGTAGCATGCTCTCGTTCAGTCAGCCATGACTGGGAGAAGTTTTCAGTAATACGCAATTCTTCATATCGCCTGGACCAAGAATTGAACTTCCACCGTTCAGACTATCACTTAGAACTGAATATTACTTAGTACTATATCCACTGCGCCACTGCAAGTTACATCAGCCAAAACGTTATGACAATAACATTCAGGATGAGAACAGTAGTCCGAATAATCCAAATCATCAATCCTCATGTAAAAACTTCTGAAACATTATTTTATTTTCTATTAAACTTTCAAATAGAATAACCAGTTAAAAGCTGGATAAACAATTTGGGATGCTGAAAACATACACATGGCTGCCAGTGATGAAATAATGTATTTAAGCTACTACTAAATTATATCCTTTAATTATTAATTTAAATAATAATGAAATTTCTCGCCTCAATGTATATACACAGTAATAATAATTAGAAATGTTACGTGTGATAACTCCAAAATGATAACGTGCAGTTTTAAGGAAGTTGCCTCACAGACAGGAAATCCCGAGTGACACATAGTGAATAAGTCAGTCAAATTTTCCTTTTGGCTGGTGGCCTGAACAGATTCGGACGTACTGTTCAGAGCTGTATTTCCATTTCCTGTTGCCTGTGTCGAATGTACTAAGGAAGAAGGGTATTACTGTTTGGATACTTACAACACGAGCCATTGGTGAACATAGGAACTGTTTCAAATCTGATGTTCCGTAGGAGAAGCACAACTGGTTTGTAAACGAGGTTATTCTTCAGCAAATACTCGTAGTAATTTACATATCTTCTCTGGCTTGGAATGGTCACACCCTGAAACGATACACAAACAGTTTCAAATTAGCAAATGCTAAAAATGCTTACAAACAGTAATTGTTATCTTATAATATATAAAGTAAAAGCAGTCAGATTCTCGACTTTTCTCATTATAGATTACGTCCTACAAAATCAATATATTATTCTGAATAGACATTTTATTTTGTTCAACGTTTTCCATGTTGTTAAGAAAAATAAAATGTAATTTAATTCCTTCCAGAAAAGAATTTATCCAATCAGATTTATTTTTGTATAGCCACCATTTTTTTAAACTAGGGAGGTAAATCTCTCTTCGTCCATTACAGACTTATTTCTCCTTCCAAAAACATAAAGTAAGAAAACCTGGCATAGTTTCAAAATAAGAAAGGCAAAACAAATTGTAAGTTACACTAGCAGACCTTGCAGGGTAAATAGTACAGCTAATCTATCTATTATATAAAGGGCAAACGTCTGTATTTAGGAACAGCTAATTTAATATATAAAATAAAGTTAGTTTCTTTGTCATTTCTTTGTTTTTTCCTACAAAATTAATATTTGATTCTGATACATCAGTTTTTCTTGTGGATTGTTGCAGCATGTTTTTAAGAAGAAAATTGTAACTCGATTCCTTGCAAAGATAATTATTCCTGCTCGGAATATTTTTTGCAGAGAAAAAAAACTTTCTTCGGCAAATGTAAATTACAGAAAGAGGACATTTTTTCTATCAACAGCAAATTTTGCTATTATTATTACAGAATAGTAAAAGAAATTCATCTGTTTATTAAAACTTAATAAAAGTTCATAGTTTCATTCAGATTGTAAAGTTCATAGTCTCATTTAGATCGTAAAGTTCATCGTTTCATTTAGATCTTAAAGTTCATAGTTTCATTTAGATCGTAAAGTTCATCGTTTCATTTAGATCGTAAAGTTCATCGTTTCATTTAGATCGTAAAGTTCATAGTTTCATTTAGATCGTAAAGTTCATAGTTTCATTTAGATCGTAAAGTTCATCGTTTCATTTAGATCGTAAAGTTCATAGTTTCATTTAGATCGTAAAGTTCATAGTTTCATTTAGATCGTAAAGTTCATAGTTTCATTTAGATCGTAAAGTTCATAGTTTCATTCAGATAGAAAAAACTGATGTGGAAAGAAATAGGTAATATCTGAAAACTTAAATTTTTATTATTTGAACTACTGTTTTCATCTTGGACATTATTCTCACATTTCAGCCGATGTAACCTCCGACCTTTTTCAGGTGCATCTTGTCGAACTAGGGAATTTGTAAGGAATTTAGAACGAACACTTTATTTTATCTACGGGGATACCTTTCTCTAATTATGTCAGTCACAAGTCTTATGTAATTCGTAATTGTATTAATATCGCCCTTACTGAGGATTGAACCATCAACCTCCAGAAGACTGTCACTTAGAACTGATTATTACTTAGCACTTGTATTCATTACGCAACAGGTCCTTATCTAAAAAATTCCGAAATATTAAATTTCGATTTTGAAAAGGTTGCATGACATCATTCGTAAACACTATTTTTATTTCTAAGCATTACTCAAATAATGTAAGGGAGATAACTCGTATTTTAACTTGAACAAAATAATACGAGTTATCTCCCTTACATAAGTATTTCTTTTTCTATTTATTCTCTATATTAATAACATTGTGTTTCTCGTCTATACGTGACTTACATTTATGTGCAAATAAAAAAAAATTTACAAACTAAAATGACATTACTGCATCCCGGGCAACGCCGGGTACGTACAGTTAGTAAGTCTATAAAAATAAACATTTATTTTTAAAAAGAATTCCAGGATAAGTTTTTGATATATTCAGGCATGTAAGAGACACTCACAAAAAAAAAATGCGTAAATCGACATGGCTACCTGCGTGGAGAGAGGGCAGCATTAAAAACGAGTTTTTCCTAAACAAATCCAATCAGTTTTAACTAATAAAATCAAAATCAAGAGAAATACACTGAGTGCGTGTGTGTGTGGGGGGGGGGGCGGCAAGGAACAGGAAATCATTCTTTGATCAAATAAAAGTCATCTAATGTGGCATAGTGTTAGATATCTTATGAATGAACATGTGGCATATTGTTAGATATCTTATAAATGAACATGTGGCATATTGTTAGATATCTTATAAATGAACATGTGGCATATTGTTAGATATCTTATAAATGAACATGTGGCATAGTGTTGGATATCTTATGAATGAACATGTGGCATATTGTTAGATATCTTATGAATGAACATGTGGCATAGTATTAAGTATCTTATGAATGAACATGTGGCATAGTGTTAGATATCTTATGAATGAACATGTGGCATAGTATTAAGTATCTTATGAATGAACATGTGGCATAGTGTTAGATATCTTATGAATCAACATGGGGCATAGTATTAAGTATCTTATGAATGAACATGTGGCATAGTGTTAGATATCTTATGAATCAACATGTGGCATAGTATTAAGTATCTTATGAATGAACATGTGGCATAGTGTTAGACATCTTATGAATGAACATGTGGCATAGTATTAAGTATCTTATGAATGAACATGTGGCATAGTGTTAGATATCTTATGAATCACCATGTGGCATAGTATTAAGTATCTTATGAATGAACATGTGGCATAGTGTTAGATATCTTATGAATCAACATGTGGCATAGTGTTAGATATCTTATGAATGAACATGTGGCATAGTGTTAGATATCTTATGAATGAACATGTGGCATAGTATTAAGTATCTTATTAATGAACATGTGGCATAGTGTTAGATATCTTATGAATGAACATGTGGCATAGTATTAAGTATCTTATGAATGAACATGTGGCATAGTGTTAGATATCTTATGAATCAACATGTGGCATAGTATTAAGTATCTTATGAATGAACATGTGGCATAGTGTTAGATATCTTATGAATCAACATGTGGCATAGTATTAAGTATCTTATGAATGAACATGTGGCATAGTGTTAGATATCTTATGAATCAACATGTGGCATGTCGGATATTGGTAGCGAGTAAACCCACAAAAATGGTTAGTTGAGAATAACAGAAACTGAAAGATCGGCCGGGATCAACTTGCTGAACTCGAGGTGAGGATTACTTGACTGTGGGAATTAATAGAAACGGATACAACGTCACATGGTGCAAAGAGAGAGAAGACGATAGTTCGTTTGAAAGCACGCAATGCGTGAACAGGAAAACTTGAGATGGGCTGACAAAATATGATTAAACGGTCATCGATGTTTCTCTGCCACCCGACGGGTTAGTTATTTGGAATGAAGATCAAATTGAATAAACCTCCTCTGTCTTCCATCAGTCTTGGGTAGACTGAGTCCTTTTGAACGTATAAATAAGGAGCTTTGATTTTAGCAATCTGGAAGGATCATTGCAGAAGCGCATACAGGAGGACTTATCAGCAACCAAGGTATGAATACAATTTGTGAACTTTAAATTTCTGTAATGATTATGGCAAGTTGACTTTATGCACATATAAAATACAACAATCGTAGTCTTTATCAATGAATCGACGATGACGACTTACCTTCCTATCACAAGTACGAGTGTCTCCATAGAAGTCCAAGGCTTCCATGGCGCTACCAAATTTATGTCTATGTAAAAGGTACGAACAGATCATTACCCCAGTCCGACCCTGAAAGGAAAAGTAAAAACAATTTAGATATTTTCATCAAACAATCTTCACGGACACAAAAGTAATTAAAATAAATAAAATAGTTTAATTATTAGTCAATCTAGATAACATACGGACCCATCTCTGTGACATGATGCTAGTCTGTCGTCAATTACACAGACATGAGATGATATTATTTTTCCTCTCTGAGGAATTGGACAATCGGTTAACAATGGAAAGTGGAATCCCGAGTTTTGCTGCAATTTGATGCTTATTAATTTCACCTTCATATCAACCTATAACATGGCTCCTCTGAAACTGACAATTCTAATGTTTCTTTAGCCGGTGTCATACTGAAATGGCAATATAGAATAGATATAGTGATGTCTGAAACACAAAAAAAAATGTCAATTAGTATAAAATATCCGAGGTTTCAAATTTTTACTGCTGCTTTGTATGGCTCCGAGTGCTGGCCATCTACAAAGGAAGCAGAAAGAAGACTGTTTGTCTTGGTGGTTGTTTTCACATTTCGATTGTTTTTAAAACCATCTTAGAATCATCTCTGGCTACATAGCTGAGAGGCTTGTGGTTGCGAATGTTAATGGCAAGTAGGTGTTAAAGGTTTCATTACCATTAAAAGTGTTCAGTTAAGGAGTGATCAAAAACAGATCTAAATAATTTCATTATAAGGTGGAAAGAGAAGACTCGGACGTTGGTTACAGTGCAGGTCATCTTGAGGTTCTGTGTTCAATCCTGAGCAAATGCAGCAAGACAATTTAACAAATTAACTTAAAGAATGTCATACAGCCTGAAAAATGGAATGCGAACAGTGTACACTCAAGGCTACAATAAAGGGCTCCATTTAAAATTGTAATAATATGGTGGGGAAGGGGTATGTAGAAATTTTCACTAGACATTAAATTAACGTATTTGAAGGAAATGACGTCATGAACAGGAAGTCAGAAATGTTTTTTTTTTATTTACTCATTAGTAAATAAATAAAAAAAACTTCTGACTAAAACCGCTCGAAGATAAGGGTTAATGAAATGGGTAGATTATTGTCGGTTGAATGATTATTAATATTATGAGGACGTGGGGTTGGAGATTATGCAATCCTTGATTCACAATTGACTTCCCGCGCAGACACCCTTACAGGGGTATCCATCATCTCTTGAGACTTAATGTAAGTCTTCTTATGACAACTGTTTATTGACATTGGATCTGACCATGTTGTAGCCTGCAAGGAAGCAATCCTATGGCAACGAGTTCCAAAGATGGGAAATTCTTGGAAACAAACTCTGTTCATGGAAATTCTGTTTGATCTTAGGTACAGAATTACGGCCCATCCAGTCCCAATCGCATGGGTTGGCCGATCTATTCATTTGCAGGCTCCTGCATAGTGGTATGCCCCACCTCCTCATTTCTGTGCTTACGGACCTTGACTTCCTGGTTATTTTCCATAAGGTCAATCCTGGATCACCAACAGGCAGCCATGCACAAGTTTTCAAAGGGCAATTTCTTAGTCATACATAAAGGGTCAATAAACGGACATATTCTTTTTATTACACGTTAATTTTTTTTCAGCATAAAAAAATGCCCAAGTTTTGTCAGCCGCTCTCCAACAAAATAATATTTATTTATATTTCTTTAAAAACTTGATTTGGTTTGAAAGTGGGTGATTATTACCGCCTGCTGGCCTGGAAGTTGATGATCATTTTACATTTAATTTATATGCAAAAGTCATCTCCATTTTTAAAGTTTAAAATATTGTTTTTTTTTGTTTTGTTTCTTTATACTGCTAAGTTTTTGTAAGCTTTTTACATGTCATCGCTTCAAAATGCAAAATCTCATTTTTTGTGCAAATCAGCAGAGTTACACTTTTATCCGAGTTTCTAAGAAAATATTGAAAATGTTCGAAAGAGGAGGAAGAAAAAGAAGAAGAGTAGGATTTTTTTGCTTACCTTTCCAGCTTTACAATGTATGGCCCCAACATTCTGTTCATCCTTTGAGAGCCACTGATCCAAGTCTGAACAGAACGACCGGATCAGCTCTACCTCAGGCGGACAGTGATCATCAAACGGAAACGATGCAACACGTTTGTGAAATTTGTTGGTATCATATTTACGTTCTGTACATCTGGAACGAAGAAAAAAAAATGCTGTTATTTTGATCACCTGAATGAAGTTCGAATTTTCTTCATTCATACATTTTTTTTATATCAACGCGAGTAATTTTATTGGAACAAAGACGTTGAGAGAGGGAATAAATGGCAGAGAGGATGAGAGAGAGGGAATGAATGAGAGAGAGGATGAGAGAGAAAGAGAGAGAGAAGGAATGAATGACAGAGAGGGAATGAATGACAGAGAGGATGAGAGAGAGAGAGAGAGAGAGAGGGGGAATGAATGACAGAGAGGATGAGAGAGACAGAGAAGGAATGAATGAGAGAGAGGGAATGAATGACACAGAGGATCAGAGAGAGAGAGAGAGAGAGAGAGAGGGGGGGGGAATGAATGAGAGAAAGGATGAGAGAGGGAATGAATGACGGAGGATGAGAGAGGGAATGAATGACAGAGGATGAGGGGGAGAGGGGAGGGTCATGTATTAGAAATTAACTCCTATTTTTATTTAGAAATTAACCCCCCCTTTCTGCAAATTTGTATAAAATATGCATTTTGATAAATGTGAAGCTGAAATTTTCATCGTTGATCTTTTCTTCCGGATGACAACAAAAAATACCGTAAAAAATCAAAACATCATTTTCCTCTTTGTGCAAGATTTTTTGTGAAAAATATTTGCGGAGGGGGAATTAAAAGCTGGGGGATGTAGAACAAAGATTTTTCACAGGTCATTACCTGGAGGAATCCAAAATTCAGTTATATATATATATATATATATATATATATATACTTATTTTAAATTACACTATGGTAGTTCGATACCTTCATTGATACATCCATCAATACCGTTCACAAAAACACGTAAATCTAGACCGTAGTGTGACCGCTATTCAGTCGACGGTTACTCTGGTTAGTTAACATTATACAACTGTACGCTGAATAGCTCAAACTAATGTATAGTTTCATTTGGACTGAAAATATATGATGTGAGTAGTCAATGGAGAGAAAAAAAAACAGGAAATCGAGACGAATTTCCCAAATTGGGGTCGCCCCCCTGTGTGGAGGGCATCGCAAAAAAAAACAAAAAAAAAAAAAAATCCCCCCAAATAACCTGGATAATGATGATGATGTGCTAGTGATAAGTAGTAAATACAAATTTAAAATAATTTGGAAAATGTTTAATTAGTGAAATTAAAATCTAGTCAAGTCAAAATTAAGAGTAAGACATCGAATATACACGTGGGAAGGAGACAGGAAGTCATTCTTTGATGAAACAAAAGTCATCTGACTCTCTTACCCCTATCAGAAATCATTTGAAGTCTTAGCCTTCATGGCAACATTAACATTTTCAGTTTATATTTAAAATAAAGACAATTTCCCCTCCCCCTCCCGGTATCTTTGTGATTAATAGCTTTTTTAATAGGTTTAAATCTGTTTCGTCAGTCATTTATGGCGTCTGTAAAAAAATGTTTGTAAAAAAATAATAATTGTATTCAATATTCAATCCTGATCGATATCTTATTTTTGATTAGTCATAGTTAAAGAAAGACATTAGTTTTTACTCTCACTCAAAATCCTAACACAAAGAAAGAAAGCTGCCTGTTCTGGTTTATGTAGTGCCGCACATTCGACTGTCAAGAGATAAAGAGAATGGGGGGGGGGGGGAGAGGGAAGGAAGAAGTCGCCTGTTCTTGGTTTATGTAGTTAATAGCGTCACAATTTCCTAATTGCTCTAGTAGCGAACTGTACTTACAGATGGAGGGTGTGAGTTCGAACTTCACCTGGGGCATAATCAATTCAGATTTCTAACCCGTTAAAAAAATTTAACCAATAAAAAAGTTTAATTAAATTGAATTAGAAATGAATTGTTCGATTAAGGACCCCCTACTCCTTTAGCCTTTTAATAATTTCAATGATATTACTCTTTTCTTTTTTTAAAAAAGTTTTGTTATTTTCTTCATATTTGATTCCATTGTGTTTATTCTTCGGCTGTCTTTTTCCACCTTTCCTAATGCTATAATTGCGTCGGTATTCCTCAGCACCCCGCTCCACCCCAGCCCCCACCGATTACACACCTAACCACACCCCGGGATTGTAGGCTTCGCTCTCCCAGAGGCCGGACACTTTGAAGTTGCGGTTCGGGGTCACCAAGTACATGTGTGTGTGTGTGAGAGAGACTTAGCAAGAGAAGTGGTTATATGCTATGGTTGAATGGGCTGTGAAGGAGGGGGGGGGTCGTTGTTGCTATAGCAACGTGAGGGGTGAGCTGGTGCTGGTGGATGGGTGTAGTAGTGGAGGGTGTGAAGTGGGACCCCCCCCCCCATTTCTCCCGCCGCCACCTCCCATGCCCTTGAGATCATTTGGCTACCTTTGATTCTCTGGACCCAGCTGGGAAAAATACTACTAATCAAACACACACAGACAAACAGTATGTGTGTGTGTACGTGAGTGTGTGTGTGTGTGTGTACGTGAGTGTGTGTTCGTGAGTGTGTATATATGAGTGTGAGAGTGAGCCAGATCACTAACATCTAATACATATAAAATTAAATCGGTCGGATTATCTAGTTAGACCTGAGAATATTTGATTCTGACTAGCCAGTCATTTAAACAGTAAATACACTAACTTAATGCAAAATTGTACACGTGAAACACTCATTTTTACATAACTACACATATAGATTTATAAAAGACTCCCGGACAGGTTGACACTGATTGCATCCATGTTCACACATTTTCTTTTAATATAAAATACAGCAAATATTAGTAAAAAAGGGATACGAGTAGCCAATTGCAAAAAAAAATAAAAATAAATAAAAGCTGAAACCGAGATGCCCCCCCCCCCAGCATGTGTGTGCGTGGAGAAAGGACAGCGCAAAAAAAAAACATCCTAAATGTTGTTCTAGTGATAAGTAGTAAAACACATTTAAAATAATTTGAAAAAAAATAGTGAAATTAAAATCTTGACAAATAATTAAAAAACAAACAAAAAACAAGCAAATTCACAAATAAGTTAATCATTAGACAGATTGTTTTTTTTGTTTTTTTTTACTTGATTTTCCTAAATAACTTCAATCAGTTTCAACTAAGACAGTCAAAATTAAGTTAAAGACCTCGAGTGCGCAAGTGTGTGTGTGTGTATGGGGGGGGGGGGAGGGGAAGACCAGACAGGAAATCATTTTTTGATTAAACATATATCATATACTTCCATTATGAACCGTTTGAAATCTTAGCCTTCACGGCAAATTTAACATTTAACATTTCAGAGAGAACTGTCACACTAGTGAAAAGGAAGGCAAAGGGAGAGGGGGAAACCAGGAAAGATTAAGCGAGAGAAAAGAGAGGAAGAAAGAGAAGAGAAATAAAATCCAGTCAAATAGCAACGAAAAAATAAGGAGGTTAGGTTTTAGCGACTTGGCAGAAATCAGTTTTTTCTTATTAAAAGAAAAAGTGAATTTCTACTAAAAATCCGCTTTATCTGGATTAAAATAAATAAATTACTATTTATAAATTTAAAAGTTAAAAAAAAAACAAGGTTTGAACGCAATTTTTCAGAGACGTCTAATACATTTAAAAATATTAATCTTTTGTGAATAAAAAATATAAAACTATACTCCCGGGCAAAGCCGGGTCGAGTCAGCTAGTATTAATGCACACATGCATATATAAAAACATCATTTTCTTTCGCCTGATGCTCTCCTTCAGGAATTAAATGTAAACGTTTCTATGTAGCTCACTCACTATGAATATAGTTTTCTACTACTATGTTACAGATTAACTGTATTTAGCCGGAATTGCCCAAATTGTGACATGGGGTATTTATAAATGATGGGTTAAACAAAAGAACAAAAAAGACAAAACCCATTTCACTAGATAATTTAGGTGACTAAAATAGGAATAAACCTGTAATGGATTTAGAAAACATGACTTTGCTTTCACTGGAAGCCGATAATAAATTTCATTTATTTCGGTCCCTTAAAAATGATTAAAGTTCGTTTGTTTATGTTTGAAATAAAGTTTAATTAAATTTTTTGATTAATTTTAAGAAATAACTTAGTCAACAAAGCTGAATTATCTACAGTAATTTAAATACATTTTCAATTTCCAGCTTAATTTGGAACAAATGCAGCGATTGGTCAAAACTATAACAAATGATGTTCATTAGCCAATCAAAACGTGTTTGATAGAAAAACTAAGCAAGAACCAGTGCATACAAAAATGTCCCTTATTAAATAAATCCGGTTATTAATGAGTGAGAATGAGAGGACCTCCTCTCCCCTGCTCTGAAATATCACTGAGCAAAATAAAAATATCAAAAGGATTAAATATGTAATTGATGAAATCAATTGGAAATGAATTTTTTTCTTTCCTGATATTTGTCATAAACTGGCAAAACAAAATTAAATATATTTTTTAATAACTTTTATTCACCCCAAACAAGACATACTGCCACTGAGATGTAAAGGGTTACTGTGAATTAGGGGTCCTAGGTGGGGAGTTATACAGCAAGATGTTTGTTCACATTACATTTAAATTCCTGCAAGTTGGTACAGTAAGGGAAACAGGGAACAAATAGCAATTTCAAAGACAATGGTTTGAGGGAAAAAGCTATTATAGTAAAAAGGTTTCCGACATCTGGGGACCGTGTACAATGAAGAGATGGGATATTGCTGCTTGTCTTGTTTGTCAGGATAATTATGTTGAGGGGGTACTAGTCCAGTAAGTTCATTGGAGCACATTCCGTGAAAGTACTTGTAAAACAAGTCCAGGGATTCAACATTACATCGATTGGACAGGGGCTGGAGCTTCCTAGACAGTGTGGCATCTATCATTAGGTTAGAGACTCTTTTTTTTTGCACCCTGTCCAAGAGGGAGACACGCGGTTGGTGCACCAGCCCAGATGTGGCAACAATACTCCATGCATGGGCAAATAGTGGCTTTATAGAGATATAGGATACTGGCAGGTGTGAGAAGTTTTCTAGCCCAGTAGAGAGAGTCCACCTTCTTTGCAGCAGACTTGGCAGTATCTTCTATGTATTTATTCCAATTTATGTTACCTAAGAATGTTAGGCCGGGGAGTTTGAACGTTGAACTCTTCGGACGGGTGCTATCAGTCATGACAATCGGGTTCTTATAATTGTTGAAGGAAAGGAGATTTGTCTCTGTCTTAGCAACATCAGATGTAATCATCCATTTTTGGCGCCATTCCACTACAGACTTTATTTTGTTATCTTCTAAGGATTCGACGATAAGTGTGCTTTCGATTTAACTGCAGTGGCATCAGCAAATATACTCATCTCGGCCGCGATTACATCAGAGAGGTCATTTATGAAAATCAGGAATAATAAAGGTACATGTGCATTAATGTGATGATGTTTGTATGTTCAGCTATCAAGAACGACCTGAAGCTTTCTTTTAGCTTCTTAGCTGATTATATTAAATATTTGTTCAATACAAATTAATTTTCCGAAATCTTCATTTTGTATTAGAACACATTTACACCTGACTGCTTTGACTGACTCTAAATTTATATATGAGATAAATTGACAAAAAACCATATACATATAGTAGTACAAGAATATACTTGTGGCAAGTAAGCTACACATGAACGTTTGTTTCATTCCCAATAAAAATCATCAAGCTAAATGCATGGATTCACATTCTAGGATCATTTTTATAGTTAAGCAGTGCACCCTCCAGTGTCCAACTAATTGAATTGATTTTATTACCGCCTATTACTTATTCGTTTCCTTCAACCAATAAATTTTCCTCCATTTGTTTAAAAACAAATGGATTTACACGGCTGAAACAATCGCCTAGTTTAACATAGAAAATAAAAATAAATGTACCTTCTTACAATTCAATATCGTAGATTTTTATCCATCCATATCTGAAGAATTTTTTAACATTGCCTTAAATGTACACAGCATATCCAACGATAAAATTCACATCATTAAGACGTGTAGAAGATTGACAATGATCAATAATAGTCTAATGGATTAAGACCAGAATGAAGAATTACTTTCATCTGACAGAGCATCAAACCATGTAGGCCTATATATTCTATACACCCTGACAAATATATTTGAAAACAGTGATAGTGGCCTATATAAAGATGATGGATTGGCTATATAACAAGGGACCCAAATAAGGTCAAGAGTTAAAACTTAGGCGAACATTATTAAATGATGCAGTGTTTTTGCTTGATAAGACTTTTCCCCCAATTTTCTGAATAGTAAATTTAGTATTTCGGTCAAATTGGTGTATGTAAGTTCTGTAGGTTTCTGGTTCCATTTTTATTTTTCAAATTGAACGTACTCGCGAAAAACGACAGAAAAATGGAACAAGAATCCCACAGAACTTACATACACCAATTTGACCGAAATACTAAATTGACTATTCAGAAAATTGAAAAAATAAAGTCTTATTAAGCAAAAACACTTATTTAATAATGTTATCCTAAATGAAAATATGCTGCCTAAATGGACACACACATATATATATATATATATATATATAGCCTGAAGATTCCCCCCGGGGATGAAACGCGGGAGCCTCTGTGTAATTGCCATACTACCTAGCTCTACTTACGTATCGAGCACTGTTGAAGTAAATACTGAAAATTGATACATAAAAAAATTATATCTCCTTATAAAATTTTATGTGGATACATGAAATACTTATATATATATATATATATATAAAATGAAAAATATGTTTAAGAGTCAAAGTATTAGCAAAAATAAAAATAAACTTTTTAGATCTCACTTTCAAGTTGGATAAAATATGAGCTGTATTTAAAAGATAATGCTAACCTAATATATGTGAAAACAAAGTTCATCCGTTTCTCATCAATTATAAAACACAGTTCTATTGAATTTAAGCTTAGTAATAATTCCATGAAAAGGTATTTAAAAATGTAAGTAACGTCTATAACACACCTAAAAACAGGTATAGTAACATTGAATTTAAATATAAGAAACAGGATATCAAAAATAATAATAAAAATAGGAGAGAAATATCATTTAGTTCACCTCACCGTACAATCAGAGGCAAAAATTAAACTAGGTAAAAATATTCATCTTCTAGTTTTCTACATAAAATATTCAATAAACATTATTTACATTTGCTGTGAGAATTTAGAAATGATCATTAACACTTAGTAATAAAGTAAAGAGAAAAATAAAATTCGTAGAAAAAGTGACAAATATAAAATTAACAAAACATAAAATAGTAATAATCCAAATCGAAATAACAAAGGTAAAAATGGAGAAAAATGTAACAGTAAAATAAGGGTGAATTGCCCCCTACAAAATAACTGTTTAGTAAGATGTATAAGTCACCATTTATACTAATGAAAACCCGAATAACAAAAAATACTATATGGGATGAACTGCACTGGATTGAAATAGATATTATAATCACTAAAGCACATTTAATAACAAAAACAGATATACTACATTATTATAGAACCATTATTGGAGACTTAAGGATAGTAGATGATCGCTGGTAGTTGAACAGAAATAGGCCTGGACATGCAGATATTTAGATGATTCATGTAGTTCATGTTTGAGTGAGAAATTAGAAATGTTAAAGTTTGGAGATGTAAAAAAATCTTTTTTTTACTTAATCATAGAAGTGAAATAGCCACAAACTGTAGACACAATAAATTTTCCCTTGGATAATTAAAAAAACAAAAACACATTTTGCTTCAAAACCAAATTACAAGAAAAAAGTAGATAAACAAAAAAGTCTCTATTTTGCTAATAACATAAATCTTAAATCTTGTATTAGTGTGTAAAGTAGATAAAAAAAATTAACAGCAATAATTAACAAAAGAATGATATGACTGAAGTAATTGGCTCAGTTCCTCTGGGTCATAAGCTCGCCTTCGGTTTGACCCACTTAGAAGTAAACAATGCCAAAACATTTTATTTAAACAAAGGAAGGAAAAATTATTGGTTGAAGGAAATGAATTAGTGACGGATAATAAAATCACAGACTCTGATTAATTAATAGCTCGGGTAGAAACTGCTTAACTATAAAAACGATCCTAGAATGTAAATCCATGCATTAAGTTTAATGATTCCTACCAGGAAAATGTTTTTTTGTAGCTTACTTGCCATACGTATATTTTTATATTACCGACCTATATTATTTTATAAAATAAGTATATATATATGAAATAGTAAATTTATATATATATACAAGTGTACACCTTCCTAAAAAATGACAGAAAAAAATTATCCTTTGATCTCTCATTTTATTTATTTGTAGCTGTATTGCAAATAACTATTTAATAACTATTGAATATTTTAATAGATAACACATTACTCAATAAGTCCCGAACCTAACTAATAAAACAATCATTTTAGGCAAACTAGACTTTATTCATCAACATAGTGTATCACTCTAGAGTGATACACTGATTCCAATGCTTTTCTAACAATTTGTTGATTTTTTTTGTAGAACGATTCATCTTTGGCCTCAAAATATACCTCACTTCTTCATTTGTGTCAAATCTCTTTCCTTGGAGTATTCTTTTGAGGTTTGCAAACAGCCAGTAGTCACTGGGGGTCAAATCTGGAGAATAGGGTGGGTGTGGAAGCAATTCTAAGTGATATTCATGTAGTTTTGACACTGTTGCAATCGACTCGTGACACAGTGTATTTATTGCCTTGGTGAAAGAGTACTTTTCTTCAGTTGTGGCTGTTTTTTTTAGCGATTTCTTTCTTCTAACGCACCAATAATACTATCTAATATTCTCTACTGATGGTTCTTCCTTTCTCAAGGTAATCGATTAAAATAACTTGCGCATTCCAAAATACGGAGGCCAAAACCTTGTCTACTGATGTTTGCATATTTGGACAGATCTCACTTGCTGCATTTTACTCAGCTTTGACTCTGGAGTAAAGGGGTGGATCCATGTTTCAGCCATCGTCACATATTGACGCAAAAACTCCCTTTTGTTGCAAACAACACATGTTTGTTTTGATCAACTGTGAGCAAACGCAGCACCCACTTTTGACACAGCTTTCTCATTGACAAATGTTCATGCAAAATGGTGAATACACCTTTGCCTTCTCATATCTTTAACTCCTCTGCTATCGCATGCAACCTTAATTTACAATTGGCTAAAACCAGAATTCCGGGACAACTGGTGAATTTGGATGACCTGAACATTCAGCATCATTTGTGTCTGTACGACCATGTTTAAAGTCAGCATAAAGTCACCTTTTAACTATTGTTTCTGATGGAAAAGAGTTTGAATAACACTTATCAAACCATTGCTTTGCTTAAACAGTATTTTTCCCATCAACGTTTTATCAACGCACTAAATTCAGATTTTTCCATTGTTTTGAAAATTTGCAACAGTAGCTTCGCTTAAATAACTAATTTGTAAACTAATCATCCGATCGGACTCAAATGTTGACATGTGCCATTTGAAGGTTAGTATTTTATAAAAACCAGATTTTTTTCTTTATTAGTGGAGGCATTTATATGCCAGGCCCGGGACTTATTGAGCGATGTGTTATATACTATCATTGGCCGGAAAAGTTTAGGGAACCAAGAATTGCATCCCCAGAAGTAAATTTACCAGAAAGGACTTGTTCACAAATCGACCGAAATGCATTATGGTAGAATTTAATTTCATAATGCAATTAATGTTGGGAGGGGGCATAGTCACTGTTTGTCAATATAATGTTTATTGACTGGAATTGTAACCGTTGTGGCCGTTTGAAGCAATTTTTTAGCATGGGATCCACAATAGCAAAGAGGAGGAGGGGTTAACAGACTACTGGCAAAGATAGAAAGGTGGTGTGGAATGTAGAATGTGTATGAGAAAAGAAGGTAAAGGGGAGATAAAAGATGGGAAAGAGGGAAAAAAAAGAGAGACAGGCGAAGAGCGAGAGAAAAAAGAGAGAGGAATGGGGGGGGAGAAAAGATAGAGAGAGGAATGGGGGAAGAGAAAAGAGAGAGAGAGGAATGGGGGAAGAGAAAAGAGAGAGAGAGGAATGGGGGAAGAGAAAAGAGAGAGAGAGGAATGGGGGAAGAGAAAAGAGAGAGAGAGAGAGGAATGGGGGAAGAGAAAAGAGAGAGAGAGGAATGGGGGAAGAGAAAAGAGAGAGAGAGGAATGGGGGAAGAGAAAAGAGAGAGAGAGAGGAATGGGGGAAGAGAAAAGAGAGAGAGAGAGGAATGGGGGAAGAGAAAAGAGAGAGAGAGAAATGGGGGAAGAGAAAAGACAAAGGAATGAGGGGGAAGAGAAAAGAGAGAAATGAATGAGGGGGAAGAGAAAAGAGAGAAAGGAATGAGGGGGAAGAGAAAGGAATGAGGGGGAAAAGAAAAGAGAGAGAAAGGAATAGGGGGGAAAAGAAAGGAATGAGGGGGAAAAGAAAAGAGAGAGAATGGAATGGGGGGGGGAAGAGGAGAGAGAGAAAAGAAATGAGGGGAAGAGGAGAGAGAGAAAGGAATGAGGGGGAAGAGGAGAGAGAGAGAGAAAGGAATGAGGGGGGAAGAGAAAAGAGAAAGGAATGAGGGAGAAGAGAAAAGAGAGAGAGAAGGGGGAACAGAGAAAAGGGGGAAGAGAAAAGGGGGAAGAGAAAAGGGGGAAGAAGGGGGAAGAGAAAAGAGAGGAAAGGGGGAAAGGAAAAGAGAGGAAGGGGGAAAGGAAAAGCGAGAGTATTAGGGAAGAGAAAAGAGAAAGGGGGAAGAGAAAAGAGAAAGGGGGAAGAGAAAAGAGAAAGGGAAGAGAAAAGAGAAAGGGAAGAGAAAGGGGAAGAGGGAAGAGAAAGGGGAAGAGGGAAGAGAAAGGGGAAGAGGGAAGAGAAAGGAGAGTTGAAGGGGGAAGAGAAAAGCGCAAAGGGGAAAGAGGAGAGAGAGAGAGAGAGAAAATTCGAAAAGAATAGAAAAAAAAACACATAATCTCTCATCTTCCACCCAATCAAGTCCAATCTACCCACCGTGTGTGTGTGTGTGTCCACCGTGTGTTCCACCATCGCCGCCGGCCCTCTCCGTGCATTCACTATGTCAGTAAACCATGTATTTAGCCCGGAATGTGGCCGCCGCCGCCACCTATTTCAAGCCACCAACCTCCTCTTCCTCCAATTCGTGACTGTAAATCCATCGCCTCGGCATTTTTACATACATACGTTGTATAATAATATGCCCTGCGCAATTTGCTTGCTCGGTGAATCTGGGTTTCTGGGTGAAGGACTCTCACTCTCTCTACCCAGGCCTCCATTTCTCTATCACGGGAAGAGCGAACGAGCGCACCTATCACAGACGGCAGTAACCCCTCCTCCCCGGAAGAAGACGGTTTCGGCAACACTCGGAAGTTTTGTCTCTCGTCGGAAAAAATGGATATACAGTCTCTTTTAACAATAACAACATATAAAAAAATGTTTAAGTTACTGCGCAAAATAATGACGTTTCCTTTATTTTTTTTTATTACGTATTTTGTATAAAGTTAAATTGTTATACAATTTAACTTTATATTTTTTATAGTATTTTTGGTCATTAAATTATTAAGCTAAATTTTCATAACGTTATACCTACTTTTGTCAAGGCAATTCACATTTCGAAATATTTTTTTATTAAGAAAAGATCAAAATGGCTGACTTATTTACGATTTTATGAATGCCTACAAAGTTCGATAATACATTTAAACTAACGGAAAAAGTAATTTCTGTTTAATGTTTAAAGTTATCTGTATATTTCCATATGTTTGTATTAGTTCCTTTCGCTCATAAACTAAACACATTAAGAGGGAGAGAGAGAAAAAGGGGGAGAGGGAGAGAGAGAGAGAGGGGAAGGAAAAGAGAGAGAGAAAGAGAGAGAGAAAGAGAGAGAGAGAGAAAGAGAGAGAGAGAGAGAGAGAAAATATAAAGTAAATATATGCAAATATAAAATGCAAATAATTTTACTTACAAATTATAAATCTTGTAGTGGTCTTTATGTTTCATATCAAAAAATCTGAAAAACAAAAAGAGAAAAAGTTTGGGTTCAGACATTTTGCTTGGCACCGACCAATTTGACAGAATTCATTTAACGGCCTTCAAAAAAAGATAAGTAAACAATAGTGTGTGCGTGGGGAGGTACGAGGGTACCATCTTGGGGGAAACATTTTTTTTTTTACAAAGCAGGGCTGTAGAGCTGGAGTGTGACCTTTTAAGAATTCACGTTAAGACGAAGAAGTTGAAAATGTCTCGTCATTATATTGATTCAATTTTTAATCACCCCCCCCCAAAAAAAAACAGTTTTTCATAAAGAATGGAAAACCATTCGTAAAATTAAAATAAAACAAAAATTATAGCACTTATAATTGTACATGCTTATATATCCAAATGAATAAATGCGAAGGTTTTTTTCACTTATCCTAAGTATATCAACAGCAAAACCGGTTATATTTTGAAATACCGTATATATAGTAATCTGAAAACATTCACAATCACCTTGCGTATTCCCAATTTGCATGTTTATTTTTGAACAGTTTCTAATCAATTAATATCCTGTAATATACATTTGTAATTTGCATTACCCTATTTTCCTACGCAATATTTTCGTTGATAGTAAAACGTCTGATGTTGCCAGGATGCTTAGAACAGATAATACACTTTGATCTTAGCCAAAAGGCCAAGCAACTATAGAACAATGGTTTATGACTAAGCATTTTTAAATGAATGAGAAAAAACCCTGACTTAATCTATTATTGTATCATCTTTTAATTTAGTATTAGTTCTGTTGCCATAAGTTTCGGTCGCTTTCTTGGTCTTTTGGCCAAGATCAAAGTGTAGTATCTGTTCCGATGGATACTGCACGCCTGTCCTGTGCAGTTCTAGGAGGTCCATCCTCCCAGGCTTTGCCTCCCCAAAGAGTAAGTTTATTGCTTACTGTCTGAGGCGCCCCTACTGGGGAATGCCGACGGGCTGCCCAGGCAATTTTTAAATGGCCAGAGTGCTCACCTCTCGAGCGCTGGCTTTTCAAACCCCACTTTCTCGACCCGATCTTGGGTCACATCTTACTTGTGGGAGTAAGATAAAACTGGCCTTGTGCCTAACTCCTGGGGAGGAGTAAATATCTTTTGGCCAAGATCAAAGTGTAGTATCTGTTCCGATGGATACTGCACCCCATACTGGTATTGTCTTTGCCTTCGGGTCTTGATTTACGCCGGTCAATGGGTCTGTCCTGTGCAGTTCTAGGAGGTTAACCCCGTCCCAGGCTTTGCCTCCCCTCTTTGCTTACTGTCTGAGACGCCCTGCCCAGGTAATTTTTTAAGAAACTCTGTACTCTTCCTCTAGAGTGCAAATTCCCACTTTCTGACCTTGTGTCACATTCTACTTTGTGGGACGTAGATAAATATGAGTTCTGTTGCCATAAGACCTTCCTCCCAGGAATTATCTCATACTTTTTAAGGGAATGATGTTAATCCTACTTGATATTACACCTATCTCCGGTGGAGGGGTTATGTAATATCTGTTCTGGTGTCATGACATCATCCTCCCAGGTATTAACTCCTCCTTTAGGGTCAGTGTATTATTTGTTCGTTCACCATGATATGTTCTCAGCCTACCAAAATATGAGACTGGGGGGGGGGGGGGAAGCATATATTCGCTAGTTTTCCATAAAGTTAATTTTTATAAATGGGAAGAAATGAATCGTTTTTAACAAAGTAACACATATCACAGGGTGCATAACGTATTTGAGGCCAATGACTCATAGAAACAGATAAAAATGTCTTTATTGAAAAACATTTTTTAAAGATTTGATTAAATATATTGTTTTGTCATTTTTTATTCATTAATGCCCCCTTCAGCTTCGATAACAGCTTTTATGCGAGGTATGAATCGCCTACATGCTCGGATCAAGTAGTTCATGTTAGACATTACTCAAATTACGGTGAATTTTAGGAATTATTCAGTGTTATGAGGTGCCCATTGACCCTTTTCTCAACTACGTTCCATACATAGTAGTCCAAGAGATTGAAAGAGAGACATGGAAAAAGAGAGAGTGCGAGCTAGACAGAGAGAGTAAGAGAGAGAGAGAGAGAGAGAGAGAGAGAGAGAGAGAGAGAGACAGAGAGCGCGAGACAGAGAAAGCCGAAAGAGAAATTTGGAGAGAGAGAAAAAAAGAGAGAGAAAGAGATAGAGAAAGAAAGAAAGAGAGAGAGAGAAAGAGAGAGAAGAGAGAGAAAGAGAGAGAAAGAAAGAGAAAGAGAAAGAAAGAGAGAAAGAAAGAGAGAGAGAAAGAAAGAGAGAGAGAAAGAGAGAGAGAGAAAGATGAGAGAGAGAAAGAGAGAGAGAGAAAGAGAGAGAGAGGGAGGGGGAGAGAGAGAGAGAGAGAGAGAGGGGAGGGGGAGAGAGAGAGAGAAAGAGACAGCGAGAAAGAAAGAGAAAGAAAGGAGAAAGAAAGAAAGACAAACAGAGAGAGAGAGAGAGAGAGAGAGAGAGAGAGAGAGAGAGAGAGAGAGAGAGAGAGAGGAGAGAGAGAGGACGAGGAGGATACAAAAGAGAAAGAACTGCAAAAAAAAACAAAAAAACAATCTTTCTTTTGCCGATATTGGTGTTTTTAAATCAGTTATCCAACTAGGGTAGTGAGAGTGAGCGTGTGTCACTCACCTTCCACCAGCCTAGAGTACACGTGACATAATGATGACCTACCCCAGCTCCATACTCACCCCCTCTTCTTTCAGGGCAACATGAACTTAAGCCACAATCTCATGCGCCCCCCTCATCTTCCCAAGCCATAGTGTACTTAAGATCATATTCGCCTTGAATAGAATCCTACTACCCCTACCGCCACCTCTTTTCTTGAGCAGGTTGAAAACAGAAAGGTTTAGTTTCGGGTGGGGGTGGAATGAGGTACGATAAGAGCCATTTGGTGTCATCATAGCAGCTGACAGACCCACCCCTCATCCCTAGGTCAGCAAAACAAAACAAAAAATTGTCTCAGAAACTATGCAGAACCGGAAGTAAACAAAGCACTAAAAAAGCGTGAGTCATCTGACGAATTTCGTGCGGCGTGAAACCAGTGGCCATGACTGATTAAAAAGACACGTAATTTATTTAATTATCTTAATATAAAGTCTTCTGTTCGGACTTTTCATATTAGACCTAAATAACTATGGATTTGAGAAATGGAGATTTCATTCTGACTAGCGATTTCTTGCTTTTATCCTTGCAGAATGTTCGAAGAAAATTGAATTTGTTCCGGTTTCTTTTCGAAAATATTTATTCCAGCAATGAAGACACTTTTGAATAATGACCGGAGAGGCAAAAATGAGTTACCTCCCTTGTATCTTAAGCTCTTGTTTTTTTTTTCTTCGTCACTTGAACATTATTAAAAAACAAAAAAAAATTCAACTAAAATAACATTACTAAACCATATGTTTCACCAGTGTTTGCACTCACTATTTATCTAAATATTTTACTAAAATATTCACGTAAAATCATAGTATTATAATTTTCCTTCTCCTAGACTAGTATCCCAACCGATATTTTAGAGTATGGTCTACCCTACTATTTAATCAATAGGGAGAATATATGAATTCATACATTTCACAAGGATATTAGTAAAAGGGATGCAGAAATTTGACAGTTTGGGGATGGCACGGTGGCTGAGTGGTTAACGATGCGGACTGAGGACCTGGGTGTGTCGGGTTCGAATCCAGTTCGTTCCACAAAAACACTTTCATCAAAACCCACACCTGACCATGTGTCTGGCCTCCTGATAATAAACATACTTAAGTTTGAAGAGTCAGCCATAGAATACACTCCACTCGAGGTAATGTGGTAAAAAAGCAATCGCTCATGGATTCTTCATCATTTGTAAAAAAGAAGGCTTCCAAATTCCTTTCAAATTTCAAAGGATTACGAAATAATTCTTTCGTTTCAACTATTAACAAAATAAAATAAAATGGACGACTTGTTTACGAATAAACCGAAATGCATTCTGGTTAATTTAATTTCGTAATTAATTTTTTTTAAAAATTGGGTTTTAAAAAGTCGTTTTAATACTTTCCGCTATTGCCTTTTTGATTTCAATAAATAAGCGGTTAATATTAAATGAATAAAACATAAATTCAATGTGCAAGTCACATCGTTCCGAGAAACACGCACGTCTTAGAAATTTATAATTAGCTGTACCTAACCGGCGTTTCCCGTGAAGACAGTTCAGTTTTTAATTTTTTTTATTTGCACATTTTTAAACTTAACAGCCAATTACAATGTACGCATTTTACACTTGGTCGCTAATTTTATTTAGAAGAGTAAATGAACTGCTAGTTAACGGCTGCAAAATTAACCATGTCGAACATTTTTGCCATAGGATTACTATAGTTTAATAGGATTACTATAGTTTAATAGAATTACTATAGTTTAATAGGATTACTATTGTTTAATAGAATTACTATAGTTTAATAGGATTACTATAGTTTAATAGGATTACTATAGTTTAATAGGATTACTATTGTTTAATAGGATTACTATAGTTTAATAGGATTACTATTGTTTAATAGAATTACTATAGTTTAATAGAATTACTATAGTTTAATAGGATTACTATAGTTTAATAGGATTACTATAGTTTAATAGGATTACTATAGTTTAATAGGATTACTATAGTTTAATAGGATTACTATAGTTTAATAGGATTACTATAGTTTAATAGAATTACTATTGTTTAATAGAATTACTATAGTTTAATAGAATTACTATAGTTTAATAGGATTACTATAGTTTAATAGGATTACTATAGTTTAATAGAATTACTATAGTTTAATAGGATTACTATTGTTTAATAGGATTACTATAGTTTAATAGGATTACTATAGTTTAATAGGATTACTATTGTTTAATAGAATTACTATAGTTTAATAGGATTACTATTGTTTAATAGGATTACTATAGTTTAATAGGATTACTATAGTTTAATAGGATTACTATAGTTTAATAGGATTACTATTGTTTAATAGAATTACTATAGTTTAATAGGATTACTATAGTTTAATAGGATTACTATTGTTTAATAGGATTACTATAGTTTAATAGAATTACTATAGTTTAATAGGATTACTATAGTTTAATAGAATTACTATAGTTTAATAGGATTACTATAGTTTAATAGAATTACTATAGTTTAATAGAATTACTATAGTTTAATAGGATTACTATTGTTTAATAGGATTACTATAGTTTAATAGAATTACTATAGTTTAATAGGATTACTATAGTTTAATAGGATTACTATAGTTTAATAGAATTACTATAGTTTAATAGGATTACTATAGTTTAATAGAATTACTATAGTTTAATAGGATTACTATTGTTTAATAGGATTACTATAGTTTGATAGGATTACTATAGTTTAATAGAATTACTATTGTTTAAGGCTCCCATAATTAATACTAAAAGTGTCCACATTGTAAATTGAGTCTACCACAGGTTGAGGGTTCAATACTTACTGCAAGAGATAATTACTTAGAATAACATCAATTAACTCAATTCTACCTGGTCATGGCTGACGGAATAAGAACAGTCTATCCACATGGAAAAAGAAATTAAATTTTAGTCCTAAGGCAGACCATTTTCAATTAAAATAGGAGTTATCCCCCTTTGCTGTTTTTATTTTTAGGTGATTATTTCAAAATGTGTCATATTATCAGTCTTCTGGGTAGAACTAGGTATTTTGTTTTAATAAATTATTGCGAAGTATGTTATTATATTGTCAATAACATGGTACAACAATAACAAATGAAAATGTGCTAGTCATGGGGCAACATTTGATTTGTCAGCTAAATGTTATTTGGGTGTGATTTTGAAAATCCGACAAGATAACTGTTAGAATATGAGTTGTTTTTTCAATAACATCTCGGGAATAAAAACTACCAAACTAGAGAATTACCAATCAGATTCAAAAATGCTTTACATGGTTAATTTTGTAGAAGATAAAAGACTAAAAGCCAAGCCAAAAAACATAAGCCGGGGGGAATGAAGGATAAACACAGCAAAATTCTATGACAAAGATGAGACTTTGGAATGGTTGGCACAATTTTATGAAGAGCTATATATAGATGACTCAACTGATGAGGATGCGGAAGACGCAATCCCACCTATTTTGAAAGGCGAAATACAGCACGCTATTGTATCTTTGAAGGAGGGCAAAAGTACCGGGTTTGATAATATTCACACTGAGGTTATTTAAGCTAGTGGAGTACCACTCCTAAATATTCTTTTTGCAACATGATACTTTCAACTGTCAAATTACCGCAAGCTTTCCAAAATGCACCGCCTCGGTTGCGGAAATTATCGCCTAATCAGCCCTTTAAGTCATTTTTACAAATTGTTTGTCACAGTAGTGGCAGAACGTATCAACACTTCTCAAGCTGCATACCAACCAGGGAGAGGTACTATAGAGAAAATCATCGCCTTAGAGCAGATAATAGAGGAGTCTATATCTGCTCTAAGGCGATATTGAATTATATAGAGGAGTCTATATCTGCTCTAAGGCGATATTGAATTATATAGAGGAGTTTATATCTACTCTAAGGCGATATTGAATTATATAGAGGAGTTTATATCTGCTCTTAGGCGATATTGAATTATATAAAGGAGTTTATATCTGCTCTAAGGCGATATTGAATTATAATAGAGGAGTTTATATCTGCTCTAAGGCGATATTGAATTATATAGAGGAGTTTATATCTGCTCTAAGGCGATATTGAATTATATAGAGGAGTTTATATCAGCTCTAAGGCGATATTGAATTATATAGAGGAGTTTATATCTGCTCTAAGGCGATATTGAATTATATAGAGGAGTTTATATCTACTCTAAGGCGATATTGAATTATATAGAGGAGTTTATATCTGCTCTTAGGCGATATTGAATTATATAAAGGAGTTTATATCTGCTCTAAGGCGATATTGAATTATAATAGAGGAGTTTATATCTGCTCTAAGGCGATATTGAATTATATAGAGGAGTTTATATCTGCTCTAAGGCGATATTGAATTATATAGAGGAGTTTATATCAGCTCTAAGGCGATATTGAATTATATAGAGGAGTTTATATCTACTCTAACGCGATATTGAATTATATAGAGGAGTTTATATCTGCTCTAAGGCGATATTGAATTATATAGAGGAGTTTATATCTGCTCTAAGGCGATATTGAATTATAATAGAGGAGTTTATATCTGCTCTAAGGCGATATTGAATTATAATAGAGGAGTTTATATCTGCTCTAAGGCGATATTGAATTATATAGAGGAGTCTATATCTGCTCTAAGGCGATATTGAATTATATAGAGGAGTTTATATCTGCTCTAAGGCGATATTGAATTATATAGAGGAGTTTATATCTGCTCTAAGGCGATATTGAATTATATAGAGGAGTTTATATCTGCTCTAAGGCGATATTGAATTATATAGAGGAGTTTATATCTGCTCTAAGGCGATATTGAATTATATAGAGGAGTTTATATCTGCTCTAAGGCGATATTGAATTATATAGAGGAGTTTATATCTACTCTAACGCGATATTGAATTATATAGAGGAGTTTATATCTGCTCTAAGGCGATATTGAATTATATAGAGGAGTTTATATCTGCTCTAAGGCGATATTGAATTATAATAGAGGAGTTTATATCTGCTCTAAGGCGATATTGAATTATAATAGAGGAGTTTATATCTGCTCTAAGGCGATATTGAATTATATAGAGGAGTCTATATCTGCTCTAAGGCGATATTGAATTATATAGAGGAGTTTATATCTGCTCTAAGGCGATATTGAATTATATAGAGGAGTTTATATCTGCTCTAAGGCGATATTGAATTATATAGAGGAGTTTATATCTGCTCTAAGGCGATATTGAATTATATAGAGGAGTTTATATCTGCTCTAAGGCGATATTGAATTATATAGAGGAGTTTATATCTGCTCTAACGCGATATTGAATTATATAGAGGAGTTTATATCTGCTCTAAGGCGATATTGAATTATAATAGAGGAGTTTATATCTGCTCTAAGGCGATATTGAATTATAATAGAGGAGTCTATATCTGCTCTAAGGCGATATTGAATTATATAGAGAAGTCTATATAATTCAATAATCCTGTGTTCATTGCCTTTATTGGTTTTACTAAAGCGTTTGATAATATCAAGCTTCCATCTCTTTGGAAACTTTTCGAAGAAACAAATCTGAATAAACCAGTAGATACACGTCTTGAAAATGACCTATACTAATTCGACTGCTGCAGTTAAAACTGATATAGACACATCACGCCCAATCAGAATCCTCAAAGGTGTAGCACTTCTATTCTGCGTCATTATGGCATCAATAATTTGGAAAACAGAACAATGTAGTTCTGGTTTTTCAATTCGTGACCATCTTTTGTCTAATCTGAGTTATGGGGATGACATAGCTGCAGCCAGTTACTCCAGCTCTGATTTGAAGTTATTTTTGGATAATCTGTTGAAGTACTCGAAAGAAGTTAGTCTTTCTATTAACGATAGACAAACAGCCAAAATCACAGAATCGGCTTTTTTATAAACGTGATCCTATGGCACCAATTTTATAAACGTGATCCTATGGCACCAATTTTATAAACGTGTAAATTAGCATCGAATGTTAATTATGTGTAAGGTTGGAAAACCCCCGCTCCCCCCACCACGCGTCTCCTACCTTTATGTTTTAATCGGGCCCGCGGGTCACATGTTAAGACTCGCGGTAGTAAAACGACTTTTCATTAAAACGATAAAAGGAAGAACAGCAAGTAATTATGGTAGAGAAAGAACGGAACACATTTGAATCACAGTTTATAAACATAAAATAAGAAATAAAACACTTGTAAGAATTAACAAAAAGCGAGATTATGCAAACATAACAAGTGTTTATTAAATAATTAATAAAAAAGACAAAATAAAAGTTCTGCTCTGGAGAGCTTTGATGTGGGGCTGGTTTAGATAAGATCGAGAATGGTTATAAAAATTGGCAAATACTGAAAATTAAAAATAAGTAATTTGTTTTCCTTTTTTTTTTTTTCCATAGGGCACATAACTATTTTTATAGCCTTTTTTTGTGTGTTAATTGACATGCTGAGTGGAATTTAGGTCCGTTTTTTCTCGGAGCCTTGTATACGGGGATATAGATGGGTCGGCACAAAATCTTGACACGACTTCACCCCTTCGCTCCTGAAATCTGACTGTCTCGTCTTTTGCGGATAGTATTTTTTTGTGTGGAATTGACAACTATATGAAGGATATTTTTACAGAATTTTTGATTCTGAATCCGTCCTTCGCAGATAGCTTTTAGTGTGATGTTTCGGTAATATGAAAGATATTGTCACAGAATTTTAGATTCTGATGTCTGTCTTTTGCAGATAGTTTTTCAGAATCCAGAAAGGAATGTGTTGACTTCGTCTATATGGCCAACTTTGTTGGATTGGATTTTTCCTTGTGAATCTCCTTTTGTTTTTTGTATGCGGGGATCTATTATTTCGATTTCTGCTTGGTCGACAGCAAATCTTGAAAATGTCATCTTTCCTCCACCATTTCAAGTAGTCCCTTGTGCGGGGATATGTTTTCGATTAACTGCTCTTTGAGCCTCAAATCTAGACACGTCAATTCTCAATCACTGCCGAAATCCGTTCCTTTATGCGGGTATATATTGTCGACGATTTGACTGTCCCGCTAGCAACAAATCCCGATAAGTCTCGACTCCACCACTGCTGCGAACCAACGCCTCGAGTTTCTTTGCCGGCTTTTTCCCGTCTTCCCTTCTCCTCTGCCCAGCAACAAGCTTTTCTCCAATTTGATTGGTTGCCCTTCACCGGGAAACTGCGGTGGCTGACTTTACGGCTCTTGGCCTCTCGCTGTCTAGACTACTTCCGGTCCCAATTTTTAAGGTGTTCCCTTTTTGGTGAAATGCACCATACGTTTTTTTTTGTAGGAGAACATGTGTCAACAAGTCCACATTTCTTCTTTTCATGTTTAATGGGGCAAAATATGTGGATATAACACCTTAACAAGAAACAAAACCGCTCTAACTTCTAAACACATACCATACAAAATCAAAGTGAAAATCTATAACGCATATGTCCTTCCTGTAGTCCCATACGGATTTGAATGTGTCAACTTGACTGTAAAATTACGTCAGAAAGTAGAAATTTTCCAAAGCCACATCATACGCTTCATGTCTGATCATAAGCTATCTGATCACATCAGTATCGCAGAGTTGCGAAGAATCACTGGCGTCCCATCAATTTCCTCTGTCATCAAATGTAAAGTCTTGAGATTATTTGGCCACATTAAGCTTTTCAATGTGGGGCTATTCAAAATATGCGTTGAATGGCATAATACAAAGAAGCTGATCGAAAGGTAGACAAAAGAAAAGATGGATAGAAAACGTTTGTGAATGGATGAACATGAACATAAACCAAGTGAACACCTTGGCCTAAGATCGTAGGGCTTGGAGGACACTCGGCCATGTTAGTGTGTATTCTGCAGCAAGCTGAGAAAACGTTTTAAAAAAAAAAACTGGTGGTTCATTTGCGCTTCTAAATCAAATTAGCGGTTAACTGTAAAATGCATACATTCGAAGTGGATGCTACGATCAAGCAAACAGCCAACAGATTTCAACTTTGATTATCCGACAGTCGAGGCTAGGCTCAAAGTGTAGTATCCGTTTTGTCCGCATCAAAAAAAATAAAAATGGTTAATATTAAGAGGAATCGTAAAAAAAATATTTTTAATGCAGCTCGACACTATTTCAAAACAACTATTATCGCACAAAATATCAAATTCAATCTTTACTAAAAAAAAGTTAAGTTTAATCTAACATAAGATTGTAAGATTTTAAAAGTTTGATCTATATAGAATTTAAGCTGACATATCAAACTTTGATTTTGACTAAGAAATTTTCATTTGTTATTGTTATACCATGTTTTACCACTATAGAATTTCATTACAGTTTAATTTTAAAATGATGTACTCCCGCTCGGACAAGTGGTAATATGGAAACATTTTTCAATTATGACTGAGAACAAAAAAATCAGCAAGGGGAATAACTAATATTTTTAATTAAAAAATATAAAGAGTTTTCTCCTTTACAACTAAAATTGTATTCCTTTTTGTGTCAAAGTAAAAAAAAAAAAAGTGCTAACAAATAAAACTTCACTGCATCCCAGGCAACGCTAGATAAGTATAGCTAGTTTATTATTATTATTATTATTAATAACAATAATATTAACCACCACCACCACCACTACCAACAACAACAATAACAATAATAATAAAGTACCATGTTCACGCTAGTTGGGGACGATTCAACATGGCTTATTGTTTAATGTTTATACTTGTTTTTACAGGCTTTTCCAAACAGTTCTAGGATGGAGGTTTTACGCCGAGTTTGGAAAGTTTTCACTATTCTAAAATTGGTAATTTTATTTTTCTAACTTGTGAACCTTCGAGTCGAATCTTTATGTCGAATTAGGGAACCGATACGGAATTTGAAACTGAATCCTTTATCTATGAGGGTAGATTGTTCTCGTTCCGTCAGTCATAAACGGATAGAATGTTACTTAGTTATTATAGAATGCTTAGTTATTATCGCTTGTAGTAAAGACTGAACCTTCACCCTTCAGAAGACAGTCACTTAGAACTGATTGCTAATCAACACCTTTATCCGTTACGCCACAGGTTTATGTGGACTCATTATGGTAATGATTTTTTTGATGGGGCTTTTCTACAAATCCTATTTCTGATCGCCTGAGGCGCACCTACTGGAGCATGCTGATGGGTCCGTTCTTGATTATTTTTGTACCCGACATGAGTGGCCCTACGGGAGAGCTGTTTCCCCTACCTCAATCGGCCTTGTGCCACACTTTGCAGCACTGGGAGTTTAGGGTTTAATCTTAGAAATCAGCAGAAAATTTTTTGGGGAAAAATCTCCAATTTAAAGATTTTCTTTTATTTGTTTTCTACCAAGAAATAGCTAAAATAAAAACGAATAATAAAAACTAAATAAAATATAAATCCAACACAAAGTAATCTTGTCGAATGATCAAAGTCAAACGAAAATAGTCTTTAAGTTGACAAATCAAACTTTTATTCTGACGAGGCACTTTTTATTTGTTGTTGTACCAGGCTATTGGGAATATTATAACCTACTGCGATACAACTTATTTATTGGATTTTTGTTTTAAATAATAAATTTTCGTTTTAAAAGATCACTGTTGACTATTTTGATAAAATTTTAATTCATACAATAAAAAAAAAAATCACTGATTATTCATTTTAAAGTGCATATGCATATCAACCCTGACATTGAAATATTTAAAGAATGTATAAACTTTATTATGTACTTACGTGTTAGCTGAAAATAAGATTGTGCAGAAAAAATTACACAAATTCATCCAGTAGTTATTAAATTATGAGAAAAAGAAAAAAAAAATGATTTTGCGTACATTTTGACATTTTTGTAAATAATGGGGACCTCAAACCCCGAAATCGTGAAAATATGAGTTATCGTCCTTGACCACTGGAAAATGGTGGAAATATCTACCGAGTGATAAAATCGTTTTTTATTTATAATTAAATAAATACTGGATGAATTTGCATAATCTTTGGTGTACAGTCTTTTTTTCATCTATCACGTAAGTACATAACAAAGTTTATACATTTCTTTAGCTACTTTATTTTTAAGAGCGGTCTAACATGTCAGGGTTGATAAGCATAAACACCAAACATTTTTATTATTTTTATAAATTTTTAAATAAAATATTTTCATATTCAATAACGATACATTGTTCGCTGTTATTATTGTTCGCTGTTAATATTGTCATTTTGAATAAAAACATCTAATTCGGTTACTTCCGGTTGATTGTCTGCCCCTGCCTTTAAAAGAGGAAAGCAAATTAAGTCCAAGTGACGGTTGAAATGCAGAAGTTCCCAGATAACTTCTAATATCAAACATTTTCAAAAAATAAATTACTTAAAAATAAACTCTAGCAAGGAGGATATGTCATAATTTTAATTGAAGAATATAAAAACGGCGGTCTCTCCTAACAACTATTTTGGTGCTTCTTGCTTAAAATGCCGAAAAAAAGATTTCTGTGTCTTTTAAAGTTGAAGAGGTAAATAAGGGGCAATAACTCTTATCACCTGTTGTTATTACATGTAACGTAATTTACTGCGACATTCAATTAATTAGTAATAAATGAACAACAAATTATACGTAAATGGGAAATTTATGATTTTGAAATTTTTTTAGTAATAAATGAACAACAATGTATACATAAATGGAAAAATTAAGATTTTATTTTAAGTCGCATTTCATGCCCACAATTACAGGTCTCTTCTCCTGAAATAAGACCATGCGCTTGCAAAAAATCTATCTGCTTTGCTTTTTCTGACGTAAAATATAGCACATCTTCGAACTGGAACAATTTCAAATCCATAATTCCAGTTGAAGATAATATCAGTCTTGTTAAAAATTAACGATAAATTTTGGCTCAAAATAACAATTCAGGATAAAGTCTGGCTCAAAAATAAAATTAAGAGTTATTGCCCCTTATTTACCTCTTCAACTTTAAAAGACACAGAAATCTTTTTTTCGGCATTTTAAGCAAGAAGCACCACTATTTTTCGTTTCTTTTTCCGTATTATAAAACTGTGTGCAAACAAATACAAATTAAAAAACTAAAATGACTTCAGTGCATCCCGAGCAATGCCGGGTGAGTAGAGCTTAATAAATAATAAACTAAAAAAGTATCAAAGTTACAAATTGTTGAAACGGGGTGGCGGGATAGTTTACCAAGTGTCGTTGAAGAAGCGGAAGTGGGAGGAGGCGGAGGGCTTGAATAGGCCGACCTTATTACACAGCTGAAGAATCAGGTTTATAGGACAGAAGAATTGTTGAAGAGAAAGGGGTTGATGGCATACGACGACGACGATGATGATAATAATGATGATGGGTACGTGACGGTGGAGGGGTAAAGAAAGAATGGAAATGACAATGGGTTGAATTCTTTAGACTCGTATAGTGTAAGCAGACATTATTACACAATTACAGTTGACTTACTCTCAGAGGGAGAAAAGAGAGAGAAGGAGGAAGAAAGAGCGAGACAGAGGGAGGAGGAGGAAGAAGAAAGAGCGAGACAGAGGGAGGAGGAGGAGGAAGAAGAAAGAGCGAGACAGAGGGAGGGGGAGGAAGAAGAAAGAGCGAGACAGAGGGAGGGGGAGGAAGAAGAAAGAGCGAGACAGAGGGAGGAGGAGGAAGAAGAAAGAGCGAGACAGAGGGAGGAGGAGGAAGAAGAAGAAAGAGCGAGACAGAGGGAGGAGGAGGAAGAAGAAAGAGCGAGACAGAGGGAGGAGGAGGAAGAAGAAAGAGCGAGGAGGAGGAAGAAAAAAGAGCGAGACAGAGGGAGGAGGAAGAAAAGACAGATGGGATGGAAAAAGACAGAGAGGGGATGGGAAAAAGAGAAAGGATGGGGGAAAAAGAGAGAGGATAGGAAAAGAGAGGATAGGAAAAGAGAGAGAGAGGAGGGTAGGATTGAGTCAGAGAGGAAGAAAAGTGAGAGATTCAGAATGAGAGAAGGAGAGTGAAAGAGAGAGTCAGAATGAGAGAAGGAGAGTGAAAGAGAAAATCAGAATGAGAGAGGGGAAAGGAAAGAGGGAAAGAAAGAAGGGTGAAGGAAAGAGGGAAAGAAAGGGAGAGGAAAGAGGGAAAGAAAGGGAGAGGAAAAGAAAGGTGAAGGAAAGAGGGAAAGAGGGAAATAAAGGGAAAGGAAATAAAGGGAAAGGAAAGAAAGGGAAAAGAAAGAAAGGGAAAAGAAAGAAAGGGAAAAGAAAGAAAGGGAAAGGAAAGAAAGGGAAAGGAAAGAAAGGGAAAGGAAAGAAAGGGAAAGGAAAGAAAGGGAAAGGAAAGAAAGGGAGAGGAAAGAAAGGGAGAGGAAAGAAAGGGAAAGGAAAGAAAGGGAGAGGAAAGAAAGGGAGAGGAAAGAGGGAAAGAAAGGGAGAGGAAAGAGGGAAAGAAGGGAGAGGAAAGAGGGAAAGAAAGGGAGAGGAAAGAGGGAAAGAAAGGGAGAGGAAAGAGGGAAAGAAAGGGAGAGGAAAAGAAAGGTGAAGGAAAGAGGGAAAGAGGGAAATAAAGGGAAAGGAAAGAAAGGGAAAAGAAAGAAAGGGAAAAGAAAGAAAGGGAAAAGAAAGAAAGGGAAAGGAAAGAAAGGGAAAGGAAAGAAAGGGAAAGGAAAGAAAGGGAAAGGAAAGAAAGGGAGAGGAAAGAAAGGGAGAGGAAAGAAAGGGAGAGGAAAGAAAGGGAGAGGAAAGAAAGGGAGAGGAAAGAGGGAAAGAAAGGGAGAGGAAAGAGGGAAAGAAGGGAGAGGAAAGAGGGAAAGAAAGGGAGAGGAAAGAGGGAAAGAAAGGGAGAGGAAAGAGGGAAAGAAAGGGAGAGGAAAGAGGGAAGGAAAGAAAGGGGAAGGAAAGAGGGAAGGAAAGAAAGGGGAAGGAAAGAGGGAAAGAAAGGGGAAGGAAAGAGGGAAGGAAAGAGGGAAAGAAAAAGGAAGGAAAGAAGGGGGAAGGAAAGAAGGGGGAAGGAAAGAGGGAAAGAAAGAAAGGAAAGAGAGAGGGGAAAGGAAAAAGAGGGGGAAAGGAAAGAGGGGGGGAAAGGAAAGAGAGGGGGAAAGGAAAGAGAGGGGGGGAAGGAAAGTGAGGGGGGGAAGGAAAGTGAGGGGGAAGAAAAGAGAGGGGGAAGAAAAGAGAGGGGGAAGGAAAGAGAGGAGGAAGAAAGAGAGGAGGAAGAAAGAGAGGAGGAAGAAAGAGAGGGGGAGAAAAGAGAGGGGAAGGAAAGAGAGGGGAAGGAAAGAGAGGGGAAGGAAAGAGAGGGGAAGGAAAGAGAGGGGAAGGAAAGAGAGGGGATGGAAAGACAGGGGATGGAAAGACAGGGGATGGAAAGACAGGGGATGGAAAGACAGGGGATGGAAAGACAGGGGATGGAAAGACAGGGGATGGAAAGAAAGAGAGGGATGGAAAGAAAGAGAGGGATGGAAAGAAAGAGAGGGATGGAAAGAAAGAGAGGGATGGAAAGAAAGACAGGGATGGAAAGAAAGACAGGGATGGAAAGAGAGGGATGGAAAGAAAGAGAGGGATGGAAAGAAAGAGAGGGATAAAAAAAGAAGGGAAAGAGAGAATAAGTGAAACGAGAAGGAGAATAAGGGTAAGAGAAGGATGCATTAAAATATAGTAATATTTTTAAAATTATTAGTTCAACTTATAACTATAAGGGGGTCACTTCACTACGCAAGTTTAACGCGCGCGCGCACACACACTAGTTGAACAATAACATTTTCAAAAATTATTTTCATAATTTGATGATTGGGTGTTCGAACAATATTGTAATCTCAAGATTTCTTTTAAATGAATGTTAAATATCAATTCTATGACGTTAAACTTGTTTAGAAAACTGAACACCCACCTAAAAATTGAACTAGTCGATTTAAACATATATATAATCTGAAAATTCGGAGCTTAATTGATAACATTTCTTTTCAAAAATATAAATAACCAATAAAATCTGTGCTTGGCGTTGCCCGGGAAAATTAAGGAACCCAAGAAACTTCTGCTCCCACTCCTAAGTCAATTAAAAAGTTGGTTATTGGGTGGAACGAAAAAAGAATTTTAAACTTTACTTTAAGCATTAGTTATTTAACAATAAATGTTAAACAGTTTTAATTGATGTCATTGTTCCAAAATTCTAAATTCAATCTATACGATAAAACCAAACTTAATGTACGGAGGAACGTATGCGTAAAAATAGGTGCAGCGTTTTTATCTGTTTATTTGTCCGTTTATTTTGTGTTTTTAATGTTTCTCAAATTAATTAATGTGAAAATTACAACCAATAAGTAGTCTGTGACATTAAATGAAATAATTATCTGTAAAGCCATTTAAATTCGTAAATCAAATGTGTTAATTCGAGAAAATGTGATCGATTACTTAACGCACAGCAGGTGACGAGCAAAGTACATGTGAATGAAAGGGTGAAAACCCCAACTTTCTCATAAGACGACCCCCCCCCCCCCCGAAATATCGATCTAAATAGTTAAAGTGATTAATGTGAAGTAAAAAGAAATTTCTTTTCTTCTTTCTGAATCACACGAACCAAGTTATGGGAAAAATGAAAGACGAAATCTTTTTTTATGTAGGGTTTGTTAGTTAATTTATTCCGATCAATAGAATAAGGGAACTTTTACTTTACTCTATAATAAAATAAGTAACCATTTGGGGCGAGGGGATCGTATACGCCTGGCAAAATATGATTGACACGTACGAAACAAAAAAACCCCGAAAAATAAGTAAAAGTTGTCGGGGGGGGGGGGGGGATAAAAATAAAAATGTGATTTCTTTCGTGCGATTACACATCAACAGTCTCGGAAAAGTCTAAAATATAAAATATTTTTAACTTTAGAGGGAGGGGGCACTTTACTATATAAATTTAACATAAAATGATTACCAAGTTCTTGTCTGATAAAATGAGTAAGCATTTTCTTTCCCATTTCCAAAATTACTAGTACATTTAATTTTTTTTTTCATATTATCAACCCGGACTTAGGGTTAGTTAATGAAATACATGCTTTTTTCTTCAAGGATTCATTTTTTTTCTTTCTGAAACCCTAAGTCCACGGTGACATAAAGGAAACAATGTGGTGTGTATAGGAGAAAAAAAACTAAAATATCATAATTCTAATAAAAAAAATTTTTTTTTAATGGTGGGCATGTCAAAATACTAAAAAATGATTACCCGTTCTGTCCTATACTATGTAATTAAGAACTCGAGGTCAGGATGATCATTTTACATCAAATTTATATAGGAAAGTGACTACCACTCTAGAATATTTTATTTTTTTAAAAATATTTTAAATGTATTTATCAGAGATTTGGTATGTAATCGCATAAAAAAAAAAAAATAGAATCTCATTTTTTTGTATTATTTAAACGGCTATTCTCATCTCCAAAATGAATATAGTAGTAGTAGTAGTCAAAATGACCAATCCTCATCTAAAAAATTCTGAAACAATCTCATTTCGGTTTTTCCGTTGACAGCGTGGGGCAAAGGGTAGAAATTGT
>OY744552.1:31776392-31948892 GCA_963556195.1 Sepiola atlantica | reverse complement strand
ACGTTTTCTTTTTGTAAAATAATTGTTAGTTGTTTTCTGTTTTTGTTTTACAATTTACTTTAAACTGACACTAAAAAGCAGTAAAAGTGTTTTAAATGAAAATATAAAAAAATAATTGAATAAAGCAATACTAAAAATAAAAATAATTCAATAAAGCAATACTAAAAGTAAAAATAATTGAATAAAGCAATACTAAAAATAAAAATAATTCAATAAAGCAATACTAAAAATAAAAATAATTCAATAAAGCAATACTAAAAATAAAAATAATTCAATAAAGCAATACTAAAAATAAAAATAATTCAATAAAGCAATACTAAAAATAAAAATAATTCAATAAAGCAATACTAAAAATAAAAATAATTCAATAAAGCAATACTAAAAATAAAAATAATTCAATAAAGCAATACTAAAAATAAAAATAATTCAATAAAGCAATACTAAAAATAAAAATAATTCAATAAAGCAATACTAAAAATAAAAATAATTCAATAAAGCAATACTAAAAATAAAAATAATTCAATAAAGCAATACTAAAAATAAAAATAATTCAATAAAGCAATACTAAAAATAAAAATAATTCAATAAAGCAATACTAAAAATAAAAATAATTGAATAAAGCAATACTAAAAATAAAAATAATTGAATAAAGCAACACTAAAAATAAAAATAATTGAATAAAGCAATACTAAAAATAAAAATAATTGAATAAAGCAATACTAAAAATAAAAATAATTGAATAAAGCAATACTAAAAATAAAAATTGAATAAAGCAATACTAAAAATAAAAATAATTGAATAAAGCAATACTAAAAATAAAAATAATTGAATAAAGCAATACTAAAAATAAAAATAATTGAATAAAGTAATACTAAAAATAAAAATTATTAATAAAGTTTGCAGTTATTTTGTAATTAAGTGTAAAATAATCTTTTTGTTAACATTTTGAGTTTCTTGCTTGTAATTTTAAGCTTTATTTAAATTGAATACAACATACATTATTACATAGCAAGTTCTTCCTCTAGACGATTGCATAGTAGAAGTTTCCCCTTCCTCCACCAACTCCCTGCAGGAAAACAGAACGAGAGACCTGAAAACATGTCTGGTTACTTCTCAAACCAAACCCCAAGAGAAAGATTAGACTAGTTTATTTGCCACGTCTCACTCAAGACATCACTTCCGTCGAATACGTTCATTTTGATGTGGAAATTTCCTTTTCATCTTACTAACACATTCACATAGCATATTATTAGATTTTTGTGGAGCCGGATTTTCACTTGTACCTAACTTTGCGCTTTGGACGAGGAGGGCCAAGTAAATAGGGACTTATGCAACACTAGATCAGGAGATTGCACAATTCTTGCAGGGTGCAGACAATATGCACTCGCAATTTTCAACAGACAATTTTATGCATATTTTTTTGTCAGCCTTGTCTTCATAAAAACTGACTTTATTTCTATTTCTTTCTGCAGATTAATGTATTGCGAACAATTTTGAACCTCTATATTTATGGAAGAGACACAGAGTTCTTCTTGGAATTGGCACCAGGAAGACAAATAAAGACATTTCAGACTTTCTCAGCATCAGCAGGTGGATGGTAGAAAACGTCAGAAAGGAATTGAAAAATTCAGGATTTGACTACGAAGCAACATCAAAGAAAAAAAAACACATGATCGATGATCTGCCACCGTCAGAATGCCTGCGTTTGTCGCTAAAGTTGGCGCCTTGCCAAGCCACTTATTCCCTGAAGGCCTCAATCTGAACACATCCACCTTCTGAGTGTGGTTCTAAAACCTGTAACCAGGTAGCTGCAGATAAGCAGTACATGTGGCAGCAGGAATCAAAGTGCTGCCATACCAGCTGGAAGACCCTAGTTTGACGATCACACTTCACTTGACACTTGGCCTCCCAGTTTGCTGTTAAAAAGTCAATAATAGATATTGAATGATTTAAATCCGCAGGACAACGTTAATACATACACAGGAAATCAGGGTCATGGGGTTCAGCATATGCAGTCAGATGTCATCTTGACCTGCTGTTTGATGGAAACGGATGTGACGTCACATGGTTCAACGAGAGTGAGGAGAGAAAGAGTTTGATCAAAAGCTTAGAGGTGCAAACATGTGCTTTTAGAAATGTCCTGTTAAGATATGATTAACCAGTAATTGGTGAGGGCCGAAGTAAAGAAACAGTGAAGAAGGCCGGTTTCGATGCTGCCATCAAAGCCAAGACTAGTTCATGGAATTAAACTGACAGACAAGTCTTGAAGTCAAACTGAGCCAAGTTTGATGAGTCAATCTCAAAACATGAAATGAATTGTCCGCACTATGTAAACCTGTCATCAAATCAGAGGGTAGCCATTGTCTCCAGCGACACAGAAGGCCAATAACAATAAAGAAAAATCTACCAAGTGTCAGCAACCTTTAAAAACTTTTCTGATCATTCAACTTGCTTTCACGACAGTCACAACATCGTCGGATTTATTTGACATTTTGTAGACAAAACAAACTGAGGATTTTCGATTGTTAATGTTCCTCTCAGAAAGACATTCAAATCGAGCCGAAGAACAAAGAATTTGGTATTAAAATCAGCACAAAATTAAATTAAATGCAGATGAAAATCTAAAAATAGGATTTTCCTAACCATTGAAAATCATATTTTCATTTCAATAGACATCAGTTAAAAATATTCCCTAAATTTCATTTTCTTTTAGAGTTTGCAAAGGGTTTTAGAGGGTATAACTCCCGTTTGAAAATTCAAATATTTCAGATTCACATTGAATTTGAACCATTAGACACCAATTAAGCAAGATTATCCAAATTTCTTCTTGAGCTTTAAATTTGAGACATTTTCTAGAATCAAAATCATGTAATGGATTTTGATCAAAATTAGAATTCAAGAAATAAGGTTTAGTAGCATTATATCTTCGTAAGGGATATAAAAAGTGGTGCATTTCTGTTCGGTTTAGGGAATCAATTTAACCGGTTCTGGGATAATATTCTTCTAGTGTGTGTGTGTGTGTGTGTGTGTATATATATATATATATATACATATGTATATATATATATATATATATTGCTTGGGAAAATAGAGGGAAAAAGGTAAGGAAAAAACGAAAGAAAAGAGAAAAGAGAAATTGGGAAGGGAATGAATCTTCAAAATGTGACTAACATGAAATTGTTTTGGTTTTTTCTTCAAGGTCACCCAGAAGGTCAATACTATTTCGACCATTTCTGAGGGACCAGAGAGCAAGAAAAACATTAAAGTTGTTTTTTCTTTCATTGATTATTTTTCTTTATTCATTCATCTTCATTCCCCCTCCTCCTCCTCCTCCTCCTCCTCCTCCTTTTTTTCTTTTAAAAAACATCTAATACCCTCTCAGCTCCTTTTTCATTTTTGCCAAAAAGATATTTTTGATCTTCAGTCAAGGAATTTTTTTTTTTAAATTAAATTCTTTGGATTTTTTGAAGTCATGGAACGTTCTGTTGGATCTTTCATAATGGAAATGGTTTAATCAGGAAAGGGGTTCTAGGTTCAAGAAAAGGTTTCTTATATCTTATGAATATGAATATATATATATATGCACACACAGAAATACGGCTAAAAGTGTGTGGATCTTGTTTGCTTGTCATCATACACATTGGATGATGTCACAAGATACTGTAAATAAAGGACAAAAGATAAGAGAGTAATAGTAGGAGGCAAATGATGTAAGTAATTAGAAGAAATACCAGTTTCTGTTATGGTCTGTTACGCTCAAGTTTGAAATATCAATTTCGTAGGTCTGTTACGCTCAAGTTTGAAATACCAATTTTGCAGGTCTGTTACGCTCAAGTTCAAAATAACATCAGCGGTCTGTTACGTTCAAGTTTGAAATAGCATTATCAGCGGTCTGTTACGCTCAAGTTTGAAATACCAATTTCGCAGGTCTGTTACGCTCAAGTTTGAAATATCAATTTTGCAGGTCTGTTACGCTCAAGTTCAAAATAACATCAGCGGTCTGTTACGTTCAAGTTTGAAATAGCATTATCAGCGGTCTGTTACGCTCAAGTTTGAAATAGCATTATCAGCGGTCTGTTACGCTCAAGTTTGAAATAGCATTATCAGCGGTCTGTTACGCTCAAGTTTGAAATACCAATTTCGCAGGTCTGTTACGCTCAAGTTTGAAATACCAATTTTGCAGGTCTGTTACGCTCAAGTTTAAAATAACATCAGCGGTCTGTTACGTTCAAGTTTGAAATAGCATTATCAGCGGTCTGTTACGCTCAAGTTTGAAATATCAATTTTGCAGGTCTGTTACGCTCAAGTTCAAAATAACATCAGCGGTCTGTTACGTTCAAGTTTGAAATAGCATTATCAGCGGTCTGTTACGCTCAAGTTTGAAATAGCATTATCAGCGGTCTGTTACGCTCAAGTTTGAAATAGCATTATCAGCGGTCAGTTACGCTCAAGTTTGAAATAGCATTATCAGCGGTCTGTTACGCTCAAGTTTGAAATAGCATTATCAGCGGTCTGTTACGCTCAAGTTTGAAATAGCATTATCAGCGGTCTGTTACGCTCAAGTTTGAAATAGCATTATCAGCGGTCTGTTACTCTCAAGTTTGAAATAGCATTATCAGCGGTCTGTTACTCTCAAGTTTGAAATAGCATTATCAGCGGTCTGTTACGCTCAAGTTTGAAATAGCATTATCAGCGGTCTGTTACGCTCAAGTTTGAAATAGCATTATCAGCGGTCAGTTACGCTCAAGTTTGAAATAGCATTATCAGCGGTCTGTTACGCTCAAGTTTGAAATAGCATTATCAGCGGTCTGTTACGCTCAAGTTTGAAATAGCATTATCAGCGGTCAGTTACGCTCAAGTTTGAAATAGCATTATCAGCGGTCTGTTACGCTCAAGTTTGAAATAGCATTATCAGCGGTCTGTTACGCTCAAGTTTGAAATAGCATTATCAGCGGTCTGTTACTCTCAAGTTTGAAATAGCATTATCAGCGGTCTGTTACGCTCAAGTTTGAAATAGCATTATCAGCGGTCTGTTACGCTCAAGTTTGAAATAGCATTATCAGCGGTCTGTTACGCTCAAGTTTGAAATAGCATTATCAGCGGTCAGTTACGCTCAAGTTTGAAATAGCATTATCAGCGGTCTGTTACGCTCAAGTTTGAAATAGCATTATCAGCGGTCTGTTACGCTCAAGTTTGAAATAGCATTATCAGCGGTCTGTTACGCTCAAGTTTGAAATAGCATTATCAGCGGTCTGTTACGCTCAAGTTTGAAATAGCATTATCAGCGGTCTGTTACGCTCAAGTTTGAAATAGCATTATCAGCGGTCTGTTACGCTCAAGTTTGAAATAGCATTATCAGCGGTCTGTTACGCTCAAGTTTGAAATAGCATTATCAGCGGTCTGTTACGCTCAAGTTTGAAATAGCATTATCAGCGGTCTGTTACTCTCAAGTTTGAAATAGCATTATCAGTGGTCTGTTACGCTCAAGTTTGAAATAGCATTATCAGCGGTCTGTTACGCTCAAGTTTGAAATAGCATTATCAGCGGTCTGTTACTCTCAAGTTTGAAATAGCATTATCAGCGGTCTGTTACGCTCAAGTTTGAAATAGCATTATCACCAGTCTGTTACACTCAAGTTTGAAATAGCATTATCAGCGGTCTGTTACGCTCAAGTTTGAAATAGCATTATCAGCGGTCTGTTACGCTCAAGTTTGAAATAGCATTATCACCAGTCTGTTACACTCAAGTTTGAAATAGCATTATCAGCGGTCTGTTACGCTCAAGTTTGAAATAGCATTATCAGCGGTCTGTTACGCTCAAGTTTGAAATAGCATTATCAGCGGTCTGTTACGCTCAAGTTTGAAATAGCATTATCAGCGGTCTGTTACGCTCAAGTTTGAAATAGCATTATCAGCGGTCTGTTACGCTCAAGTTTGAAATAGCATTATCAACGGTCTGTTATGCTCAAGTTTGAAATAGCATTATCAGCGGTCTGTTACGCTCAAGTTTGAAATAGCATTATTAGCGGTCTGTTATGCTCAAGTTTAAAATAGCATTATCAGCGGTCTGTTACGCTCAAGTTTAAAATAGCATTCTTGGTGGTCTGTTACGCTCAAGTTTAAGCTTACAGATTAAATGTCTGCATCTTATCTGTTTTAGTTGCAAAAGTGGCTGACCTCATCATAAGACTTCCCAATGTGGATTATGGAATCGGTCAGATCTAACTAAAGAAAACAAAGTAAACCTAAATAATACATCGACACAATCTGAAATTTTTTGAAAACAATCCATGAAATAAAAAAATAGAAGCAAATTTTCTGGGAGGTGTTTGTTTTTGTTTATAGAAGGTGTTTTTTGGTGTTTTAGGAGATGTTTTTAGTTTTTAGCTTATAGAAAGCGTTTTTGGACTTTGGAAGATGTTTTCAGTTATTGAAAAGTTTTATGGAAGGTGTTTTAGTTTTTGGAAGCTATATTTATGCAGGTTTTTGATTTTGGATGACGTTTTTCAGCTTTTGCGAAATGTTTTAAGTTATTTTTGTTTGGGAAGAAGTTTTTATTCTTGTAAAACATGTCGTTAAGCAGATCTTGTAGTTGAATTTTAGCAGAAATTTTGGAAGGGAATTTCATTCAGTGGTTGAGACTTATAACAATGTGGTTCCAAGTCACGAAAGAAAACGAAGACTTATGAAGAGAGAGAGGAGGAAGAGGAGGCGGAAAGCTCTTTTCTCACTCCTTTAAATAAAAACTGACTTCATAGGATTTCACCCTTCAATTCTATCGCACATTAACAAGTTACTCCCTCATTTGCAGAGTCTTCATCAATGTGTCCCTCAACGTTTTTCACCCTTCAATTCTATCGCACATTAACAAGTTACTCCCTCATTTGCAGAGTCTTCATCAATGTGTCCCTCAACGTTTTTCACCCTTCAATTCTATCGCACATTAACAAGTCACTCCCTCATTGCAGAGTCTTCATCAATGTGTCCCTCAACGTTTTTCACCCTTCAATTCTATCGCACATTAACAAGTTACTCCCTCATTTGCAGAGTCTTCATCAATGTGTCCCTCAACGTTTTTCACCCTTCAATTCTATCGCACATTAACAAGTTACTCCCTCATTTGCAGAGTCTTCATCAATGTGTCCCTCAACGTTTTTCACCCTTCAATTCTATCGCACATTAACAAGTCACTCCCTCATTTGCAGAGTCTTCATCAATGTGTCCCTCAACGTTTTTCACCCTTCAATTCTATCGCACATTAACAAGTCACTCCCTCATTTGCAGAGTCTTCATCAATGTGTCTCTCAACGTTTTTCACCCTTCAATTCTATCGCACATTAACAAGTCACTCCCTCATTTGCAGAGTCTTCATCAATGTGTCCCTCAACGTTTTTCACCCTTCAATTCTATCGCACATTAACAAGTCACTCCCTCATTTGCAGAGTCTTCATCAATGTGTCCCTCAACGTTTTTCACCCTTCAATTCTATCGCACATTAACAAGTCACTCCCTCATTTGCAGAGTCTTCATCAATGTGTCCCTCAACGTTTTTCACCCTTCAATTCTATCGCACATTAACAAGTTACTCCCTCATTTGCAGAGTCTTCATCAATGTGTCCCTCAACGTTTTTCACCCTTCAATTCTATCGCACATTAACAAGTCACTCCCTCATTTGCAGAGTCTTCATCAATGTGTCCCTCAACGTTTTTCACCCTTCAATTCTATCGCACATTAACAAGTCACTCCCTCATTTGCAGAGTCTTCATCAATGTGTCCCTCAACGTTTTTCACCCTTCAATTCTATCGCACATTAACAAGTCACTCCCTCATTTGCAGAGTCTTCATCAATGTGTCCCTCAACGTTTTTCACCCTTCAATTCTATCGCACATTAACAAGTCACTCCCTCATTTGCAGAGTCTTCATCAATGTGTCCCTCAACGTTTTTCACCCTTCAATTCTATCGCACATTAACAAGTCACTCCCTCATTTCAGAGTCTTCATCAATGTGTCCCTCAACGTTTTTCACCCTTCAATTCTATCGCACATTAACAAGTTACTCCCTCATTTCAGAGTCTTCATCAATGTGTCCCTCAACGTTTTTCACCCTTCAATTCTATCGCACATTAACAAGTCACTCCCTCATTTGCAGAGTCTTCATCAATGTGTCCCTCAACGTTTTTCACCCTTCAATTCTATCGCACATTAACAAGTCACTCCCTCATTTCAGAGTCTTCATCAATGTGTCCCTCAACGTTTTTCACCCTTCAATTCTATCGCACATTAACAAGTCACTCCCTCATTTGCAGAGTCTTCATCAATGTGTCCCTCAACGTTTTTCACCCTTCAATTCTATCGCACATTAACAAGTCACTCCCTCATTTCAGAGTCTTCATCAATGTGTCCCTCAACGTTTTTCACCCTTCAATTCTATCGCACATTAACAAGTTACTCCCTCATTTGCAGAGTCTTCATCAATGTGTCCCTCAACGTTTTTCACCCTTCAATTCTATCGCACATTAACAAGTCACTCCCTCATTTGCAGAGTCTTCATCAATGTGTCCCTCAACGTTTTTCACCCTTCAATTCTATCGCACATTAACAAGTTACTCCCTCATTTCAGAGTCTTCATCAATGTGTCCCTCAACGTTTTTCACCCTTCAATTCTATCGCACATTAACAAGTCACTCCCTCATTTGCAGAGTCTTCATCAATGTGTCCCTCAACGTTTTTCACCCTTCAATTCTATCGCACATTAACAAGTTACTCCCTCATTTCAGAGTCTTCATCAATGTGTCCCTCAACGTTTTTCACCCTTCAATTCTATCGCACATTAACAAGTCACTCCCTCATTTGCAGAGTCTTCATCAATGTGTCCCTCAACGTTTTTCACCCTTCAATTCTATCGCACATTAACAAGTCACTCCCTCATTTGCAGAGTCTTCATCAATGTGTCCCTCAACGTTTTTCACCCTTCAATTCTATCGCACATTAACAAGTCACTCCCTCATTTGCAGAGTCTTCATCAATGTGTCTCTCAACGTTTTTCACCCTTCAATTCTATCGCACATTAACAAGTCACTCCCTCATTTGCAGAGTCTTCATCAATGTGTCCCTCAACGTTTTTCACCCTTCAATTCTATCGCACATTAACAAGTCACTCCCTCATTTGCAGAGTCTTCATCAATGTGTCCCTCAATGTTTTTCACCCTTCAATTCTATCGCACATTAACAAGTCACTCCCTCATTTGCAGAGTCTTCATCAATGTGTCCCTCAACGTTTTTCACCCTTCAATTCTATCGCACATTAACAAGTCACTCCCTCATTTGCAGAGTCTTCATCAATGTGTCCCTCAACGTTTTTCACCCTTCAATTCTATCGCACATTAACAAGTCACTCCCTCATTTGCAGAGTCTTCATCAATGTGTCCCTCAACGTTTTTCACCCTTCAATTCTATCGCACATTAACAAGTTACTCCCTCATTTGCAGAGTCTTCATCAATGTGTCCCTCAACGTTTTTCACCCTTCAATTCTATCGCACATTAACAAGTCACTCCCTCATTTGCAGAGTCTTCATCAATGTGTCCCTCAACGTTTTTCACCCTTCAATTCTATCGCACATTAACAAGTCACTCCCTCATTTGCAGAGTCTTCATCAATGTGTCCCTCAACGTTTTTCACCCTTCAATTCTATCGCACATTAACAAGTCACTCCCTCATTTGCAGAGTCTTCATCAATGTGTCCCTCAACGTTTTTCACCCTTCAATTCTATCGCACATTAACAAGTCACTCCCTCATTTGCAGAGTCTTCATCAATGTGTCCCTCAATGTTTTTCACCCTTCAATTCTATCGCACATTAACAAGTCACTCCCTCATTTGCAGAGTCTTCATCAATGTGTCCCTCAACGTTTTTCACCCTTCAATTCTATCGCACATTAACAAGTCACTCCCTCATTTGCAGAGTCTTCATCAATGTGTCCCTCAACGTTTTTCACCCTTCAATTCTATCGCACATTAACAAGTCACTCCCTCATTTGCAGAGTCTTCATCAATGTGTCTCTCAACGTTTTTCACCCTTCAATTCTATCGCACATTAACAAGTCACTCCCTCATTTGCAGAGTCTTCATCAATGTGTCCCTCAACGTTTTTCACCCTTCAATTCTATCGCACATTAACAAGTCACTCCCTCATTTGCAGAGTCTTCATCAATGTGTCCCTCAACGTTTTTCACCCTTCAATTCTATCGCACATTAACAAGTCACTCCCTCATTTGCAGAGTCTTCATCAATGTGTCCCTCAATGTTTTTCACCCTTCAATTCTATCGCACATTAACAAGTCACTCCCTCATTTGCAGAGTCTTCATCAATGTGTCCCTCAACGTTTTTCACCCTTCAATTCTATCGCACATTAACAAGTCACTCCCTCATTTGCAGAGTCTTCATCAATGTGTCCCTCAACGTTTTTCACCCTTCAATTCTATCGCACATTAACAAGTCACTCCCTCATTTGCAGAGTCTTCATCAATGTGTCCCTCAACGTTTTTCACCCTTCAATTCTATCGCACATTAACAAGTCACTCCCTCATTTGCAGAGTCTTCATCAATGTGTCCCTCAACGTTTTTCACCGTTCAATTCTATCGCACATTAACAAGTCACTCCCTCATTTGCAGAGTCTTCATCAATGTGTCCCTCAACGTTTTTCACCCTTCAATTCTATCGCACATTAACAAGTCACTCCCTCATTTGCAGAGTCTTCATCAATGTGTCTCTCAATGTTTTTCACCCTTCAATTCTATCGCACATTAACAAGTCACTCCCTCATTTGCAGAGTCTTCATCAATGTGTCTCTCAACGTTTTTCACCCTTCAATTCTATCGCACATTAACAAGTCACTCCCTCATTTGCAGAGTCTTCATCAATGTGTCCCTCAATGTTTTTCACCCTTCAATTCTATCGCACATTAACAAGTCACTCCCTCATTTGCAGAGTCTTCATCAATGTGTCCCTCAACGTTTTTCACCCTTCAATTCTATCGCACATTAACAAGTCACTCCCTCATTTGCAGAGTCTTCATCAATGTGTCCCTCAACGTTTTTCACCCTTCAATTCTATCGCACATTAACAAGTCACTCCCTCATTTCAGAGTCTTCATCAATGTGTCCCTCAACGTTTTTCACCCTTCAATTCTATCGCACATTAACAAGTCACTCCCTCATTTGCAGAGTCTTCATCAATGTGTCCCTCAACGTTTTTCACCGTTCAATTCTATCGCACATTAACAAGTCACTCCCTCATTTGCAGAGTCTTCATCAATGTGTCCCTCAACGTTTTTCACCCTTCAATTCTATCGCACATTAACAAGTCACTCCCTCATTTGCAGAGTCTTCATCAATGTGTCTCTCAATGTTTTTCACCCTTCAATTCTATCGCACATTAACAAGTCACTCCCTCATTTGCAGAGTCTTCATCAATGTGTCCCTCAACGTTTTTCACCCTTCAATTCTATCGCACATTAACAAGTCACTCCCTCATTTGCAGAGTCTTCATCAATGTGTCTCTCAACGTTTTTCACCCTTCAATTCTATCGCACATTAACAAGTCACTCCCTCATTTGCAGAGTCTTCATCAATGTGTCCCTCAACGTTTTTCACCCTTCAATTCTATCGCACATTAACAAGTCACTCCCTCATTTGCAGAGTCTTCATCAATGTGTCCCTCAACGTTTTTCACCCTTCAATTCTATCGCACATTAACAAGTCACTCCCTCATTTGCAGAGTCTTCATCAATGCGTCCCTCAACGTTTTTCACCCTTCAATTCTATCGCACATTAACAAGTCACTCCCTCATTTGCAGAGTCTTCATCAATGTGTCCCTCAACGTTTTTCACCCTTCAATTCTATCGCACATTAACAAGTCACTCCCTCATTTGCAGAGTCTTCATCAATGTGTCCCTCAACGTTTTTCACCCTTCAATTCTATCGCACATTAACAAGTCACTCCCTCATTTGCAGAGTCTTCATCAATGTGTCCCTCAACGTTTTTCACCCTTCAATTCTATCGCACATTAACAAGTCACTCCCTCATTTGCAGAGTCTTCATCAATGTGTCCCTCAACGTTTTTCTCTCACTTTACGTTCCCCTTCGCATTGACCTATACTGGAGTATTCAGTTCAGGATTGCAGCCCGTACCTGAAGAAGGGCATCTTTCACCTCGAATGCATGCAACGCCAGGCCACGCGCATCGTGAAGGAGCTTTCCACGCTTGCTTGCAAGGAGCGGCTTCTGTGGCTACACCTGCTGAGTGACCTAATAACATACGACGCGATGAACGAAAAAGTGAATCTACGTGTTGATGATTTTCTTTTCACCCGAGATCTCCACGGTCACGCACGTACACAAACTGTACTGTGCGACCATTTCAGCTCAACAGACGAATGGACACTTACTCTTTCTGTATCGCTGCTCAATAGAACAGCCTTTCCAAGGATGTAGTGTCCATCAGTCCACCACACATCGGCATTACAGAGAGCCGTAAACAACTTTTTGGAGGGTGTATATATGGTGTACATAACCTTTCTTTCACCTACAACTCACGCGCTCGTATCTTTTACATGGCATTACGCATTTTTCGGCTTTTGTTACCAATAAATTTTAATTTAATTTGAATAAAGACTTTTTTCTTTGAAACTTTCACACCACACAATTAACTATTGCGTTCTTCTGATTTTTATAATGCAGACAGTTGATGGTTGTTAAACAAAGAAACTGATGTACATTTTTCATTTTTTTTTTTATTGACACACTAAGTAAAATATAACTAAAATATAAATAGTGATGGGACGATGCCAATATTCCCCCCCCCCCCGATTCCGATACCATTACCGATTCTGATTCTTTTAAAATTTCTAAATATTTAGCTATAGATTAATTTTCAGATTACCCTAAAAACCCATGTAATATGTGCATATATTTTCGCAAACGTAAAAATACACTTGTCGGGTGATATATAGATTTTAGTTTTACTAGTAGCTTGAAAAAAAAAAATGTTTATCATTTTATCACTAGTACCAGCAATAGAAAATTAAGTTTTAAACGAAAAAACAAAAAACAAAAAAAATGTTTATCATTTTATCACTAGTACCAGCAATAGAAAATTAAGTTTTAAACGAAAAAACAAAAAAAAAAAAACAATTAAAAGAATCGGTTTTGGCATCGGAAAATAGGCACAAATTTTTCTGATTCTGATATTCGAAAATGTTGCGATTTTTTCAGATTCCTGATTCTAATTAATCGTCCCAATAATGCACGACTTTATACGACGTTTGATTAAACAAAGTAAAAATGCTGTTGCCATTCATTCACTCGCTTTGCTTATGTACGTGCGACTTAACGTATTGAATTGTAAATCTTGAATATGGAGGTACATCCACTTTTATTTGATGTTTATCAGCGTAGTAATATGATATCAACAGATTATCGAAGACAATATTTCCTTACAAAAAGGTGTTATTTTCAAGAGTATTTAAATTGATTTTTTTTTTTTGTATTTCAATCAATTAAAATTTTAAACTTGGCTTTATTTTTGAAAGACAACTTAAAGCCTTGCTAAAATATGTCCTTTACCAAAGCGAAGTATTTTAACCTCGTGATTTTAGTGGCAGGTAGAGTATATGTGACTTCAGGAGTAAGTTCTCCCCACCCACTTCATGACTAATAAAAACTAAAATATCGATCCGGACTAAATAGTGAAATTGATTATTGTGATTAAAAATGATTTTTTTTCATGACAAGGGACAATTTAGGGTAAAAATGAAGGAGACAGCAAATTTTTTTTATGAAGCTATTTAAAAAAATATTTATGAAGCTATTTTTTTTTATTATGAAGCTATTCCGGTCAATGAAATATAGAAAAACCTCAGTTTACTTATGTAAAAGATTTAATGAACGAATTACAATAAAGTGCGGTTCAATAAATTATTTCATGTCCCTTTGCGTTTTATTTGATTAATTTAGGCTCCATTCTGGTGATCACTTAAGAAACATTATCAAGAGAGATTTCTTGCCACGTTTCATGCAAAAGTTCTGCCTTTCATGAGGATTTCTAATTCTTTTTTCAAAGGTTTCGGTCGAATACGGCCGAGAAGTATTTGATAAGGTTCATATCTGCTGACTAATTTGGCTACGGAAGTATCTTTATCTATTTTGATGCAACCAATTGTGTGTGTTTTAGCAGTATGGCACCTAGGAGCCCGCATCTTCCATAAATGAGTTCATCTTTTATCATTCTTCCACTTGAGAATATTGGAACTAGGAGCCATTCCTGTAATACAGAAACACGAGTCCTTATTTATGGAAGATGGGGCTCCTAGGTGCTACACTGCTAAACACACATGATTGGTAATATCAAGATAGATTAAACAACACACATGATTGGTTGCATCAAGATAGACTAAAAAATTTCCAGGATCAAAGAATATCCAATACATAAAATTTAGTCAGTTGGATTTTTGAAGTTAGACAATGATAGCTTACGTCCAACAAAATTAACACTTCATTGTTTCCGTTTGTGTTCTTCAAAAGAAAATTTTGTTATTCAAATCGATTTCATCGATTATATACTATATCCGTCCGGATATTTCTGTCAGGAACAGAATTTTCCATATATTCACTGTTTACTTCCATTGGATAATCAGCAAAGGATGAAATCTCTGCGCTTCGTCTGTAGTAATTCAAATATTTAATTTAACCTTCATAGCACGCAGACTTTCATTAACGTAAACATTAATCATTTATTCGAAATTAAAATAATTATGCCCAGAGATACCATTCAAATTTGCAATGTCATTGACAGAAATAAATTCCCACTAAACTAGACATTTTATAATCAAAACGAAAATATGTCTACAGGGTGTCTCAAAAAAATGTACTCACTCGTGGAATGACGAGAAAACTTTTATGTATGAACATAAGGTGAAATGAAATAGCATCGAATACATGAGACAGATGTAATTGAAGAATCATGTTCGCAAATGTTCAAACTGATGACCATTATTGTTCAAGCTATTTCATTCTCTCTATGTTCATAAATAAAGGTTTTCTCGTCATTCTAAGAGTGAGTACATTTTTTTGAGACACCCTGTATATTCTGCTAGTGTTGCTCAATTTCAATGGCGATAAAAACATTTGTGAACTTATGAAATGAAAAAAACAAAACAATATCAAAGTGTATTTCTTTCTGTCTACAATGAAGAAACTAACGAGTGGGAGGGTAAAAGCTGACGATTCATAATTACATCGTCAGTCATGTACTTCAGCCAAATGATTTTTTATCTGATAAATAATAACATTTTAGATACATAAACACATTTAATTCGTATATCTCAAAACACTAACTTATAAATAACTTTAAATAAACATTTAAGTTTATATGAGTATTTTTGCGGAATTGGTAACTAAATCCTGGTGCTTCAAGAGATGACATCTCGCTAATTACAGTAAATACGATTTAAATTTTATTACTTTTATATTCTGCAGACTTTTTGTGAAAAAAATTCAAAGTAAGTAAAAACAAATAAATAGGTAGTTGGTAGAGTTGGACGGTTTTGAAATTTTGGTTTCGGTATCGGTTTCGTTTTTTTCCCTTAAAACATCGGTTTACGGTTCGGTTTTTAAAAAAATTTTTTTATTACTATGGAAGCTATTCATTCTCTTGTGTGATGATTAGTTATTATTCAACGTTTAGTTGAATTATGCCACTGTTTCGATAATTTTGTGACTCCATCATTCTCCATGATATGAATCATATAAGTTTTAAGGTGTTGACTGTTGTAATCAAAGTTCTGATACCTTTTCAACAGTTAACTCGTTAAAACAGTGACCAAAGATTCATGAAAGATTTCTGAAGAATAAAACTGAGTTTGAATATACATTCTATCTAATTCTTTAACCCATCAGAAGCTAAAATATAACTCAGAAATGCAAGAAATTAAAAAACGAAAATTTATTTAAACAAACAAAATAATTTTACAAATAAAATTAAGCAAAAATGATGATGAAAATGAAATATTGTCAAAATTATTTGACAGATAAAAATTTTAATTTTTTAATAGGTGAAAATGTTTTTACTCATTTTCTTAGGTTGTGATTGAGAAAAACTAGTTTCTCAGCATGGTTAGGTTTCAGCCTACATCTCCGGTCACTAATGACAAGTCCAGCCTTACTAAATATCCGTTCACTCGCTACAGAGGTAGCTGGAATACTCAAAAGTTCTCTTGCCAGAATACAAAGATTCGGGTAGAGCTTCCCATTTTTCTTCCACCAGACAAAAGGACAGGCTGATGGGTCGATGGCTTTTCCATACAGAAATCGATCTACCTAGTTTTTAATCCGAGATATTTTTTTACCGCTGGTATCAATTTCTTTTGTTCTTGCCTGACCTTTCTTTCGGAGAAAACCCCAAAAGTCTTTTTCCCCTTTTGGTTCACTACTTTGCTGTACTTCTGCTGGAATGTTTTCGTCCGTATCATCGGATAGAGTCGAAAAATAAACACACCATATACTTCTCGAATTGCCGGTGTTGACTGTTGGGATGTCTGTCATTTTGTGTGCTCGAAGTTCTGTCAACTGGTGCGTGTTGGGGTTAATATTTGTTTTTAAGACAGGGTAATAAAACTTTATAGACATGCGTAAAAGACTAGTAGTACACCCGAAAACCGCGCCAAGGGAAAAGGAAGGATGGTTAAAAAAAAGTAGAGATTATTAATTCACCTAAAGTCATTTTTTAAGCTTTAAGGTAATTTTAGTCATAGAATTCATGACTTGGATTAAAGTTTAATAATTAAACTTTCGAATAAATTGTCAACTCTAAATAAATACCATATTAACAATTTAGTAAAATATAAATCGTTGCATAGTCTACTTTTTGAATAACCCATTTTTGGGAGAGAAAACGGTATAGTTGAGAGATAGTTCTCTAGAAATGACAATTTATGTATGAAGTGGCTTTTCAAAAGTAAACAATGAAATGCCTAATGTTTAAAATAATTTTTAAAATCCAAATAAAGTGATACTAGCATTGGCAACTACTTTTTTTCTTTTTAAATGTTTATACTCGCTCGCTACTTTTCGTTTATTTACTTTTACAACAAGTATTATTTTAAAATTTCATTTTAATAACTTATTTTTTTTAGATTACTCTGAAACAAACATAAATAATTATTTTACAATTTTGAGTTGAATCAAATAGATTTTCGACATCATACGGAACGCGTTTGATTTTTTCTTTTTCATTTGAAAATAGTTTATGCTAAAAATACGATGTCATGTTGTCTGTCGTATTTCTCTTTTCTTCATTTGAAAATTCAAAATGTTAATGATAAACAAACTGTAAACAAAGATTTCTTCCTACAAGTCAATTAAATGTTTTTATCATATATTTGTTCAATCTGTCCTCTTACTAATATAGCATTTTTTGGTAATATTCAATTTTATTCAAATCGGAAAATCTTTTCAACCGTGTTTCCTTGTATATGGTGGCTTACTGTAGTAAAAACACAATACCGAACGGTTACGGTTTAAAAAAAAAAACGATTCGGTATGGAGACGAAACCGAAAAACCGCGGTTTTTCAGTAAAACCGCCCATCTCTAGTAGTTGGTTTTGTTTTTATTGAAGATTTTCAAATATTTTTCTCCTTTGGAAAATCTTATATCTAAATAAATAAATGCGAAAGGTTTTTTTATTCATCATGCCTACATTACACACAAAAGGGCTCTATGTTATTCAAGTAAATAATACAACATTTCACTCGGAAATACTACATATATACTAGAGATTAAAGATTTAAACAGAAGTTTCTGTACGTCTAATTTGCATAATTATTTTTTAAACTGTTCATAATAAATGAGTGTTTAAATTATAAATTACCAAAACGTTTCTTAAAATTCTTAGCAAATCTTTATGCATCAAGAAGATTGAAAGTTTTGGAATTCTCTTACATCTAACAATTGTATAATTTGGTTCAATTAATAATTTAATGATCAAATGGTATTGTTACTTTTAATTATATTTAATCAAAACAAGAATGGAACAGAAAAAATGGAAAAGTTTAGAAAAAAAAGTAAAACCACTCGCAGACAACAGTGAGTAGGGCCAGTTTTTAAATGGCTGCCATTTTGAATAGCAAACATGAAGAAAAGTAAGAGAGTTTAAAACATGAGATGAAATTTCAGACAAAATGGAATGTTTATTATATGGAATAGTGGAAAAGCATGCAAACAGACTAGTAGAAATAAGAACACAAACACATCATTAAAGCAGAATCAAGATATTTCGGTCGATTCAGACCATCTTCATCATTTGAATCAGTTTTATTGAAAAGAAAAAAAGCCTTATATACAGCGGAGCGAGGAAATTAATGCAGGGAGGGGATGTGAGGTGAACAGAAAGTGAGGGAAATATAGGTGAATGTAGTTGTGGGGGGAGTACCTATAGGTTTGTGCTTCATTCTCAAGGGAAATCATCAGGGTAAAATGCATGGATTTACATCGTTCTTATAGTTAATCAATGCCCATTTTAACTTCCAACAAATCATAGTCTTTTATGTTATTACTCCTTCACTGCCAATTTGCTTTCAAGCAATGAATTATCCCCCTTTGAGATTTTGGTGTTCTTCACTACTAAGTGGGTCAAACAAAGGACGACTCTGCCATGAACTAGAGATGTAGAGTCCGATTATTCTTCGGTTAACTACCACCATTTTTTATTTTATGTCTCTATTCTACACACTAATATATAAGTTTAAAGATTTATATAGAGAGAGGCATTTGATGGTTTCTTTACTAGGCTACCCATGACCCATTTGGTCACAACCACAATTTATTTCACTTGATTTCATTTGAAAATTCATAAACTGTAACGTCATATCTGTTCAGAAATTCTTCTTGCATAAAATAATGAGTCTCTTTACTTCTAATCTTTATTATTATTGTTATTATTATATAAAAGTATTTTCATATTTTCATTCTTATATAGAAGTAAAGAGAGACTTATTATTTTGCCATTTAATTTACATATGCGGTTGTGGTGTGTACATACACACATATATAAGTTTTATGGGAATGCAAGTCACTCTTTCTTTAAATCTCACAGAAAGATTAAGAAATATTAGAGAGTGGTTGAATCATCCTAAAATGAGAAGGGACAAGCTAAATACCTCGATGGGTGGCTAGTTCTGTTAATTATAAATTACGGCTAATTAGAATAATTAAAACAGAATTACTTTCAAATATTCCAGAACTAAGGTACATGAAAGTATATAGGAAAAAGCTTTGGGGAAACAACCGTTGATTAACACACATTTAGTATAATAGATAAATATATCAAAAGAGTGTATGTATAACTGGCAAGTATGTCCATAATTTAAGGCACTAAAAGGGGTGAGGTACAAGTTTGTGGGGTGAATCTAAATGTAAAGTGAAAAGAATGGGGTACAATAGGTTACCCCAGCCCACTTGATCTAACATAACGACTTTCATTGGCGGGCAACACGAGTGAAATTCCTTTAGTCGAGCTGTCCCATCACAAATAGATGTTTCATTCCGGCTTCCAGAATCCTGATTTTCTCTTCTATTCATTCTCATCCCCTCGGACTTTCTTGTTTCTTGGAACAATATTGTTAACTCCATTACATTTAAATCTCCCCTCAACCGCAATCCGATTCCTTCCAACAACGACATTCCAAAGTTCGGAGGCAAGCAATTTTGCTCATTACTGGCGACTTACTTTGCACAGTGCATGCACATATATATATATGAGAGAGAGAGAGAAGTGTATGTGTAGAGAGGGAAAAGAGAGAAAGGGGGATTATATAAAGGGTGAAGAGATAGAAAGGGACTAAAAGACAGGTAGAGAAAGAAAGAAGCAGAGGGAGAGAGAGAGAGAGAGAGAGAGAGAACGGGACAGAGAGAGAGAACGGGACAGAGAGAGAGAAAGGGACAGAGAGAGAGAGAGAAAGGGACAGAGAGAGAGAGAGAGAGAGAGAGAAAGGGACAGAGAGAGAGAGAGAAAGGGACAGAGAGAGAGAGATTGAATGCAATAATGGAAGGGCCAAATAGGAGCCTGGGTGGGTTCCGCGTTCCATGTTGTCTGTACCTTACTCCCAAGATCCTTGCCACAAAGTGAACAAGGGCAGTATCCCCCCCCCCCTTCGACACACACTGCATGCAAGGATTTCTTCAGCTGATTGTACCTCATCCACCACCACCACCACTTTCCTTGGATAAGAATCAGAATGGATGGTGGAGGAGGCCGAGGGTTGGGATGTGGCGTTTTGGCATGAATCGAAAGGAAATTCTCCCACCTTCATCGACCTGTCTCAGTTTTTTTAGCAAAAACTACAAATGTTGAAAAAATGTGGGTATGAGTGGGGAAGAATAGAGTGAGAGTGCTAAGGTAATCAACATGGGGAAGGGTAGATTATGGATGCTGAGGTGGGGAAGGAACCTTCGATGATGATAAATTGTTTGTTTGAAGTTATTTTCAGACCTCTTACTCATTCTATTTTTTAAAAATCTTTTTTAATTTAAAAAAAAGAAAAAGATGTTTTCATTAGAATAAAGACCGGATTAAAAGGGAAGAGAATGAGAAAAATGGAGGGAAAAACAACCACTGGAGAGAGAAAGAGAGTAGAGACAGAGAGAGCTAAGGAGAAAGAGAGATAGAGAGAAAGAAAGAGAGAGTATAGAGTGAAGGGGGGGGGGAGAGAGAGAGAGAGAGAGAGAGAGAGAGAGAGAGAGAAAGAAACATGAAGAAAGAAAGGAGGCAAAAAGAATCCTAAATTGAAAACAACAATTCTTGAGATCTGATGATGTCGTAAAAAGTTGAAACCACATTACATCCCCCCTCCCACCCTTCATTTGACTCAGCATTTGGATTTCTCAATGAAATAAAAGGAATTTCACTGGCAGCACTGATGAAATCATGAATGAAATCCCCCCTTCGCCTCCCCTCAGTTCTATCGGAATTTTCAAATTTTATTTATTTTTTATATATTAAGCCGATTGTGAACGAGAAGAATTCTCATGCTTAACACAAACATTTCAATGAACTAGAAACCATTTTACAATTTGGACAAACATTTTAATCATTGGCCATTTTTTAAGCTGCCTACAAAAGTTAGAATCAATTACTCCCTCATATATCTTACTAGACGTATCTGTGACCCGTTGGGTCATAAATACTACTACTATTTATTCTACTTTGATTTCATTAAAAAATTCATAAACTGTCAGATCTTTTAAGCCATTCTTGCATAATCAAAAATAAATCTCCTTACTTCTATATTCTCTTTATGAACAATATAAAAGCAAAGAGATTTAGGTACTTTCTTACATTAGGACCAGCACTAACTTTGATCATGACCCTAACCCCTACTTTGACCCTGACCCTAATGACGGGGTCAAAGTTAGCGCAGGTCCTAATGTAAAAACGCACAGAGATTTATTATTTTGCTATCTAATTTACATATGTGTTTGTGATTTGTAGACACACATAAATTAGATGTCAACACTTACATTTGCGTTGGGCTGTTCTGGGAGTCTGGGCAACTGCGACCAGAAAGCACCTGACAAGATATCGGTTTGTGAAAGCGAAGCAAGAAAGCCAGTCGATTGGAGCACGCCCGATGGCCTTTAAGACTCAGCCAGAAAGAGGATCATATCTTGGTCAAAGTTTCCCATGTGGATGAGATTTCTGACTTCAAAACAAGAGAACACATTGTCTCTAACATTGGCAAGAATAATTCAGGGAAGATAACTCAGATATAATCCAAGGGAAATCAATCAGATAATTCTGCCATTACAACGACATATCAACCCTTTTGGGATTATTTAATTCCAAAACAATATCGAAAACAATTCACTTTAACTGATTAATATATGAGTAGTGCGACCCGTGGAAATGACATCATCTGTACTTCATTAACCCGTATAACTTACTGTTAATAATAATAATAATAATAAAATCCCTTTTGAAATAATAAATGCCTGTCTGGGTCGATACTGTTAAGAAAAAAGAATTACTTTCTTCTTCAGTAAATATAATTGTCATTGTCAGCTTAATATCCTTTAAATAAATGAAACGAATATGTCTCTTTATTTAAAATTGCAGCAATTCAATTCTTTTTAAAGCAATAAATACAGTAAAAATAATTGTCAGCTGAATATTCTTCAAATCAATAAAACGAATGTCACATTTTGCAATACATTTATTTAAAAGTGTACCATTTTAGTTGATGGGACGAAAGAATTAGATTTTGGAACAATTCATTTTAAAATGGGTAAAGTTGGAATTAATCACCAATCACCTTACTCAGCGTTGCCCAGGAATCTTTTTTACTTTTACTAATAATTTACGTGAACAAAATAAGATTTTTGTCATCTACAAAAAAACATTATTTGGTAATGAATAAACGTAAAAAAGATTTTACGTCGTCTTTAAAGAAAAGTTTAAAAAATCGACCATTTATTTTTTCCCTCCCACTTCATCAAAATAATTATTTGGTTGTAATTTTAAAAATAATAAATCTAAAAAGATTTTGCGCTCTCAAACGGGAATTTAACTCAGAATCACATCTTAGCAGATAGCGTCTCATCAATTTTCCCACCGCACCAGTTTTATTAATATACAGATTATAAAGCGTGCTATGGAAACGTTACTGCGTAAGTAGGTTGAATAACGTTTGATTGAGGGGAAATAGCTTAGCAAAAGGGAGGGGGGGAGGGTATTTACAGTGAAATTCGAAAAATTGACTAATTAGATAGTTTCCAAATTTCTCCACGGTATCATTGATAACATGAAGAGGACTTATGGCTGTGAGAGGGTTAGCTCTTTTGAATAACTATGATATTATAAATCAAAACAAAACCTTGATTGGATTAAATGGGAAATTCGATAAAATCGATTGCAAATGAAATTTTTGTTTTTAAGAATACAGACCAATATTTGCCAAAACAAATTAAATAGTTTTACATATTTAGCTTTTGTTTAGAAAGCTATTGAGGTAAAAGAAATAGGAGATAAATTGACTTTTTTGTTTTTTTTAATCATAGTTGACCGCAAACAAGGCAGGCCACTACTGTAGACGTAAAGAGCTACTGAGAATTAGGGTGTAAGTTTTAGGGGATCATCCTAAGTTGGGAGGTGTGCAAGGAGATGTCTGTTTACATTTCTGCATGTTGGTACAGTCGGGGAAACAGGGAGGGAGTTCCAAAGGCCGGCAACACGAGGAAAAAAGCTATTGGAATAGAAGACTCTCCGGCATCTGGCGACTTCTACAGTGAATGGATGGGACTTAGCTGATAGTCGGGTTGGTCTAGTGTATTTACGTCGAGGGAGCACAATCCATTGAAGTACTTATAAAACAGGCACAAGGATGCAACATTGCGGTGATGGGACAGGGGCTAGAGTTTGGTGGATAATGGTGGATACCTATTAAGTTAGCGACTCTTTTTTGGACCTTGTCTAAGAGGGAAAGACTAGTGGATGGTGCACCATCCCAGATGTGGCAACAATACTCCATGCATGGGCGGATGATGGCTTTCTAGAGATATAGGATAATGTCAGGTGTGAGGAGTTTACTAGCACGGTAGAGGGTACCAACCTTCTTTGCAGCAGTCTTGGCAATGTTTTCAATGTATTTGTTCCGATTCATGTTACCTGTGAATGTTAGGCCGAGGAGTTTGAACGTTGAGTTCTCAGGTAGGGTGTTATTTGCCATGGCAATCTGTGGTTGAAGAGGTTTCTTGTAGTTATTGAATGAAAGGAGCTTTGTCTTTGCAACATTCAATGTTACCATCCATTTATGACCCCCATTCAACTACAGACTGGAAGTCATTTTCTAAGGATTCAGCCATTGCCTCGGATATGTGTGCGTCCGTTTTGCCCACATGACAAGAGTAGAGCGTGGTGTCGTCAGCAAATATACTTATCTCAAACTCAATGTCATCAGGGAGGTCGCTGGTGAAAATCATGAACAGTAAAGATCCAAAGATGGGGTACACCAGCATGTCATGTTGCTGAGATGAACGGCCATCGAGGACAACCTGGATCTTTCTTTTTGTTAGAAAGGATCTAATTATATTAAATATTTGTCCAGTAATACCATATGAGTGAATTTTTAGGAGAAGCCCTTTATGCCAGACCTTGTCAAAGGCCTTGGATTTATCAAGCGCTACCGCTCTAGCTTAAGTTGCCTTGTCCAGTGTATGATATACTTGTGCTTGTCTAAATCCATACTGACAGTAAGAAAAAGGTTTAGCATTAACGAGGTGCCAGACTATCGCTAGATTGATTAAGGATTCAAAGATTTTAGCGAAAATCGGGAGTAGACTGATTGGGCAGTATTTCTGAGAATCAGTTCTATCTCCAGAATTCTTGAAGACTGGTACCACAGAGGCAATTTTCCAGCTATCAGAGAAGCAAGATTCAGAAAGTGCATTTGTAGAGTTTGGTAAGCATTTATTTATTACTATTACTGGTATAAGATCAGGCCCACAAGAGGTGTCAAGGTTTTTTATAATGTCCCTGACCTGAGATGGGGTGATGACCAGGTTTTCAAGTGTGGCTTCAGTCCGCAATGGGAATTTAGGGAGGGGGTTGTTTGCTGAATCCAAAGTGGAGTTTAAGGCGAAAAGCTGGGCAAGTAGTTCAGCCTTATCAGTTGCCGTGCAAACAACATCATTGTGGTTTGATAGCAGGGGAATTGCTGATTGTCCATTGTTCACTACACTATTGTAGATTTTCCAGAAATCGCAAGTACCTAGTTTCTGTGACGGAATGCGTTTTTTGGTTATCTCTGTATACATTCTCTTTGCTTCGCCTATCACTACTTTACAATTATTTCTTGACTATAAATTTCTGCCTATTCACAGTTGACTTATGGCCACCGAATTGTCAGAATGCTTGCTGTCTGAGTGCAATAGCAGCTGTACATTCAGGTGAACCATTGAGGAGTGTGGGGTTTTCTGAAGAATTTTCGCATGAGGACATATGCCTCAATGCCTGCTTTGACCCATTCGATAAATTGTGCACTGGTTAGCAGGGAGTTAGGTTTCACTCCATCGGGTGTCACTGATGTGATCTCTGATGGAATCAAAATAAGCCTGTTCTTGGTATCTTGTCATTTTGAACAATGGCTCATCAGCTTTTGGATGAGTTTTTAGGGTGATATCAATCATTACCACAATGTGATCAGCGTTCCCGAGCGGGCTATGGGCATTCGTCACACAAGCCTCGGTCAGTGAGGTCAAGAAGTGAGGCTTGCTGGTCAATACGATCAGGGAGGCGGGTCAGGAAAGTGACAGTCTGAGAGAGGGAGTGAGCTAAGGAGAAATTATACGTAGAGTTACCAGCTGTGTCAGTAAAGCTGGAAAATCCCAACCAGTTACGGTGGTGTGCATTAAAATCCCCAAACACATGTATTTGGACATTAGAGTCGGGTGAGAGTGCTCTATCTATGCTTTCAGAGACAGAGTTAAGCAGGGTGCAGTCCTGGGTTGAAGGAGAACGGTATAAGAAATATAAGTAACTAACACTGTGATGTAAGGTCAATGTAGGCTTGGTCATCTGATTCTAACCTATGTTCTCTAGTCAAGGGGAGGGTGTTCCTAACAAACTCCTAGCCTGTGCATATGTTTGTCAGAGTCTTTTCAGTAGAGTGGGAGGTAATCAGTCATGTGAATGGCGAGAGGAGACTTTACATAAAACAAACGTGTGAGTTAATTTGATTGCATTTTTGGGGTCAATCAGTTTTTTTCCATTTATCACTACATAAGAAAATGAATGATGAAAGTAAAAATTAGATAAAATACAATATGTATTAATTCATCAAGTACTCAAACAAGGAATATAAAAAAAACACCTTTTTTTCTTTGCTTAATCCATGAATTTTCAAAAATAAGCTCTTTTCATCAAAGGAAAAAAATCAGCAAAAATTGTATTTGGGTAGAAAAAATATAATGCGTAATAATGTAAATATCCAAGGAATCAGATAGAAGAAACAGATATGAGGTGAACATTGAATTGTAATCTATAGAGTCCAGAGAGGAATATATTACCAACAACATGTTACGCATAACGTTGATTTGTGATGGATATCGTGTTTGCAAAGGCAATAACATGACCGTTGGTTGAGTGGTGACAATAACATTACCGTTGGTTGAGTGGTGACAATAACATTACCGTTGGTTGAGTGGTGACAATAACATTACCGTTGGTTGAGTGGTGAAACCAACACGAACTAAAGGTGGTCCTCCTTCTTTGCAAGTGCGTGTTCAAATTCCGTACATATCTAATTTTTCTTTTTGTGAATTTCCTGTTTCCAGCTCCGTGAATAATTTAACCGTTTTATTTAATAACGGTATAGCCTATACTAACAGGAGTGTACACTAAAAAGTAGTGTTGTACACACACACTAATATATATATATATAAATATATATAAAACGATTTCTCCGCATCCTGCAGAATGCAATCTATCCTGTCTTAATTGTCATCATGACCTCCAGTTTTTCAGTATTCTGTTTAGCTGACTGGAAGTTCAGAAACTTACATTATCATGTCATCTGTGGTTTATCGCTTTCTGCATCCTTCCACCATTTCTTGTAGACATGAAGACCAAATGCACATAGACCTTCAAAATACTGTGATGTCTAAATATGGTCTGTTGCCTATTCAAACTCATGAGGAATCAGTTCATTTATAGAATTGCGAGTGAAAGGATGATGACAATAAAAGGATAAAAATATGATGTATTACTTTGATTAGGGGATCACCACCCATTCTCAAATATTTAGAATAAATATTGTTAATACATGGGCTTTAACAAATGTTAAGGTTTCTTATTGTGTTAGTTATTTAACTTAACACATACATGCATGCACACACACATATATATATATAGATACATGTATATATACACACACACACACACACCACACACACATATTTATGTGTATAAACTTATATTAGGTGTGTATGGATAAGGGTTAGGACCAACAACCCCCCCCCCCACACACACACACTAAAGTGCATGTACAGCTTATTCTGTAATTCTGTTTCAGACACCCCCACCCCCACACCCAATAAGGTGTAGGGAAGATCAACCTTAACCATTAGCAACGCGCCCCCCCCCCATCCCCATCTTTAACTTTGATTCCTCAATGCTACCCTCCAACCCCATCCAGATGCACAAACAAAAAAAAATATGGAAAGGGAGTATTTGGGGGGGGGGGGAGGAAGGGGGGGATTCCGGAACCTTATTGGATAGCTGTAATTAACCAAGAATCCGAGGGACAAGCTGGTTTATCAATAGACTCAGACTCATCTCCAATCGTATGAGGCGAGGAACGAAATACAAGTGGAGGCGGAGGAGGAGGTTGTCGGGCATGCACAGAGAGGAAAAGAGGGTTTGAATGAGATCTTGTCATCGAGTGGTGGGTGCAGTCGCCTTAAGACACCGGGAACGATGTCTCATTCTATCTGAATGACAAAGTGGGAATGCGGGAATCCAAGTCAGTAATTATTAACATGTAGATATTTTGCGGATATAAATTGGGCGTGATTACATACACAAGCGGGATCCCCATGGAAATTATATGGTGATTTTCTTCGATGTAACTATATTTTGTGAAAAGTCTAAATACTATGGAAAGTAAGAATTTTAGATGATAGAAGAATTATCAGTTTCTTCATTATTCTTACATGTAAACCTTATAGAAGTATAACAGGATTTACTTCTGCCTACAAAGAATACACCAAAATTATGTGCACATGTCAAAGTTTCTTAATTCATGGATATATGAAAGACGGACTTAGCAATATGTGTAGAGGCACGTTAAATATAAATGGATGTAAAAACGACTAGCCACATGTCTTAAAGATAGAATTGATCTGATGGTGTGGAGACGACTGACCAAATGTCACAGAACTGGTATGGAAGAAATGGGAGTGGTGGATATTTTTTATGTCTCTGAACACTTAAATGACGATGCTAAAAAAAAGAGTCACTCTTTCTCTAAGTTACATACTTTGCTTCTATATTATCCATAAAGGTAATAATGACGTCATCAAGTGTACAAGGAGAGGGGAGCAAACAAGGTAACGAACGATATAAACAAGATCCATAGAGTTTTAGTAGTACATATCTTAATATATAAAGTAAAGTCAGTTACACTTTACGTCACGTTACTTTAGTGCTTGAAAACTTCCGTAGAAAGTTTCGTTATAAAATTCGGAAAATGATAAAATCGTTGCCGAAACAGAATGTGATAAATTGTGTATAGGCGATAAAATGGTTTTATGTTGTTTTTAATATTATTATATGAGGAACCATTTAGAGTTAAAATTTATTTAGTATTATGCATGTAATTGTGTACATATGCAAGAATAATCAAGATTTTTTTACAAAATGGTAAATGTTGATTTTTACAAAATGGCATCTATATTTATAGATTCCAAATGTGTTTTTCTTTCAGATTACATGTGTAATACTAAATAGATTCCTCATGTAATATTAAAAAAACAAAAACATTTTTAACGCCTATACACAATTTTTGATCACATTCCATTTTGACCGTCGATCTCAACATTTACCAAAACTCTGGCTGTTAGTCCAACACGGCACATATTAGTCGATGTTGTTAGAAACAACTATTTTACTATTGTTCGATTTCTTGGATTTTCATATTTAATACTCATCAATATTTTACGTTTTGCTTGACTGCGATTTGTTGGGGTTGGGGGGGGGGCTTTCTTTTTAATTAATGATGTAAAACCGGATCCGCAACCCACAGAAGTAAATTGACCTGGAAAGAGTGGGAAGACTCTTTCCACCCAAAATGCTATTCATGGTAAAATAATATGCGTGAACAGAACTGCGTGTAATAATAAAATCAAAACAATCATTGAATTAGAAAACAATAAAAATTAATAGTGAATTATTGAGATGTCTTTTTGAAAAGCAATATGCAAATTAGTTAACCGTAAGATGTTGATTGCATACACACGACCAGTATATTAGAAAACTATCGTTCTTCTATTTTGAATATGAATTTGGTATTTTAATATCATTCTCAGTGCGATAAATGCCCATTTATAAATAGATACACACTCTAAATATAAAATTATTTCATTAAATATTACAACTATTTCATTAAACATACAACTATTTCATTAAACATACAACTATTTCATTAAACATACAACTATTTCATTAAACATACAACTATTTCATTAAACATACAACTATTTCATTAAACATACAACTATTTCATTAAACATACAATTATTTCATTAAACATACAACTATTTCATTAAACATACAACTATTTCATTAAACATACAACTATTTCATTAAACATACAACTATTTCATTAAACATACAATTATTTCATTAAACATACAATTATTTCATTAAACATACAATTATTTCATTAAACATACAACTATTTCATTAAACATACAACTATTTCATTAAACATACAACTATTTCATTAAACATACAACTATTTCATTAAACATACAACTATTTCATTAAACATACAACTATTTCATTAAACATACAACTATTTCATTAAACATACAACTATTTCATTAAACATACAACTATTTCATTAAACATACAATTATTTCATTAAACATACAACTATTTCATTAAACATACAACTATTTCATTAAACATACAACTATTTCATTAAACATACAACTATTTCATTAAACATACAATTATTTCATTAAACATAACTATTTCATTAAACATACAATTATTTCATTAAATATACAATTATTTCATTAAATATTACGGACAACTTGATCCTTTCTAAAGTCCTTATCAGTTTTCAGGTTTTGAGTTGGAACTGGCCGATGTATTTGCCGTACTCGTGTACCCTAGTACTTTCGGTTCCGTTCCGGGTGGGTATCAAGTAATGAACGTGTATTTTAAAAATATTTACTGATGGTTTTAGCGGAACCGTGTGATTGGTTGTAGTATTAATAGAGTATTAGTGATTGGTTGTAGTATTAATAGAGTATTAGTGATTGGTTGTAGTATTAATAGAGTATTAGTGATTGGTTGTAGTATTAATAGAGTATTAGTGATTGGTTGTAGTATTAATAGAGTATTAGTGATTGGTTGTAGTATTAATAGAGTATTAGTGATTGGTTGTAGTATTAATAGAGTATTAGTGATTGGTTGTAGTATTAATAGAGTATTAGTGATTGGTTGTAGTATTAATAGAGTATTAGTGATTGGTTGTAGTATTAATAGAGTATTAGTGATTGGTTGTAGTATTAATAGAGTATTAGTGATTGGTTGTAGTATTAATAGAGTATTAGTGATTGGTTGTAGTATTAATAGAGTATTAGTGATTGGTTGTAGTATTAATAGAGTATTAGTATTAAAAGCATTTTCAGATGTTTTCACTGTAATCGAAATTAATTTTGTCCATAATGGCTGGCATTTTAGTTTTGATGTGCAGAACTCCAAATATCTGTAATCTTAGTTTGTTAGTTTCATCTTCTAATATGATTGTGTTGTCTACAAGAGTTTTCAAAGTTTTGAGGAAGTGTAAGAATGATTAGCTTTTAGGTGTTGGGCTATTGCACTAGTGTCAGATAGATGCATAGTGAGGGATGGCTCCAGAAGGAACCGAAAGTACTAGGGTACACAATGAGTATGGCAAATACATTGGCCAGTTCTAGCCTGAGAATCAAAAACTAATAAGGAATTTAGAAAGGATCAAAGAAAATATGTGCAGACACAAGTTGTGCGTAATATTTAATGAAATATATATATATATATATATATATATATATATATATATATATATATATATAGAGAGAGAGAGAGAGAGAGAGAGAGAGAGAGCACTGTAATGATAGTACTAACACAGCATGACGTCACTTGCTTTATAATGCATCGTTCCTTCCCTTAAAAAGAAGTAGAATGTCTTGACGTTAAGCCGCCGACAAAAAGTGTTAAAATTATCATTGTTTATCAGCTATTTAAAATTGGTTAGAGACGTTGGATTTGAGTTGAAAAATACTTGTAGTCCAGGGTTTCGAATCGCATGACCGGTAGTGAATAGTCATATCTCTATGCTGAAGAGTCCGGATTAAAAAGGATGAAACGTATATGTACATAGATAATAAACAATAACAAATATTTATATATATATATATATATATATATATATATGTATATACTAGCAAATACATGCTCCCCTCGGTCGCATATTTTGCTAGGCTGAGAGGATGATATTATGATGAACGAACTACATACACTAACCCCAAAGGAGGAAGTAATGACGAAGAGGATATCATGACAATCGAACACTACCCCCCCCCCCCCCCAAAAAAAAAGGGAGGAGTTAATGCCTGGAAGGATGATATCATGACAACTGAATAGATACCCCCCCCCCCTAAAAATAAAGGTAATGCCTGGGAGGATATCATGAGGAACGAACATATACTATACTGCCCCTACCAAAGAGGTAATGCCTGGGAGTAATGTAGCATGATGAATGAAAATATATTACACTACCCTGCACAGGAGGAAATAAAACCTGGAAGAATCCTTTCCTTTCTTCCAAAAAGGAGATAGTAATGCCTGGGAAGATGGTATAATGACGAACAAACATATACTGCACTACCTCTCAAAGGATGTGGTAATGCCTGGTAGGATAGTATCATAAAACAGATACAATACCTCCCAAAAATAGAGGAGGTAATACCTGGGAGAATCACTCGATTAAAGTAGAAGGTAATGCCTGCGAGTATGGTATCATGGAAACAAAAGAATACTACACCCCCCCCCCCCCAAAAAAAAGGAGAAGGTAGTCCCTAGGAAGATGATCTCATGACAAAAGAACAAATACTACATTACCCCCTCCCTCAAAGGGGAATATAATACCAGGGAGGATTACTTATGCCCCTTTAAAAAGTATGTAATTCCTGAGAGGACGATCTTATGACAACAGAACCGATACTACATCATCCACAGATTAAATCATTTATTTTTCATTCATTTAAAAATGCCTAGTCATAAAAACCTTTGTATAGTTCCTTGGCTTTTGGCTAAGATCAAAGTGTAGTATCTGTTCTCTGCATCTCATAACAGACGTTTTATCATCAACAAAACTATTGTGTATATATAAGAAATATGACAATGCAAATTACAAATGTATATTACAGAATATAAATTTATTAGAAACTGTTTAAGAAATAGATATGCAAATTAGGAATACCTAAAGCTGCTTATGAGTTTTCAGATTACTATATATACGGTATTACAAAATATTATGTTGTATCATAGAATTAAATAAATATAACCTGTTTTGATGATAATATAGTTAGGATAGGTGGAAAAAACTTTTGCATTTATTCATATATATATATATATATATATATATATATATATATATTAGCTGTACCTACCCGATGCTGCTCAGTAGTATATTTACTGGCAATTTATTTTGCTTTTCCTTTTTTTTTAAACTCTGTTTTTTTTGTTTGTTTATATTTTTGTTTAGTTCCAATTAAAGGGAAGTAACTATGTATGTACTAATACAGAGTTATATTCCCTTTTAAGATGCAGCCCTTTGAAAGTAATTCCAACATTGACAAAATATTTTCTGGAAGGAATTAAATCTAATTACATTTCATTCTTCTTAATAACATGCTGTAACGGTCCCCAAGAAAAACTGACGAACCAAAATCAAATATAGATTTTGTAGGAAGGAAACTATGGATGACAAAGAAAGCTTCTCGGCTTCTAACAGCAATAGTAGATGAGGATTATAAACTAAAAAAAAATGTTTTGAAATTAAAATGTGACAATTTTTTCATATCCTATTGGAATTATTTTTCAGGGAATTTTTCAATAAGTTTTCAATTTATTTTTATTTTGATGTTTCGAACTTTCATATAAAGAAAAAGTGACATATCAGAATCTTGTTTTTGAAGCAATTGTAAAAAGACTTCCGCTATGAAGTTCTTTTGAATTAGCTATATATATATATATATATATATATATATATATATATATATATATATATATATATATATAACCCACTATTTTATTTCATGATGAGAATTGAGCTCTATTTTCTTGCAAGTTTGAACCTAAGATCCCCAAGTGAAAAACTTGTTTGAAATAATCTTTATCCAAACGGTTTTTTCTAAGGGAATCTTTAAGTAATATATATATATATATATATATATATATATATATATATAGGATTTAGTGCATTCACTTTGTTTAAAAATACATGCGTCTATTAATATACTTTCAGCTAAATAATAGGAACAGCTAATTGCTTACATGTTTAACATATTTAGAGGGGGGGGGGAATGCACTTTTAGATATCGTAGATATAGACATTTTCAATAGGTAAGATGTGGAGGAAGGAGGGTCTGCTTTTAGTTTTTTGTCTGTTTTCTAATGTAAGTAATGTGTAAGATACTATTGCCAAGAAAAGAGTAGATAGGTAGATTTTAACAGGTAAAGACATTTACAATCAGAGAAAGCATTCTGATAGTAGTAGTAGTAGTAGTAGTAGTAGTAGCTGCTGCTGCTCCATGGTAAAGCATTCACCTGGAGGTCAAAAGCTGAATGGATTAAGGTCTTTGGAGTGCATTTAAAACAGTTGTGGAGTTAATAGCAATTACAGGGTAGCAGGATTCGTAGTCGGTTCGTGAGACTCCACACCAATTTAAATTATATTTTATATGACCCCTAGCTTATTTATTACTAGGTTGTCTCCAGCAATGGGGATTTCATACCATCTGAGGATCTGTCCTCGGCAATCAATTTGACAGACCAGGTGCTGACTTGACAGCACTAGGCTCTCTTTTGTTGCAATGAGGTATGGGCTGGCTCAGTCTTAGAAGGTGCAGCCCCCAGGCATTACCTCCTTTTAGAGTAGAGTTTATTGCCGATGGCCTGAAGCATCTTTACCAGAGGAATGTTGACAGGTCAGTTCATGGCTATTTGTGTACCAGCCAGAGTGGCCCCTTGAGGACCTGGTTTTCCCTCCACTTCCGATCTTGTGCCACAAGCAAGTAAATACTGGCTGAAAGGTTTAGAAAAAAATAAATAAAAATATAATCATGTTTACATTATTTTTTTAAAATAGGATTTTAAAATATTAGTTTACACCCCTTGAGCAGTATTGGTACAGTACCTGGGTATGTCAATTTCCATCTATACCTAGTTTCTACCACTTTATAGTTAGAACGAAGAAAAATATTTTTAATTTGGTGAAAAAAAAAAATAGGCTACTTCGTATTTGCATGAGAGAGTAAGTAACTATGATTAATGTATTTGCGTTTTGTTTTTATTGTAAAAAACGTTAGAAATTTTGTTTGTAAGTAAAAATAATTCGCTTTGAACTAATGAACTTGTCTACTATTTTGTGGATTACCAAAAAAAAAAAGTCACTTAATTAAAAAAAAAATATTTATGTAATGTTTTTTTTATGTTATTATGTTAATTTGTTTAAATTTATAAAACATGCACCTAGCTAAAAAAAAGAAAGTCCTTTAGACATACATCAGATTCGAACGTCGTAAAAACGGCTGTAAAGTGTAGTATCTGTTCCGATGGATACTGCACCCCATAGACTGGTATTGTCTTGGCCTTCGGGGTTTGATTTACGCCGGTCTATGGGTCTGTCCTGTGCAGTTCTAGGAGGTCAACCCTCCCAGGCTTCGCCTCCCCCCCCCCCCTCTTTGGGGAGGAGTAAGTTTATTGCTTACTACCTGAGGCACCCCTACCGGGGAATGCCGACGGGGCTGCCCAGGCAATTTTTAAACCCCACTTTCCCGACCCGACCGTGGGTCACATCTTACTTGTGGGAGTAGGATAAAAACTGGCCTTGTGCCTAACTCCTGGAGAGGAGCACAGTGGGCCAAAACAGGTTTTTGGAGGACATTTGGGCATAACTTTAGTTTTACTTGTCCATATAAGCTGTTTGAGGGCTCGTTAGAAGCGAAATTTCAAGAGCTTTTCGGAAAAATCAAAAAAATTCATAAAATCCATTTTTTGGGGGTCTGGGGCCGAATTTCCATATTTGAGCATAACGCCCCAAAATCACATTTTTGGCCATATCTTAGCACAAAATTGATCATAGAAGCTCAGTGAGGGCTCGTTAGAAGCGAAATTTCAAGAGCTTTTCGGAAAAATCAAAAAAATTCATAAAATCCATTTTTTGGGGGTCTGGGGCCGAATTTCCATATTTGGGCATAATGGCCCAAAATCACATTTTTGGCCATATCTTGGCACAAAATTGATCATAGAAGCTCAGTGAGGGCTCGTTAGAAGCGAAATCTGAGGGCCTTTCTAAAAAATCCAAAAAAATCTGGTAACATGTGACATGAAGTAGTATTTGACACACTTCTTTTCTTTCATTTGCACACCTTTTTACACACTTTAATTTCCTGTCAAAGCATTTTACAGGAAATCACTACAGAATCTTCAAATCTTTGTTTTGTTTATTTAGATGGAGTTACTATCAAAAATGGAAGCGGTCAGCGATAACGCACTTTTCCAAGTGTTTACTGTAGAAGATGCAAAAACTAGAGATCCTCTATCCATCACCGCATGTGTTCGATTGCTGGAGCAAAAGTATCTCATCCAGTTAACAGAGGAGCAGAAAGACGAGGTCAAGAAGTCGCTCAAAAGATACCATTCGCTGAAGAACCGACGATATACAGATAAACGGATTGCTGTTAACTGGGATGAGCTGAGCTCACTAGGTGAAGCTGAAAATGTTGTGTTCCGCTATTACAAGAACCCCTCGACGCAAACTGCATCCAGGAAAAGGCCCCTTGAAGAGTTGGGCAGCCTAAAACAGTTGTTGAGAAGAACCGATGATATCTGGGCGAAAATTCAGGCAGTGGCTGCAGAGGAGAAAGTGACTTCTTCCCAATTGATGGGGTTATTCCTTACTCGTTGCCCTGATTGGGAGTCGAGAGATTTTGGTAATGCTCTTTGGAGCAAGTCCACACGTGACACAAGCGAGAAACTTCCTGTTGACACGGCATTGGTTCTGTATACGGACTGCAATTTGGGGAGAAACGCCTACACCACCCAAAAGAATGTTCTGAAATCAGCTGGGCATGACATCCTCCCAGCTTAGATACACTTGCGAACGAGACAAAGAGAGGTGACACCAGTGGTGATTCCCATACCTCAATATTATACTGGAGTGTTTTGGCACGGTATATATTTCAACTATGTGGATGCTTTGAAGTCTACCATCGCGAGAGTGTTGCAAACCATTCCTCCAATCAAAGAGGAACATCTTGCCCTAAAATGTAAATTTGGGTTTGATGGAAGTGGAGGACACAGTATTTTCAACCAGGTCAACAATGATGAAACGAACAATTTGATATTGACTGTTGTGTGCCCACTTGAGCTGAAAGACCAGCATGGCGAAGTTGTTTGGACCGAGCCCTTCCGAATTCACCCAGATCTCAAAGACCAATAATGATCCACACCGGCAAAGAATCATCTGAAACACTGCAGTCCCTTCAATTGTTCAACAACGACATCTCCAAAGTTTAAAGTGAAGGTTTTGTTGTTGAGATGCCGGAAAACAGAGCCGTGAATGTTAAGTCGACCAACGTTTCATACTGCCTGGACAGAAAAGCTTCCAACATATATCTTGGTCTAGGAAGTGCATATTGTGATCTGTGTCACCACTCGAAAGAGGATTGCCTAGACATCGAGTTCATTCAGAACGGCATCAATATCACACGTGACATCACTTCCCTGCATGCAATCTTCAATGATCTGGAACAAAAAGATTGTTCTCTCCTGAAACGCACTGACGATTATGATGTACGTGCTGGTGTCACTGCTCGACCCATTGCAAACAACCAAGTTGTTTCCATCCAAGTACTCCATGGTCTCATGCGTTCAGTTGACATGTTTATGAAAATTATCGTTCATCTTGTCGCTTGTGTGTTTGACTGGTCAGAGTCAAAGGCCAGCCATAATCATCGATTTTTGGAAAAGGCTCGAACAGATCTTCAGCAGAAAATCAAAGATGCCACTGGAATCAAATGGGATTATGCTGATGCGACTGGTCAAACTGGGACAACAACTACCGACGACTCCTCCACGATGTTGCTGTTCGGAAATTGGTGACGGATTCAGTACCTGAGGCAAATCGATCTAAAATGGAAGTCCTTGGTCAGCGTTTCTCCATTATCCTCCGAGTGCTGTCGTCGAAAAGAAAAGTTGATGTCGAGAAGTATAAACAATACTGTATTGATACAAATGTCTTTCTCTTGACTCAATTTCCTCGCGTTATCTATAAGAATCTTCCAGGACCATGGATCAGTATTACACCATCGATACATAAAGTGTTGGCTCATTCTTGGGAGTTGATTCAGCATAATGATGGACATGGACTTGGAAATTTGGATGAATCGGGTCTCGAGGCGTGCAACAAAATTCTTCGTAACATCAGAAAAACATTGTCGCGGAAGATTTCCCAAGATGCAAACCTGACGGACACTCTGAATCGGTTGTGGTTGGCATCTGATCCAGTAGTGAATGCTGAACGACTGAAAGCCAAACCGTTTTATAAACTGTGCGAATTAAGAGGACACCACACACGGTACTGCCCAGAGAAAGTGCATTTCAGCGTCGAGAATGAAGAAGATACATTGTTTGCATCGTTGTGTTCTTGAATTTTCACCAAAAAAAATTTAAAAAAAACAAAAAAACTTTTGCCCCCTAATTCATTTTTATCAATTGTAGATCACATTTTCAGTTTTTTTTCGTTTTCAGTGTACTTGTGGAGGGGGACTACGGCTTGTTTTTTGAAAAATCCGGGATAGGGCACATAGATCTGCTTGGTTTTTCATAATCTATACCTCCATAGCTTTCAGAAACATATATGGTTTGGTATGTGCCCTATCCCGGTTTAAAAGTTATTTTCTGATGAATATAGAATTTTATCGCTAATTTGAGCCAAAAAAGAGGGAAATTTAGCTCAAATTTTCCTAATTTCTTTCATAAAAAGAGCTAAAAATCGACAAATTGGGTCCCAAAGTAGTCTATTTTTGCATTTTCACAAATGGTTATCAATAAAACAAAAAAACATGCAATAATAAGTAATTCCACACTGATTTTTGCAATTTAATCATGGAAATCTGAAAATTATAATTTTGGGGGGAAAAATCGTGGATGTTTCGCGTGAGCCGGAGAAAAATGCGAAATATCGCGAATTCAATGTTGCATATTTTTTCAACCGTTTAACGATTTGACTTACTTTTTTTTTTGTTGAATCAGGAATATAAAGTAGTTTATAAAAACACCAAACATCAGCAATTCCTCCGACATTCGTTTTTGCCTAATGTCCACCCCCCAGCCCACTGTGAGGAGTAAATCAATACTCTGCCTATTCCTTTCTGTCAACCAATCACGTGTTTCTATTTGCTAATTGGTGAAAGTAGCTTTTTTGTTGGTAAAAGTGAAATAGTCTATTTGATTGGCGGCTATTCTGAATTCATAACCGGAAGCCGCCATCAAGTAGACTATTTCTTTTTTACAAAACGGCCATAAAAAAAAGTCACAAAATATTTTTCAGGTGAAATTTTATAATTGAAATTTATTAACATTTTCTTGTATTTTTTATGAAAAGTAAATATCAAGTAAAAATAGAATTTTTACTGAAAACCATCAGATAATTTAAATTAAAAAAAAATCGATTTTTTTTTTCAATTTAATTTTTCTTAATGTGTAATCATTTATATCGTCTTTAAACCGTCTACATTTTAGTAAAAAAGAAACTTGATGGTGGCTTAAGGTATGAATTTGAAATAGCGGTCAATCAAGTAAACTTTTTGTTCGTTTTTTAATAGAAAATTTCCACAAGTGAATTTACCTTCCGTTCTTTTTTTTTTTAATATCCCCCCCCTCCTCGCATTTTAAGCTAACTGTAAAGACAGTTAACCGATCTCCACACATTTTTTTTTTCTTTAGTTTTTTTGTAACTAAACAATTTCAATTTGTGAAAAGGATCAGTGAAATCTATTTCAACATTTTCTTAAAAACGAATTACACCGGTTGAGTACAAGGTGAGTGAGTGTTAGATGTTTGAACTTGTTTCAAAGAAAGGTTTCTCGTTCCTTTAGTTTTGCAATCTGTATGTAAACTCGTACAGTCAGAGACAGAGTGAAAATACAGAGTTCACGAAAGTGAATTGATTTCTTATGGATCCAGAAATCTAGATTTTTAAACAATAAAACAGAATAGTCAACAGAAAAAAAGGGGTGAAAACCAAACAAAAAAATAGTCAACAAATAAATGTTACCAAAGGCAATAAAAATTAATTTTCTAATTACCTGTCTTTTTGTGTTTTAAAGTATTTGCAAGTGTTTTTTTTTTTTTTTTTTAAGTTCGGTCAAATATCTTCAGTTTGACTGAAAATCAAAAATGGTGGACAGACGCTTCGCTAAACATCTCCAAAGTCTGATTATTTTCTTTTTCGTCACTTTTTCCTTTAAATTCGGTAGAAAAAGAAATTTTATTGCGTTTGGAACAGTTAATTGTTGTTTATTTGTAACCCAAAAAGACGAAAAAAACATTAAGCAAACTTTGGGGATGTTAGTCATGTGGCCGGTCGGTCATTTTGAAAATGTAACCCTAACGCGATCGATTTGAATGAAATATTAAGATGCAATAAAAACACCTTCAAAAAAATAAAAAAGCGATTCAGTTAAGTAGAAAATAACTTTTATTACCTTTGGTAACAGTTATTTGTTGACTATTTGTATTTTTTTACCCCTCTTTTTTCTGTTGACTTATTCTGCATCATTGGCGATTTTTAAATTCTCGCTTTGTCTCGTCTTCAATCACTTATGTATCGTTTCATAAACGGGAGTTGTGACATAAATTTCCTGAGAATCCATTAACATCAAATCCAAACATTTTGGTAATTTAAAGAAAAAGAAAGGAAAAAAATCAATGTGCCTTTTCACTTACAATTTAGAAATAGATCGCAACTTGTTGAAATCAAGTCGGTCGTTCTAAAGAAAGGAACATTTGAATAGAAATGCTAAATATATGTCCAGGAAATAAAACAATTGCGAAACAAAACTATGTTATATTAAAATCAATTAATAAAATGTCCCTTTTTACAATATGCAAATTAGTTAACCTTGCAACTGATATCGCACATACATAAGCAGTATATAAAAAAAAATATTGTTGTGTCTATTGTGCAAAGTTGAATGAACTTGTAATAAGGCGTTTTGACTTTACCTTTAGTGCGAGAAATCGGCACAACTTTCGCATTTATTCATTTAGATTATATGAGTTTTAAGAAATAAATGAGAGGGGGGGAGACAAGTTTGCATGTATCAACTAAATTAAAGCTAAGAAAATTGGCATATGGGGACAAAAAATTGGCATATGGGGACAAAAAAAGTTGGCCGCGATTTTGTCCTATTAGCAGACAGTAAAACAGAATCAGGAGTCATCATTTTATTTCCACAGACTGCACCACATCTTGTATTAATACATACATTGTTGAATGCATTTATGAGGCAAAACCTGGGGGGGGGGCTCAATTGTACACTATATTCAAAAGTGTAAGAAACAACTTTTGGGGGAACTCAATTCTTCTTTCAACTGTCGTCACTTTCAATCGTTTCACAGTCGTCCGAAGTGCCTCCTCGGTGCGACAACTGTAGCGGCGAAGTTTACCCTTTGGTGCCCAAAATTAAAGTGCTTAAACTCATTCCTGCGCAAACGACTTGGCGCACGCATCCACCTAATTAATAAAAACAAATAATATTTTGAACCAATCAGCGGATTTTCTGAATTTATCAAAATTGCCCTTTTGGATCCACCTCGACTCCAAATAAGGCCAGATTTTTCCTTCAATAAAAAATTCCAGGACAGTGCTAACATCGTTTTCTCTCACCCCATTTCTTGCTACAATTTGCAACTCCCTCAACACACACTGCCGTACGCATACACACACTAAAGGCGACACACACACACACACATTGAATTCCCTTTCAATGTCGTCTGCTGATTTACGCTGATTGAAAACAAATGTACAAACACAAATTGATTGATAAAACAACTAACAGACATTCCAACGCACAACTATCACCGATACTTATGAACATTGAACTATACCCAGATAATGCTGCTGACATGATGGTGCAAATAATTATGAAAAAATATCTCAACCTCATTTCTCCACATCGTAACAACGCAACAAAACCCAGTGTTTCACAGAATTGAAACTGGTAGCAACCCTCCTTCATTCTCTAAAGCAAGGCAGTTATCAGCGCAGAAACATCGGATAGCTATAGAAGAATTTAGGAAACTCCAGAAAGCCGGAATTATATCCTCCTCTAAATCAGAATGGAGTTCAGCGTTACATATGGTGCCTAAATCCGACGGGACTTACAGACCAGTAGATGACTTCAGGTTACTAAATACTATAACAAAAGCAGATCGCTATCAAGTGCCAAACATAAATTCTTTGTCATGAAAACTGCACGGTAAGTAATTCTTTTCAAAAATCGATTTATCGTCAGCTTACCACCGATCCACCCTGATGATGTATGCAAGCCAGCCATCACAATAGCCTTCGGTTTATATGAATACAATTACATGCCTTTCGGTTTGCGGAACGCATCTAGTACTTTTCAAAGGATGATGGACAACATTTTCCGGGACATCGATTGTATTTTCATATTTATCGATGATATTCTCATTTTCGCAAACAATGAAGAAAACCACTCCAAACAGCTCGATAATGTTTTACAGAAACTCAGTGAGTACGACCATAAAATCTCTCTTCCTAAATGCATTTTCAATGTTATTCAACTTGAATTTTTGAAATTTCACATCTCTACTGATGGTCTTAAACCTAACATTAAAAAGATTTGTGGACTAAATGAATTTCCTCAACCAAATGATTCAAAATCACTGCGTCGATTCCTTGAAATCGTAAATTTTTATAGTAAGCTAGTTTCTAATTTCAGTGAAATTATATTACCACTCACAGAATGTATACGGTTGAATCCCAAATCACACATAATACCTTTTGAAAAAGAAGAAGTTTAATCCTTTGAAAATGTAAAAACAAGTTTATCAGGTGTGACCGCCCTTGCCTATCCCGACTCAAAAGCTAATAACTATCAGCTTGTAAAGGATAGTTCGAATTACGCAGTTGGAGTAGCAGTGCATCAGATGATCGACAATCAGCCAGTCCCGATTGTGTTCTTTTCAAAAAAATTATCACAAACTCAATAAAAATATTCTACGTTCAACAGAGACTTACTAGCTGCCTATTTAGCAGTTTTGCATTTCAGACATCACGTGGAAGGCAGGAATGTGCTATTACTGACCAATTACAAACCACCGCGTTCAAAAGCCAGTCCTCCTTAAAATCTGACAGACAACAGCATCACCTCTATTTCATAAGTGAATACGTGAACGATATTTCGCTCATAAAGGTTCCCAGAACATCGTAGCTGACTGTTTGTCACGACCACATATGCGATCACAATTGATATATGCGATTTGCAGGAGATGGTGAGACACCAAACCACTGACGAAGAAATAAAGACCTTCTGTGATCAACTAAAGCCGTATCAAATAAATGAAACAATACTATGCGACGTGTAATTACCTTTTCCACAAGCTTTTGTAACACAAAAACTCAGAAAATCCACTGATTGGTTTAAAATATTATCTGTTTTTATTAATTCAGGTGGATGCGTGCGCGAAGCCGTTTGTGCAGAAACGAATTTAAGCCTTTTCATTTTGAGCATCGAAGGGTAAACTTTGCCGCTACACAACTATCAGTTAGCATAGCTGTTATGCACGGCACAGGCAACCGCAGTCGGTTATGTTGAGGGGGATAGGCTCTTTAAATTAGAAAAAGAGCATTTAGAAAAGGGTCAATATTAATCTGAGTTCGATCTGGCATTATTTCAAAACACCTTGTTGCATAAAAAATTATAATTCAATGTTTATTTGACAAAAAATATGTAATATAATTTACTAAACATACAAACATTACTATTGCTGTTTGAGAGACCGTGAGAGGCCATTTTTCAACTTGGTTGTGGCTTGCTTACGTGCTTACTGATGCATTATGGTAGATTTCTTTTTCACTGTAGGCAAGTAAAATGGACTTTAAAGTAAATTACAATTTTATTTTTGGACTAAAAATACAATTCCAGGTAAATATTCAATTAACTCAAACTGTGCACGAAATAGGTCCATTTCGAGACAATCTTCCTCAAAATAAAAATTTATTCAACCATGATACAACAGTAAATAAGATGCAGCCATGTTCAAAAATGACCTCTCACGGTTAGTCAAACTGCAATAATAATGTTTGGGAATCTTTTAGTTGAGGATTGATAACTTGGATTATTCGGACTACTATTCTTATCTTGATTGTTATTTTGGGCCGATGTCTTGAAGTGCATCTTTTTACATTCTAGAATCGAAATTTCGAACTCTAACATTTAATTTAATCCATGAGGGTAGATTGTTCTTGTTCCGTCAGCCATGACCGAGTGGAAGCATTAATTGTTATGTTATTCTTAGTTATTATCATCTGTAATAAGGACCAAACTTTCAACCCCCAGAATGTCAGAACTGATTGTTGTTAATCAACGTCTTTAACCGTTGCGCCACGGGTCCATGCCCATAATTAACACTTCTACCAAGTTACGACTGACGGAACGAGAAAAATCTACTTCTGTGTCGAACTCAACCCTTTATTTATAAAGAGTTTAGTTCGAAATTCTGTATAGGTTCTCGAGTTCGAAATAAAGACTCCAAAGTTCATACATATGCACCTGCCGAGTTCAAATATATGAACCTGAAGAAGGTCAGGGGGTTAACGGCCGAAACATTGGCTAAATAACAACCAAGATGAGAATAGTAGGTTGATTAATCTAAATTAAATTACTACCAGCAGGGCTACTCGGTGTTGCCCGGAGGAGTAGTAATTTATTTTTATCAATAATAATTGGTTTCCTACTGTTGTCACACGCAAGGTAAATTTTACTGTAAAAACCGGAACTAATCCCCCCCCCCCCCAAAAAACTACTTCAAAAGACAAATACGCGAGATAACTTTCACTTAAAAAAAAAAAAAAAATTAACTTATCTGCTCTATCTTCTGAATCTGTAAATAAAGCAGCTGCGTGCCCGTAGATGCATTTCTATTTCAGTCATAAAAATATTAAGAGAATATTTTTTGATGTCTATTAAAAGTATTTTTTATTAAGCCTCCTTTTCTTTGCTCATAAAAATTAAATTTGCATACATAATCATTATTCTTTCCTAGCAGGGGTACTCGGCGTTGCCCGGGGCCAAAGTGTAACAATCTCTCTCTCTTCCCCGGTCACCCCCTCTCTCTGTTGCCAGGGGCGGTCACCCCTCCCCTCATCCCACGGCCCTTCTTCCCATATTTCTATTATTAAAAGTACTATCCCTCCCTCTTCGACGTATATTTAAGTCATCGCTTAAAAAAACCCATCAACCTATCGGTCTTCGTCCTTCATCGCTACCTGCCATGCCCAATGAAGAGAGTATGAAATCTGACGAAAAATAGGTCACTTGAACACTTCTAGACTCGAAGTGTACAGGCTACGAAAAAACGAACAAATTCGCGCACCTCCATCACAGATTTCGTGTTCGTTCTACACAAAAAGATCAATTTTTTTTCTCCGATTTTTCGATATTATGCGTCCAAAAGCTGGGCGATTCAGAAATGTCAACTTTACAGATGTCTTTTGAGTATGTCGGAAGCCTTTTGCAGACAAAAGCATACACACAAACGACTCTTCTTTATAATATTAGATTATCAGTTATTATTAAGATTAAGCCTCTCTTTCTTTGCTCATGAAAATAAATTTACATACATGATTATTAAAGCGAGCCAGATCACGGCCATTGTAAAGAAGGCCTGTCAACTGAGTTTTTCTGGTGATGTCATTGAGGGGTACCCGGCATTACCCAGGGCTCTACTCTCCCCTCCCCCCATAGGCAAAAGTGTAATAATCTCTCTCTTCCCCAGTTGCCTAGGGCAAAAGCTGTCTCTTCCCCGGTGACCTTCTCATTCCGGTCACCCCCACCCTCCACACTATTTGCATACATGTTTATTTAGTCCTCTGCAGGAGTTAGGCACAAGGCCAGTTTTATCTTACTCCCACAAGCAAGATGTGACCACAGGTCGGGTCGAGTAAGTGGGGTTTGAAAAGCCAGCGCCCGAGAAAGTGAGCACTCTGGCCATTAAAAATTGCCTGGGCAGCCCCGTTGGCATTCCCCGGTAAGCAATTAACTTACTCCTCCCCAAAGAGGGGAGGCAAAGCCTGGGAGGGTGGACCTCCTAGAACTGCACAGGACAATCCCATAGACCGGCGTAAATCAAGTCCCGAAGGACAAGACAATACAAGTCTATGGGGTGCCTAGCAAAAGTGCCAGGTAAGTATGCCTGTCAGCTGAGTCGAGTTTTTCTGATGACGTCATTAATCGTGGGAGTAAGAACTATTATCAATGAGGAGCGGAAGTGCCAGAATGCCTGCGGCGGCTTAATGTGCATGCGTCCATCAATCAGAGCAAGTAATCAGACCAAGTAGACTCAACTCCATAGGATTATTCATTCACTTGGAAATCATTGTTAATTTATTCCTTTTGTCAAACCTATTTTCTTTTTATAGATGTCAAGCGCAGAAGAAAATTACAACATGGCATCCAAAGTTCGATTTTCAAGTTTAAAAAAAAATTAATTAAAATTTTATTTCGGGAATAAAAAAAAATACAAATTTAGACTAATTAATAAGTTTCATCCAAAATCCCCTGCCCCCCCCCTAAAAAACATGACTGTTTTAATTTATTACAAATTTTTATTACATTGTAAATAAACTGTTCGTTTTGCAAAAATAATAACACAAAAAAAACACGCACATTTTAATTTATTTCAATAAATGTTTTATTAATTAATTATTTTTAATTATTGATTTTGTGTTACTTTACGGAATTCGTTATCTTTCATGTTTCATTTACTTTTCATGTTTGATTTACTTTTAAGTATAAAAAAATCAAGAAACATTTATTTTTTCGGAAATGAGAGCAACTCTTAAATTATTTAGCTAAAACTAATGATAATGTTCATATAAAGAATAAAACTCTAAAAAAAAAAGACATTTCCATGTAATATAACTGATACTAGTCTTTTTATTTGATGTAGACCGAAAAAACTGAACTTATTAAAAGAATGAATATTAAATCAGACAAATTATTTTTCAAAGAAAAATTTTCATGTTTTAAAAATTAAAAAAATTATGACAACACCATTTTATTATTAAGTATTAATTTAATGTTTGCTGTCTAGCCTATGCAAAATACACGAAATAATAAATTTGCACTAAGATTTCTAATAAAGTAATGGGTTAATTATATTCTGTTATCGTTAATTAATAAATACTGAAAATTTCATTAAAATTGGTTGATTTCCTGAATTTTGATGAATTTTGTTTGTTACTTTATAGCATGACGTTATTTTCCAGCGGTCTGGCCTCCTTTATGATGGCCGTGGTCGGATACACCTCGGTTCACTTTTATCAAAGATATTACGTATTTTTATTGAAAAAAAATGATCCATCAATTGTAGTCGTTTTCTATAGTGTTTTTTGAAAGTGGCGAGCAGCATATTTTAGGATCCCCTTAGAATTAATATTTACCTGAAAAGTATTTAAGATAATGTTATTAGTTTTAGTGTGCATTTTTTTTTTGCTGTGAACGAAGTTTAACTGTCAACTCATCAATGCGAGAAAATAAAAATGCGTACGAAATCAAATTTATGATTGGAAATAAATAAAAATAAATAAATCACGTCCTAAAAATAGTTGAGCGAGGTTAACCACTTCTATAAAAATAGAAAAAAAAACAGAAAAAAAACGCAAAAGATAGGCTTTGTTTAACAAAACGACACGCCCAAGTTAACATAAAAAAGAAAAGAAACCGTATTAAAAAATGTATATATAAAAAAGTTATAAGCATGTCAAAATGGCTCCTGAAATAAACTTGGATGCTCGGAGCCGAGAATAGCTTTCGAGTTTTAAATCGGGAGAATTAATATGAGTCATGGCAGAGGAGTTGGAGGACATTAAGCCACTTGTTCGGTTCACAGAGAACGTTGCATTGTGTGTGGAGGAATTGCAGTTTGTATGAGTGGTGCGTTTCGCTCGTTAGATTTGGACGTCGTCTTAAATAATGATATCAATGGGGTAGGGGTTCTAGTAGGGTCATCTGGTGTTGCCGAGGTCGGGGTAAAAACAGAAAGAAATTTTAGCTTTTATGAGTACATTTATTTTCAGAGTGGATTCTAGCCGTTTGCGCAGGAAAGAGAGAGAGAGTAAGGGAGAAAAAAAAGGTGAAAGAGTGAAGAAAAAAAGTGGAAGAGAGAGAGAGAGAGAGAGAGAGAGAGAGAGAGAGAGAGAGAGAGAGAGAGAAAGAGTGAGGAACGAGAAAGAGAGGGGAGAAAAGAAAGAGTGAGGGAATAAGGGTTAAAAAAGAGAGTGAGAGGGGAAGGGAAGAATGAAAGAGAGAGTGAGAGGGGAAGGGGGGAATGAAAGAGAGAGTGAGAGGGGAAGGGATGAATGAGAGTGAGAGGGGAAGGGATGAGTGAGAGTGGAAGGGAGGAATGAAAGAGAGAGAGAGGGGAAGGGAGGAATGAAAGAGAGAGAGAGGGGAAGGGAGGAATGAAAGAGAGAGAGAGGGGAAGGGAGGAATGAAAGAGAGTGAGAGGGGAAGGGAGGACTGAAAGAGAGAGTGAGAGGGGAAGGGAGGAATGAAAGAGAGAGGGGAAGGGAGGAATGAAAGAGAGAGGAGGGGAAGGGAGGAATGAAAGAGAGAGGAGGGAAAAGAGAGGAGGGGAGGGGAAGAGAGGAGGGGAATGGAAAGAGAGGGGGGGAGGAGGAGGAGGAGAAAGAGAGGGAGGAGGAGAAAGAGAGGGAGGAGGGGAAAGAGAGGGAGGAGGGGAAAGAGAGGGAGGAGGGGAAAGAGAGGGGAGGGGAAAGAGAGAGGAGGGGAAAGAGAGGAAGAGGAGGGGAAAGAGAGGAAGAGGAGGGGAAAGAGAGGAAGAGGAGGGGAAAGAGAGGAAGAGAAGGGGGAAAGAGAGGAAGAGGAGGGGAAAAGAGGAAGAGGAGGGGAAAGAGAGGAAGAGGAGGGGGAAGAGAGGAAGAGGAGGGGGAAGAGAGGAAGAGGAGGGGGAAGAGAGGGAGGAGGGGGAAGAGAGGGAGAGGAGGGGGAAGAGAGGGAGAGGAGGGGGAAGAGAGGGAGAGGAGGGGAAAGAGAGGAAGAGGAGAGGAAGGGAAAGAGAGGAAGAGGGGGGAGGGGAAGAGAGGGGGGAGGGGAAGAGAGGGGGGAGGGGAAGAGAGGGGGGAGGGGAAGAGGGGGGGGGTGAAAGAGGAAGAGGGGGGGAGAGGAAGAGGGGAGAAAGAGGGGGGGATAGCGGAGGAAGAGGGGGGGGGGGGGAAGAGGGGGAAGAGAAAGAGAGGGGGGAGAGGACAAAAAGAGAACGAGAGGGGGAGAGGACAAAAAGAGAACGAGAGGGGAAGAGGACAAAAAGAGAACGAGAGGGGGAGAGGACAAAAAGAAAATGAGAGGGGGAGAGGACAAAAAGAGAATGAGAGGGGGAGAGGACAAAATGAGAACGAGAGGGGGAGAGGACAAAAAGAGAATGAGAGGGGGAGAGGACAAAAAAGAGAGAGGGGAGAGGACAAAAAAGAGAAAGAGAGAGGGGAGAGGACAAAAAGAGAAAGAGAGAGGGGAGAGGACAAAAAGAGAAAGAGAGAGGGGAGAGGACAAAAAAGAGAAAGAGAGAGGGGAGAGGACAAAAAAGAGAAAGAGAGAGGGGAGAGGTCAAAAAAGAGAAAGAGGGGGGGGAGGACAAAAAGAGCAAATACGAGTAGTAAAAAGAGAAAAGTGTACAATGTACAAAAAAAAAAAAAAAAAAAAAAAAAAAAAAAATCACCCAATGGGTCTAGTTTGAAAATTTGACTAAATTTTGATCAATATAAAAATCCTCTAAGCGCGTAATTTAATTATGTAATTTAATGTCACGGTCTTCACCATAGCAACGGTTGACCGTTTTGATCTCTTGCATCAAGTTACCAAATGCGTCTCATTATGAACCTGTCGTGTGATGGATATCCCAACTAGTATAATAGTAAAACAATATTGCAAACATACAGTGAAGACAAACAACTATTCCCCTTTGTAGTAATACTTCGATGTGCGTGCATAAAAAAAAGGTAAAAGGAAAATTCCTCATGATGTAAGTTTAAGCAAGATGGAAGTTTCCATGGAGCGAGGGTTATGTGTCAGGATATTGCATCACAGAAGGAAGTCAGTCATGACACGTAGAAAATAAGCTGATGAGATCTTTCTCTTTTTTTCTGGACAAGAAAGAGCATAATTGGGCTAGCTACTGCTAATCAAAACGCATTACAACAATGACAACAAAAGAATAAGAAAAAGGAGACAGAAGAAACTGCTGTTACATGTGATTAAACCTATAATACGCAAGATGTCTACGTAGGACAAATGGGGATAATCTGCTGAGATTGAAGAATTGGGCTCCACAGTGCTACGTTTCAACGGTCACAAAAACTGAGGAAAATTCAAGTTCATACATTTTGCTGTCTATTATTATATGAAAGCTGAGTTAATCAACGTTTGTTCCCCTAAAGCTTTTTTGCTATATATTTTTATCACACAAAATATGCTAAAATATTTGTAAGTTTTGGGATTGAGTTGTTTAAAAAAAACTTCCATTTTTATGGTTCTAATTAGACGTCATTTGCAAATAACTCAAGTGACTCATCTCTTTAAAAAAAAACTTTTTATGGAAGTCGCTCCAGAGCTAAACAGAATGAGAGATTATTGCATTGATAGAGAACCCTATTGACCTTAGTCCATAAAAAAACCAAGGCAGAAGGAAAACAGTCAGCAGGAAGACAGTTCTCGGAAAGAAGCTACTGGAATAGGAAGCGGTATTACGAGGTATCAAAACAGCGAATCGGTGAAGACCAAGCATCAAATGAGCTGGAACAAAGGAAGCAGGGAATAGATCAGGCAATTCTTAAGAACACATGCCATAATAGTATAGAAAAGACTGGGACTAGCAACATCACGTCCGTGAGAGAGAGAAAGGGGGCAGAGAAGAAAGGATGAGGCCAATCAAATTACAGAGATGCTTCTGAATGTTACGAAGAATTCTTAAATGGGACAGAGATTCACCTGTCCAAATATGCTATCAGTACTCTATACAAGGTCTTGTATATTTGTAGCAATAGAGAATAGCCTCAGGTGTGAGAAAATGTTTGGAGCGATAGAGAGAATCGACTTTACGAGAAGCAGAAAAAGTGATGGATCTAATGTATGAAATCCAAGAAAGATTTTATGAGAAAGAAAGACCCAGAAGTTTCAAAGTAGATCTCTCCTCATGAAGAGAGCCATGAAAATTTCAGGAAGAAAAAGGAAACACCTACGATTGAAAGACTCGAGCCGAGTCTTAACAGGATTATATGAAACAAGCCATTTCGTACCCAATCTACAACCGAACTCGTCAACTTCTAGATCAACTGAATATTGCAACTGATCTAAGGGAGATGGGCGAGAAGAAACACCAGAATAGAGAGTGGTATCATCAGTATGGATGTTAATTTTCTGAATAATATTCTCTGGAAGATCATTTATATAGAGAAGAAACAGTGTTGAGCCTAGAATAGAGCCCTGAGAAACACCAGCATTGATAGGAAATGGAGAAAGAGTTACTCGCAAGCTTCGATCAAAAAGAAAAGACCTAATAATGTGAAGAACCCTAACCACTAATATCATAATCCTTACTAACTATCTATCACTTTCACCCTCTCTCAATGTATGTTGTGTCACTCCCTGCTCTCATTCTATATGTCATCTATTACTCTTGCTTCCGTCACTCTCTCTGTTTATTAACACTCAGAGCTAATAAAAGGAAATACTACAAAGATTGGAATAAACAACAGAGATTATCATCAAAAGTAATATTATTTAACCTGTAGAGAAAGAGAGCAGAAAGAGACTAACTTTATATTTTGTCTTTTAATTTTACATATTTAACTGGCTTTGCAAACTCATTTTTATAATTCAAACAATTTAACCTAAGCTCAATGGTTGACCAAACAGATCAAATTTTTTTTCTAGTATTGTTATGTAAGTGGGTGTTTGTCTGTTTTATGGCATCAAATTTTTACATTATTTTAATGCAAAATCAAACAATTAATTGAACAAAAGTTGTTCTATTAACCGAAGCCGATGGGGAAATTGTGGGTGGACATCTTTCAAAAGAATACTACTACTTAACACATGATTTGACCTTTACAAACCTGATTTCATAGTCTACAATTGTATCCATTTGGCGAATTAGGCACACAAGATTCTTAATAGAAATAAAAACAAAAAGGTGCAAAAACTTACAGCTTGACTATCATTTTGATTAAACTAAGCAATTGAAGGAAGGCCGCTGAGCTGCCGCGTGACCGGAAAGGTCGCCGAGCCGCCGGGTGACTGAGAAAGACACCTATGGACATCAAGCCAGCTGAGGACTGCCAAGGACGTCGAGCCAGCTGAGGACTGCCAAGGACGTCGAGTCAGCTGAGGACTGCCAAGGACGTCGAGCCAGCTGAGGACTGCCAAGGACGTCGAGCCAGCTGAGGACTGCCAAGGACGTCGAGCCAGCTGAGGACTGCCAAGGACGTCGAGCCAGCTGAGGACTGCCAAGGACGTCGAGCCAGCTGAGGACTGCCAAGGACGTCGAGCCAGCTGAGGACTGCCAAGGACGTCGAGCCAGCTGAGGACTGCCAAGGACGTCGAGCCAGCTGAGGACTGCCAAGGACGTCGAGCCAGCTGAGGACTCCCAAGGACGTCGAGCCAGCTGAGGACTGCCAAGGACGTCGAGCCAGCTGAGGACTGCCAAGGACGTCGAGCCAGGATGTCGAGCCAGGACGTCGAGCCAGCTGAGGACTGCCAAGGACGTCGAGCCAGCTGAGGACTGCCAAGGACGTCGAGCCAGCAGTGGACTGCCAAGGACGTCGAGCCAGCAGTGGACTGCCAAGGACGTCGAGCCAGCTGAGGACTGCCAAAGACGTCGAGCCAGCTGAGGACTGCCAAGGACGTCGAGCCAGCTGAGGACTGCCAAGGACGTCGAGCCAGGACGTCGAGCCAGGACGTCGAGCCAGGACGTCGAGCCAGGACGTCGAGCCAGGACGTCGAGCCAGCTGAGGACTGCCAAGGACGTCGAGCCAGCTGAGGACTGCCAAGGACGTCGAGCCAGCTGAGGACTGCCAAGGACGTCGAGCCAGCTGAGGACTGCCAAGGACGTCAGGCCAGCAGTGGACTGCCAAGGACGTCGAGCCAGCAGTGGACTGCCAAGGACGTCGAGCCAGCTGAGGACTGCCAAAGACGTCGAGCCAGCTGAGGACTGCCAAGGACGTCGAGCCAGCTGAGGACTGCCAAGGACGTCGAGCCAGCTGAGGTCTGCCAAGGACGTCGAGCCAGCTGAGGACTGCCAAGGACGTCGAGCCAGCTGAGGACTGCCAAGGACGTCGAGCCAGCTGAGGACTGCCAAGGACGTCGGGCCAGCTGAGGACTGCCAAGGACGTCGAGCCAGCTGAGGACTGCCAAGGACGTCGAGCCAGCAGTGGACTACCAAGGACGTCGAGCCAGCTGAGGACTGCCAAGGACGTCGAGCCAGCTGAGGACTGCCAAGGACGTCGAGCCAGCTGAGGACTGCCAATGGTGTCGAGCCAGCTGAGGACTGCCAAGGACGTCGAGCCAGCTGAGGACTGCCAAGAACGTCGAGCCAGCTGAGGACTGCCAAGGACGTCGAGCCAGCTGAGGACTGCCAAGGACGTCGAGCCAGCTGAGGACTGTGAAGGATATATAACTGCTGAAGGCCTGAAGGATGTCGGAAGACTGGAAGGGATGGGAAAGGATTCTAGGGAACTGGAAGAAAAGGATGTTTAGTTGCTGGAAGGATGCCGAGTTATGCTGGCATTGCGGTGACACGGAACCACAATAGGACTGGGAAGGACATGGAGCCACCGGAGGATTAGCAAGCACATTAAAACAGTTGACTGTTTGTATGGGTTAATTTTTAGCAAAAGCAACCAGCTGAAAAAACTTGCCACGTCTCAAGCCCTCAAATACAGAGATTAGAACTGTGGCATTTATCTCTAAGGTTATCCAGTGGGTGCCGAGGTAGGTGGGGCGATATGTATATAAACATAGATAAAGAGGAGGTCAAAGAAGGGCAGGCCAGTAGATCAGTGGGTTCCTGGCAGCTAGAAAACTAAATTCAGAACAGCATATAGTGACAATTTAGGAACTAAGACATAATAAAGGATGTTTTTGTTAAAGAGGTTTTCACACACAGACACCTCATATATATATATATATATATATATATATATATATATATATATATATATATATGAAGTTAAGTGAGATTTTCTCCCATTTTATTCACCGGAATAGTTTTCTAACCAAAAGCTAGATTTCAAAAAACCCTGTTCAATCAGTTCTTACTAACTGAACAGGGCAAATATGTTGTTTCATGTTCTAACATTTAAAAAAATTTATAATTTATTTTGAATTTTTTATATTTGATCTGATCTACAGTTTTCATTTCGCTTACTAATGCCAGAGGGAGTCTGAGGAGAAAACCTCCACAGTCACAAGTACTCATACTGCTACCAGAATCATTGGGTTCAAATATTTAATCGACAGTAAAATAACAGCAAAATACATTTTTTTTTTCTTATGTAACAAATAATTTTTTTTCTTATTTACCTAATCTTAGATATCATTTTATAATAATTGTTTCTTTTTTATTTAACTGCATTTTATAAAACCTATTTTGCAGACAAAATCATTGTTACATAAAAAATCATGCTCAATGTTAAAAAAATAAAAAAAATAAAATAAAAATAAATAAATAAATAAAAAAAACAAAAAAAATAGGTATACTATATTGTTTCTATTAATATTTGTTTTCCTATGTCACTATATTAGAAAAAAATAATTATTCGATTTGGTATTAGCTTTTCGAATTCTTATCTAAATGAATAAATGTGGAAGTTTTTTCAATCTATCCTTACTATATTAATATCAAAACATGTTCTTCCTATCTAATTCTATATTTATTTACTCCTCTGCAGGAGTTAGGCACAAGGCCAGTTTTATCTTACTCCCACAAGTAAGATGTGACCACAGCTTGGGTCGAGTAAGTGGGGTTGAAAAGCCAGCGCCCGAGAAAGTGAGCACTCTGGCCATTAAAAATTGCCTGGGCAGCCCCGTCGGCATTCCCCGGTAGGGGCGCCTCAAGCAGTAAGCAATAAAGTTACTCCTCCCCAAAGAGGGGAGGCGAAGCCTGGGAGGGTGGACCTCCTAGAACTGCACAGGACAAACCCACAGACAGGTGGAATCAAGCCCCGAAGGACAAGACGACATCCGTCTATAGGGTGCAGTATCCATCGGAACAGATACTACACTTACTTCCTAGCGTGTGAATTCTATAATACACCATAAGAGTTTTAAATATTGTATATAAACAGACTGCAAATACACTTTTAGGTTTTCTTAATTTGCATATTTAGTTCATAAACATCTTTTAATAAATTAATATTCTGCAATATACAGTTGTAATTTTGCATTGTTGTATTTTATTATATATACGAAATATTTTCGTTGATAGTAAAACGTCTGAGATCGCTGAGAACAGATACTACACTTTGATCTTAGCCAAAAGGCCAAGGAACCATAAAAATGTTTCTATAGCATTTTTAAATGAATAAAAAAAAAATTGGTTTAATCTATTATTGTATTATATTTTAATCAGGGTGAGTAGTACAGTATTCGTTCTGTTGTAATAAGGCCGTTCTTTTTAAGGGGTGGGGGTAATCCTTCCAGGTATTACAACTTCTTTTGGGGCAAGGATAATGTAGTATCCATTATGTTATCATGAGGCCAACTTCTCTCTTTTTGAGGTGAGAGATTAGGAATTGCAGTATCTGTTCTGTTATGATACCATACCCACAGGAATTACCTTCTCCTTTTATGAGGTGATTTTCCGAGGTATTACCTCCTCTTTTTTTAGAGGGGGCAGCATAGTATATGTTCGTTCCTTGTGATACCATCATTCCATTATTATCTTTTCCGTTCTTTTCTTTTTTGGGGGGGAGGGGGGGTATAGTGTACTATCTGCCCTGTTGTCATGATATCCTCCTAGGTAATAACTCCTCCTTTTTGGCGGGTGGGAGGGGACGTTCACCATGATACCATCCTATTAGTCGTTACTTCTTCCTTTGCGGGGAGAATCAGTGTAGTATATGTTCGTTCACCATGATACGTCTTCCTAGACTAGCAAAAGTATGCGACCAGAGGGAGGATATATTTGCTAGTTTTAAATATGCGACTAAATTCGTTAACATTATTTTACCAAGTTATATTAAAAAAAAAAATGATGCACAAAAATAAAATTTACTTCCTACATGTGCCCTGTCATATTAAAGAATCACAAACTGCAATAGATCCAAGAAAAAACTGTTTGTGTGTGTGATTGGCAACTACATTATTTTTTTCATCATCATCATCTAGTCGTGGTAGTGTCAAGGATCTTCTTGACTCTCAGGCCATCCTGCTCCATCCTCCATCACATGCGATTGATCTTCATAGGTGAATTATGAGTCCTCTGTTAGTTGCTTGATGTAGGAAAAAAGAACATCACTGACGATTTCATCTTTAGCCCTCCAGCAAATCTGGTTCTTCTTTCTCTGATCAGGAGCGAGATTTGAGAACAGTGTTTGTAAAGTTTCTCCCTTGTGAGGCTTTGCTGCCAGATGTTAAGAACCGCTCTTAGAATTCTGATATACACACCAGCAACTTTAATCCTTTGGTAAAAGTCCACTTTTTTTCCATATATGAGAACTGATGTTAACAATAGATTCAAAGAAGTCACGTTTCATTTTAGTAGGAAGATTTGACTTCCAAATTGCTATCATCTTGTCCAATCCAGGCCTTACTGATTTGCATATTTAGTTTACTTGCTGTGGAATTTTCCCTTGACACTTTACAGCCAAAGTAGGTGCACACCTTGACCTAAAACTTCGAACTTTGATTGTTTTGTGGTCATACTTTTAGGTTTTCCTTTTTTTTTGACATGTACAACTTGACCTAAAACTTCGAACTTTGATTGTTTTGTGGTCATACTTTTAGGTTTTTCTTTTTTTTGACATGCACACCTTGACCTAAAACTTAGAACTTTGATTGTTTTGTGGTCATACTTTTAGGTTTTCCTTTTTTTTTGACATGTACAACTTGACCTAAAACTTCGAACTTTGATTGTTTTGTGGTCATACTTTTAGGTTTTCCTTTTTTTTTGACATGTACAACTTGACCTAAAACTTAGAACTTTATTGTTTTGTGGTCATACTTTTAGGTTTTCCTTTTTTTTTGACATGTACAACTTGACCTAAAACTTCGAACTTTGATTGTTTTGTGGTCATACTTTTAGGTTTTTCTTTTTTTTGACATGCACACCTTGACCTAAAACTTCGAACTTTGATTGTTTTGTGGTCATACTTTTAGGTTTTTCTTTTTTTTGACATGTACAACTTGACCTAAAACTTTGAACTTTGATTGTTTTGTGGTCATACTTTTAGGTTTTCCTTTTTTTTGACATGTACAACTTGACCTAAAACTTAGAACTTTATTGTTTTGTGGTCATACTTTTAGGTTTTCCTCTTTTTGACATGTACAACTTGACCTAAAACTTCGAACTTTGATTGTTTTGTGGTCATACTTTTAGGTTTTTCTTTTTTTTGACATGCACACCTTGACCTAAAACTTCGAACTTTGATTGTTTTGTGGTCATACTTTTAGGTTTTCCTTTTTTTTTGACATGTACAACTTGACCTAAAACTTCGAACTTTGATTGTTTTGTGGTCATACTTTTAGGTTTTTCTTTTTTTTTGACATGTACAACTTGACCTAAAACTTCGAACTTTGATTGTTTTGTGGTCATACTTTTAGGTTTTTCTTTTTTTTTGACATGTACAACTTGACCTAAAACTTCGAACTTTGATTGTTTTGTGGTCATACTTTTAGGTTTTTCTTTTTTTTTGACATGTACAACTTGACCTAAAACTTAGAACTTTGATTGTTTTGTGGTCATACTTTTAGGTTTTTCTTTTTTTTTGACATGTACAACTTGACCTAAAACTTCGAACTTTGATTGTTTTGTGGTCATACTTTTAGGTTTTTCTTTTTTTTGACATGCACACCTTGACCTAAAACTTCGAACTTTGATTGTTTTGTGGTCATACTTTTAGGTTTTTCTTTTTTTTTGACATGTACAACTTGACCTAAAACTTCGAACTTTGATTGTTTTGTGGTCATACTTTTAGGTTTTTCTTTTTTTTGACATGCACACCTTGACCTAAAACTTCGAACTTTGATTGTTTTGTGGTCATACTTTTAGGTTTTTCTTTTTTTTTGACATGTACAACTTGACCTAAAACTTCGAACTTTGATTGTTTTGTGGTCATACTTTTAGGTTTTTCTTTTTTTTTGACATGTACAACTTGACCTAAAACTTCGAACTTTGATTGTTTTGTGGTCATACTTTTAGGTTTTTCTTTTTTTTGACATGCACACCTTGACCTAAAACTTCGAACTTTGATTGTTTTGTGGTCATACTTTTAGGTTTTTCTTTTTTTTTGACATGTACAACTTGACCTAAAACTTCGAACTTTGATTGTTTTGTGGTCATACTTTTAGGTTTTTCTTTTTTTTTGACATGTACAACTTGACCTAAAACTTCGAACTTTGATTGTTTTGTGGTCATACTTTTAGGTTTTTCTTTTTTTTTGACATGTACAACTTGACCTAAAACTTCGAACTTTGATTGTTTTGTGGTCATACTTTTAGGTTTTTCTTTTTTTTTGACATGTACAACTTGACCTAAAACTTCGAACTTTGATTGTTTTGTGGTCATACTTTTAGGTTTTTCTTTTTTTTTGACATGTACAACTTGACCTAAAACTTCGAACTTTGATTGTTTTGTGGTCATACTTTTAGGTTTTTCTTTTTTACGATTTTGAATGCACTAAACTTTTTGAACGTGCACTTTTTCTTTTGTTGACAGTTAAATGCGACATATTTTCTCTACGCTTCCAACCAAGTTTTTTAAATTCATATTTAAACTATTATTTAGGCTAAATGAAGTATACAAACTTTCAGGCTAAGCAACTGGGTAGGACTGGCTAGTACATATACATATATGACAAAGAAAAATATAGCTCTATGGAAAACATAACATGTAAATGAAAAGTCTTATAATTTTTAACTTGAATATTTCGAACGGTCCTCTGCCCTTTATCCTAAAATACAAATTTTAATAAGTATTGAATTAATCTGAAACTTTTATGAATAATGGACATTTTCAATTTTGTAAAACGCTCATTCTTTATCTTAACTTACAAAGTTGTCCAATTGGCAATGAGAATCTTTACATTTTTTCTTAAAATCGACCACATACGTGCGTCCATCTAGTTGTAATCACCATTAAGAACAATTAATAAACCAACAAAATTTAATTTAAAACGAAATTCTTTTTCTCAGCATGTAAAAAACATATTTTGAAAACACTGACATTCAGTTCAGGCCTCATTTGCATGTGTTTAGTTTTAACATTCATTTTGTTTCTTTTTGTTTTTGTGCCTATGTTGACGTAAATTTGGTGTCGATTAAAATGCAGTTATCTAGTATATGGTCTCTTTGGCTATTTAGGAGTAGCGTGTGCATATGTGTATCTATCTTATATAAATAAATATTGTCCGTCAGTCAGTCACAAGTTTTTTAAATGTAATAAATACATTGCAGAATTTGCCTCATTTCGAAATATCAGAGATCTTAACTACTTTTAAAAATAATAAATTCCTAACAAATAAAGTGGATGCCATGACCGGAAATCGATCTTCAGTCTATTTGGACTTTCTTATAAATAGAGCTTAAAACATTACCATAACAAAATTATAGCTTTGGCAATACGTCATGAATTAATGATTTGCATTATGTTTCAAAAGATGAATTCAAACATAAGCGATAATAAAAAAGAAATTAATGGGTAAACATTATCAATAGCGTTGAAAATTATTTTAATAGTCCAAAACAATTTATTTTACTTTAACTACGTATTGTATGTAGTTATTTCACAATGATATAATCCTCCCAACCTAGCCAAAATATGTGACCGGGGGGGGGGGGGGGGGGCATATTTTTGATAGTTTACAAAGTTAAGTATGTGCAATTACTTATTATATATTTTGATGTATAGGTTTCACTTCTAAACTAATTAACCCCTCATTATGAATTTTAGAACACAGCTCCTTTGCACATGGAGTCGTAATATGGGCTATATTTAGTTTATGCAAAGGGGGTAAAGAGGGGTTGGAACCCTTTGTGAAAATTCAGATACCTACAATTTTTTGTGAAATTTTAACAATAGGTATTACACATCAATTAATAAATATTCTTCAAATTTCAGTTTGTTTGGAGTGTTTTTAAAATGTTTTTAGGAGACATAATATGGGCACAATATCCAATCTGAAAAATCAAATATTTCAGATTTTCATTGAATTCGATTCATAGTCATTAGACACCAATTAGCAAGATTCCCTAAATTTCAATTTCTTCAAAAGGGCTCTTAAGCTTAAGCCTTAATTTTAGATGTTCTCAAGAATCAAAATCATATAATGGATTTTGATCAAAATTGAATAAGGATTCTAGACAAAGGTTTAGTATCATTATATCTTGATTTTTATCTTTGTAAAGGGACATAAAAGTGGTGCAAAACTGTTTTGTTCAGAGAATTAATTTTACCCATTCTTGGACGGATATTCTTTTAGTATACATACTGAATCAGCATGGAAATATCTACTCCCTAAATGGGACTTGTCTCAAAACCCAAAATTTATTTATATATATATATATATATATATATATATATATATATATATAAAACAGTTGGGATAAAATTCGATACAGCATCAAAAATAAGTGGGAAAAAGCATACCCACACCATACAATCAAATTAAATTAACTCATGTGGCATAAAAAAAGGTACAACTACTCTATATAATAAAATTGTCAGACAAGTCATCGTCTGTTTGTGACAATTCACATTGAAATATATTTTTAATTTCTTAAAGTATGTAATAATTTTAAACAATTTTAGTCAATTAATATAATGACAAAACGATACCATAACTAATTAAACTTAAAAAAAATGTCTACGGGTGTTTTAAAAAAAAATATATATATATATATATATATATATATATATATATATATATATATATAAATAAATTTTGGGTTTTGAGACAAGTCCCATATATATATATATATATATATATATATATATATATATATCAAATGTTTATTTCGTTGTTAAAAATAAAAAATAAAAACTTGAAAGTATTTATGGGATTTAAATTTCAAGATTTCGTAAAATTTTATTGCACAATTTGTTTTTAATGAAATATACTCCTTCATTAAAATATAATTAATCTCTAACTTTGTCTTTTTCTGTCTTTTCCTCTCTCTCTCTCTCCCCCCCTGTTAGCCAAAGGCAACAAAAAAAAGGAGAGAAATAAAGCAAAAACCAAATCAATATACTCCTTCATTAAAATATAATTAATTTCTAGCATTTTTTTTTTAAATAAGAGAAAAGGCAAAGTGGGGAGAGAAGGGGGGCATCAATGAAGGATCAATAAAAATGTATCATAAAACGATTCCCAGGCAACGCTGGGTAGATACAACTAGTTTAAAATATTTGTAACAAGCAGTTCTACCCAGCGTGAATCGGGCTCCTAATTTCCGTAAGTATGTAGATTACAGAAAAAATAAAATTACAATAAAACAGTCTGCATAATATTTGAAATGTTTTAAGTTAATTTTAGGAAATCAATTCAGAGTAAAAATCAGACTTATGCCGTGGGTGGGGTTTAAACTCATAACCTCTGCCTCTAAGTTTGGTGTACTAACCTATTGAGCCACCAAATCAATTCTCTGTCTCTTACAGCTAAACAAACGCTGATTAAAATCTCTCTCTCTCTCTCTCTCTCTCTCTCAGCCAAAAGAGAGAAAGAAACCAAATCAATACTTCTTTCCTTTTTTTCCGCCGGTGAAGATAAAAAAATTTGGTAGAGTATTACGACTTCTGACTGAGGATAAGAACTCCTTTGCCTTGACTAATAAATAATAAAATATTTATCAGGATTAAATATTAAAATCAATGAAATCTATTGAAAATATTTGTTCTTTTTAACAACACAGACCAATATTTGCCTTCTTTGACTGATGAAACAGATTTTTTTTTATGCAGCTCTTAGTAAAAAAAAAAATTGATCACAAAAGTATGAGGGGGGGGGGGGTGTTGAATAATCTTTATTTTATCTCTAAGATTATTTTTCTCTAAGAACTCCACCCGGGCAATGCCGGCTCAGACATCTCACACACAAAAAAAACCTTTGCTTTGTTCAGGGATAAACTTAATAGGGCAGGTTACCAACACGGCTACCTCTGGGCATATTTTAACCTCGTAAATTACTTATTAAATATTTATCTAGATAATCTAAGACACTTTGTTCCATACACACCCACCCATCATGCGACATGTCAAGAGGGGGAGGGGGTTAACATTCCGTCTCTTTCATGACATAGTATTACACCCCTATCCCCATTGTTATCTCATTGGAATGAAAAATCTAGGAATGATGGGTGTGATTAATTGATGCATGTAGACAAATATTAAGATAAAAAACATAATCTATTACAGGAGGAACGGCCTCCCCTCCTACACCCCCCCCCCCCCAAAAAAAAACAAATGCCACCAATGGAATTGTTAATAAAATTCACAATCCTTTTTGCAATCCAACCATATTTTGTACAAATAAACTTCAGTCTATGCCTGACTTGCCCACCAAGTTTCAGTCATGAATGTCCAACAGTCTTTGTTTTATCATCATCCAATGATGAGCACAGCTGAATAGAATGTGCAAAATTGTCAATAACTGACGTCACACTCCTCTCTTGGCACTGGCCTGATTTGGGCTGTGATGGCCCTTTTCCAGTTCAGATAGACATTATAAAAGTAGAGGGAGGTTAAGGTCCGGTGGGTGTAAAGCCCATTTAAGATCACACCTCTTATGAGACTATCACCAAAGTGCCTCCATATATCATTGAATGGCAATAAAATAAAGACTGTTGGACATTCATGATTGAAATTTGGTGGACAAGTCAAGCAAATCTCACTGGATTGCAGAAAAGAATTGTGAATTTTATTTTTATGGGTGACATTTTTTTTTGTCTTCCTGTAAACAAAGAAAACTTATTTCTATGTGTAACCAACTCTGAAACTACCAAAGGTACACTTACAAACCAAACAGATTATGATTTAGTTATGGTAAAGAAAAAAAAAAGTAATATTCACTTACTTGAGGTCACCAGGGGTCAAATTAGGGCATAGGGGGAGGGCCAGGAAAAAGAATAAATTATTCAATAATTTCTTTCAGTCTTAGTGGCAGTAGTTTTAAAAACAGTGAAATTAGGTCAAACAGTGAGTCGGGTTTCTTTTTCTTTCTATCTTTCTTTTTATTATATTGAACCAGTTGTCAGAGAGAGGGAAAGAGAAAGGGGGTGATAAAGAGGGAGGTGAGAGAGCGGGGTACAGTTGGAAGAAAAGGTGGAGAGAGACAGAGATGTTTTAAAAGAAAAAGGTTACACAAACTTTAAAAGTATTTTCTTATTAATGCCTCGGGGCAATGCCGGGTGGCCCTGCTCATCTACTATATAAAGGAAAGTCGTATTTCGTCTCTCTGCGTATCGCTAGCTAAAACTCGGAAACTACAAAAGATGCTTAGAAACCTTACATATTCCAATTCAGTATGCCCCCGAGGAGGTTATGGTAAAAAGAAATCCATTTGTTTTGTATCACCAGAGACCGATGACGAAATTATTCGTACACTGAATATCAAATATTTTGACCCAATTTTTTAGAATTTTTGATACTAGCATGATGCCAGATATTTTATATATTATTGAATACAAATAAAAAGAATATAAAATTGAATTTTTAGAAGGATATAGCCTACATTACTTAACAGCTGTGTTCCGAAATTCATAATAATCAGTTAACTAATTTCAGAGGTTACCCATCACAAACATAAACATACCTAACGTATGAGTGGTTTTAGCAACGACAGCAAATGCGGGTTCTGCCATACAGAATTAGAGAGTGTGAGCCACCTGACATTCAGTTAGGGGCTACTATACAATGCGACACAATGGAGTGTGTAAAAACCTTCACTGGACCATCCGTAAAAAATTGAATATCCAGTGTAGCAGCAAGTCTTGGGAACATATACCAGAAAGAACTGTTGGAAATAAGTCATACACCATCCACTATGACTATGCAATCCCTACAGTTAAATACTTAGGAAACTGAGCTAACATAGTGATATAGGACAAGAAGGAAAGAGAGTAGCAACCCTAATTGAAGTCAGTGTTCCTAATGATGCTGGCTTAACCCGAACTGAGCGGAAACGAAATACCAAGGTCTTATGTATAACATGAAAAGAAACTGGAACCATAGGAAGATCTTCATCATTCCAGTAATCACTAGAGGGCATGAAAAAGAATTTCAAAAACTACCTGGCGAATATATCCGGTGAACCAAGTGCAAGAGAAATCCAAATTGTGCTTAAAAGGACGGTTAGAATCCTAAAAAGATCTCTCAGTTGGAGTGTCTGAAATAGCAGGTGAATGTCAGGCATCCAGTAGCATGCCCCATCCCAGCAAAGACAAAAAGATAAGAAAAACAAAAAAGAGAAAACTTATAAACATGGTGATTGCTATTTCTTTACAGAAGAAAACCATCTTAACAAGATTACACTGTCTGATTGTTAGCACGCATATAGCTCAGCAGCCAAGATTTAATTTTACAAGTTTTGCTTCAGATGACACTAGACAACAGGCTTCCCTTTGGATATATATATATATATATATATATATATATATAGAAAGAACCAATGTTATTTATAAGTTTAAATGCCCTTTGGGGGAATGTAACTCCCATAATAATAATAAAGCTAATAGCTACATTGGTTTTACAACCACTACCCTATTCCGCCGCCTCACCATGCATCTTGTAAACTCTAGCTCAATTTACCAACATCTACAAAAACATAACTGCCCTCCCTCTGATTTAAGACAAGTTCTAGTTAATAACACTAACATAATACATTCCGAAACCAATTTAAAAAAATTAAAAATACTGGAAATTATACACAGATACATATCCCCAATTGACAATACAATTAAACCCATTTTTTACTAGAAGAAATTTAAAACCCAAAATCTTGTAGTAAAAAACTCCTTTCCAAATTCAAGTTAATAACACTAAAATGATACATTCCGAAACCAATTAAAAGAAAATGTTAAATACTGGAAGCTATCTACATAAAAACACAACAACCTGAAATTAATAACATCACATATGAAATCAGTGGTAACATTTTACAATGCTTAATCTAATGCAATTTTGTTCTGTGATGCCATTCCAGCGTCGCAGAATTTTAATCGTCAACGACTTTCCTGGAAAAATGCAGAAAAACGTTCTCTGCACGTTTCTCTGCAATCTTTTTAAAAATTCTATTCTTTCTCCAGCTTTTTTGTTCCTTTGCTTTTGACACTTAAGAATGATACGTCGAAGATGGAAAACGTTCGTGAAACCTATGGAACATTTATTAATTTTTTTTATTTTAATACAAAAAAGACCATCAGAAAAATTGAAAAGATAAAAAAAGGTATAATTAAACAGACGAATTCTGTTATTTGAAATAATGTTTGCATGAATATTATGTTCTTCCCCCATTTTTTCCTTTGCTTAATTAGTTACTGCCATGGGATCTCACGTGGCTGAGTAGACCGGCCCTAGACAGACAGACTCTGCTACAGACACAACGCACATGGTCAGGCTGAAAGGTATCTCGGACATTTGACACATGACGTTTCCACAAAACATACCTCAAGATAAAATACTCTAGTCGCCTTGCCTTAAACTTCTCCTTGCCATCATAGATATGCTTCTGCCAAATTGATCGCTTCGAAGCCGTTCTTCACATTCATGCTAACGCTTGGCTAGTGCCTCGGATGTTTACCGTGTAGCAGTTTAGGGAACTCACAGGAGGTTAGACACACGGTCAAAGTATTTTTATGTACCTCCTCCACAGGAGGCTAGACATGAGGTCAATTGAAAAGCAAGCGCACTATGATTAGTGTGCCCTGGCCTAAAAAGAATGCATGAGCAGCCTGTCGTTATTCCGCTGGTAGAGGGCGCCTCAGGCTAATGCAATAAACTGACCACTTCTCAAAGAGAAGGTGAAACCTGGGAGGGTGGACCTGAGACTGAACAGAACCATACCTGAGTCCGACAGCAACAAAGTCATTATCGGACTAATGTCGAAAACGTATCCCAGACACCGCTGTGCCAGGTAAGTAATCTATAGAAAGCTCTAGCAATTTTAGTGGAAATCCGCTTTTTCTGGATTAAAAAAAGTAAAATTTTGGAAAAGGGCAGAGATGGGTACATTTTGCAGCATTATCACACTAAACAACTTTGCAGCATCATCATACTGAAAAACTTTGCAGCATCATCATACTGAAAAACTTTGCAGCATTATCATACTGAAAAACTTTGCAGCATTATCATACTGAAAAACTTTGCAGCATTATCATACTGAAAAACTTTGCAGCATTATCATACTGAAAAACTTTGCAGCATTATCATACTGAAAAACTTTGCAGCATTATCATACTGAAAAACTTTGCAGCATTATCACACTGGAAAACTTTGCAGCATTATCATACTGAAAAACTTTGCAGCATTATCATACTGAAAAACTTTGCAGCATTATCATACTGAAAAACTTTGCAGCATTATCACACTGGAAAACTTTGCAGCATTATCATACTGGAAAACTTTGCAGCATTATCACACTGAAAAACTTTGCAGCATTATCATACTGGAAAACTTTGCAGCATTATCATACTGGAAAACTTTGCAGCATTATCACACTGGAAAACTTTGCAGCATTATCATACTGAAAAACTTTGCAGCATCATCACACTGAAAAACTTTGCAGCATTATCACACTGAAAAACTTTGCAGCATTATCACACTGGAAAACTTTGCAGCATTATCACACTGGAAAACTTTGCAGCATTATCACACTGGAAAACTTTGCAGCATTATCACACTGGAAAACTTTGCAGCATTATCATACTGAAAAACTTTGCAGCATTATCACACTGAAAAACTTTGCAGCATTATCATACTGGAAAACTTTGCAGCATTATCATACTGGAAAACTTTGCAGCATTATCATACTGGAAAACTTTGCAGCATTATCATACTGAAAAACTTTGCAGCATCATCATACTGAAAAACTTTGCAGCATCATCATACTGAAAAACTTTGCAGCATCATCATACTGAAAAACTTTGCAGCATTATCATACTGAAAAACTTTGCAGCATTATCATACTGAAAAACTTTGCAGCATTATCACACTGAAAAACTTTGCAGCATTATCACACTGGAAAACTTTGCAGCATTATCATACTGGAAAACTTTGCAGCATTATCATACTGGAAAACTTTGCAGCATTATCATACTGAAAAACTTTGCAGCATTATCACACTGAAAAACTTTGCAGCATTATCACACTGAAAAACTTTGCAGCATTATCACACTGGAAAACTTTGCAGCATTATCATACTGAAAAACTTTGCAGCATTATCACACTGAAAAATGTAAAAATTTACATGGAAATTTTGATATGCAGTCTATATATATATAAAAAGCAATGAAAATGAAAAGAAAGGATACTTACTTAACAACATCATCAATGTTATTCCGGTAAACTCCTTCTAATTTGTCAGCTGGAAAGCCCATGGCAATAATATTCGGACATATATCTGAGAGGTCAAGAGTTAAGGAAACAACAGACAAAAAGAATGCACAATTAAAACTATTAAACATTGTTAAAAGAAGAGACATAAGAGAGTTTGGCAATCGGGCAGAAACAAGAAAAAAGGGGTAAAAAAAAAAATGTTTTTCAACAAATAACTTTTACCAAACGCAAGAAAATTTAATTTTCTATTGATCTGCGTACCTTTTCAGTTTTGTAACTTTTAAGTGTTTGTTTGTTAAATTTTTTATTGCAGCCTAGAAGGCTTTGAAAATAGAGATTCAAGATGAATGCCATTCTTGACTTGATGTTAAACATATACAACAGCTAATCTTCATAACGGAAAGATCGAAAGGTAAACAAAAATACAACTAATAACTGTCACGAATCTGTCTAATATTTGAATTTTAACCGCTCTGTATATTTACTGAAACTCTTTCTAAGTTCTTCTTTATTTAAAAAATACTTTGCCCTTTGTTGAACCATTCGTGTGGCCGACATTGTTTCGGGATTCCACTTGTTTGCAATGCAAAATCAGAAAAAACAAACATTGAAAAAAGTTTCAAAACTGAAAAGCTATGCAGATCGATATAAGATTAAATTTTCTTTCGTTTGGTAAAAGTTATTTGTTGTAAATTTGTTCTTTTTTTCACCCTCTTTGTTGTTAACTATATTGCACAATCGCCAAGAATTCATATTAGTTCTCCCTTCACAACTGGGGAGATTTGTAGCATACTATGGGGGATTTCTTCGATCCCCACAGAATGCCAGTTGTAGTTTTTGTCGACAGAAACAGCTGTTCAACTCGGACATGTAAGTTGTTGCTCAGTGGAAAGTGACATCACTGAGTGGTGACAGTAGCTGTCATTGCCGTGATGTTATTCTTTTCTGCGGTTGTGATGACAGCAGCAGCAGCAGTTTTCCTCTCTTCCCCGTCACCTGCAATAATAAAGGATAAAAAAAAAGAAAAAAAAACATTGTTGCTCAATGGCTCATGTTCTTTACAGCATTACGTGAGCTCCCCTTGCCTGCTCCCCAGGAAGGGGCAATGAACACTCAGCTTGAAAAAACAAAACAAAAAAAGCATTTGAACACAGTCAACTCACAGGCCAAAGACGAAGATTTTCTTTCTCTTCTAAGACACGTTTCAGAAACTCCTGTTGATGACGTCATAGTCTGACATGTAGCTCTAACTCTAAGTTTTGTCTTCTAATGGAATTTTTCATTTCTCTGCTAATCGCATTTTTAACACTTTTTTACAAACCACGTTCAATATCGCGACAGATTCCTCCTATAAGCAACAGCAGCGTATTTGTCTCCCCTTCACGTACAAATAAACTCAACCTTTCAACTCAATATAACATCTTTTCTTTTTTCTCTTTGAGATGATGATTGATAATTTGAATTATTTGGACTACTATTCTCATTTTGATTGGTGAATTCACAGAATTCATAGCATTGTACCCATGGCCTAATGTTCATTGGTTAATAATCAGTTCTTATTGAAAGGCTTCTGGAGGTTGAAGGTTCAATCCTTACTACAGACAATAATAACTAATGATATAAAAATTAACATTTCTACCCGGTCATGGCTGACAGGACAAGAACCATCTACCCCCATTAAAACAAGGGTTCAGTTCGAAATTTCGTATAGATTCCCGAGTTTGACATAAAGTTTCCAAGTTTTAAAAGGCACGCCTGAAGAAGGTCAGAGGTTACATCAACTGAAATGCTGTAAATATAACAACCAAGATGAGAATGGTGGTCCGAATAATCCAAATCGAAAACTTTATTTAACGTGAGCAATCAGAAGAGTCGATTATATCTTACCTCCAAACACACATCGGCCGTGACAATATTTTGTGGCACACTTAAGCGGATCGCATGGCAGAGCAATTGAGAATCACTCGTTTAGACATAGATGCAGGGAAACTACTTATTACGCCAGCCAAGCTGCAACTTATACACACGCACGAACGAAAGAAATCGAAACGCCACAAAAACAATTCATACATATTTACAGTTTATACTTCCTTTCCTGAAGACCAGCACTCGAACCTCGGGATTCCACTTTCCACTGTTAACCCGAGTGATTGTTTAATTCATAAGAGAGAAAATAATTGATATCTTTTTGCCTAGGTCGATCAGGACAGCAGTTTTTGTTTTTAATTACTAGTTGTACCTACTGAAATCATTAATATTATTTTAGTTTCATTTTTTTAATTTACAAAAATAAAAAAAAAATAAAAAATAAATAAAAACATGCGTCGACCACAACGAAATGAAAAAAAAAAATCTCAAAATATAACGGAGATAATTCAAGTTTTTCCCTTACATTTGGAGCTTTTGAGGTCATTATTACAATGGAGATGATTTTAAATAATCTTACTAGCTTCAATAATTTCTTATTCAGAAAGAAACTGAAGCGTCTTACACTTTTTTAGTGTAAAGGACATGCTACAAGGTTAAACTACAAGGTTTAACTACACTTCCCTAATTTTGTCAGATGGATAGCCACCCGAGTACTTAAAAAAACGGCAACCTGAGTACAAAAAAAAAACGGCCACCTGAGTACAAAAAAAAAAACGGCAACCCGAGTACAAAAAAAACGGCAACCTGAGTACAAAAAAAAAAAACGGCCACCTGACTACAAAAAAAAACGGCAACCTGAGTACAAAAAAAAAAAACGGCAACCTGAGTACAAAAAAAAAAAACGGCAACCTGAGTACAAAAAAAAAAAACGGCAACCTGAGTACAAAAAAAAAACGGCAACCTGAGTACAAAAAAAAAAAACGGCAACCTGAGTACAAAAAAAAAAAACGGCAACCTGAGTACAAAAAAAAAAACGGCAACCTGAGTACAAAAAAAAACGGCAACCTGAGTACAAAAAAAAAAAACGGCAACCTGAGTACTTAAAAAAAAACGGCAACCTGAGTACCTCACTACCGAAGCAGGTCAAAAATGATTAGCATCACAAATTGCAGTTATCGCTTGAAATTTGGTGGTTAATATCCCACTAAAAAAAAAACAACAAAAAAACTTGGTACTCCCTAAAGGTTTTATCCAATTTATGGCTGTGATACGAACAAATAATATTTTAAGAAATCCAACCTTTCATGAGCAACAAAATAACTGAACATTTCATCCGAAAGTGAAATCTTCTCATGACGAAGTAAAACACAGCTTTTTATACACAGGAATGTGAGCAGCCAATGGCCTGAAATTCTGAAATACAGATGAATTTATCAACCATGGCGGTCAGGGTGTTTATTCAGAATCGCCTAAAATAAGTAGAATCTCATTTTGTGGGAGAGAGGAGTTGATTTAGCGAAGGATCTATTTTTGACACTTGTGCATAAAAAGGCACTTGTGAAATATGGCAGTTAAAAACAAAATGACAGCAAAAGTTTATGAAGTACTTACTTGGTATTGAAAAATATTACCGTACACCTAAAATTAGAGAAAATAAGAGTATTTTTATTTTTATTTATAAAATTCAACTATGCATCGTAGATTTCGTTTTAGTTAACAACTCAAGACTCACGGATTGTCTTGGCGTCAAACGTGTAAAATCGCTGAATTAATTTTATTTTTTATTAAAATTCTACATGATAATTTTACGTAATTGTCGGTGTATGGTAATATTTTTCATAAAGTTTTGCTGTCATTTTAATTGCCATATTGCACAAGTGCCGTTTTTATAGTGAAAGTATCGACTGATATGTTTTAAAAGAATCAGGAAGAAATTTATTGATGAATCGTCTGAAGTATGGCCAAATCAACATTTTATGATAGAGGGGAAAGGGAGGGAAGCAAGGCAAGACGGAACATGATGGAGATAGGAAGAGGAAGAGAGAAAAAAGGAAAAGAGAAAGAGGAAGAAAATAAATAAATAAAATCGAGCTAAATGGAGAAAAAAATAAGGACGTAAAGCTCTAGCGTTTTTTATTTTAAAAAAAGCAGAATTTTGCTTATTCTAAACTCAAAACTGATTTTGAATATGGGGGTGGGGTATTTGGCTCCCCAAAGAAAGGAGATACTCTAGACGGGGACACTTCACACTACAGCAAGGTTAGACATGAAGTCAGTTTAACGTTTGGAGGGGGAGACCTGCTCCTCCAAGAAGGCATTCAGGAAAAGTATAAAAAATAACCAAGAACTTCCCGGTAGATGCTCCCCGTAATAATTTAGTAATCAAGATTTGTCTTATTCTCTCGCTTTCGTAATGCAATTGGGGGGGGGGGATGGCTTTACTTTTAACACCTCTCAACTAAGCTTCCCTCCTTTCACCACCAATGCTCAAATCATTTTCCCAGTCAAATTAAATGGCTAGCTCATTGAGGAAGCCTCTTGTTTTAATAAGCTGAGTTTCACCCCAAATCTAAAATGGAAGACTTACATCAAATCTGTTGCTAAGGTTGCTGGAAAAATGCTTGAATCATTCTATCGCTCCAGAAAGTATCTGACTCCTGATGAAATCCTTTACCTGTATAAGAGTCAGACACGTCTTAAGATGGAGTACTGCTGCCACATCTGGGGAGGTGGCGCTCAGAGCACTCTTACTTGTCTTAACAGAGTTACAAATCTAGTGGGGGATGATCTCTTAAAGCCTTTAAAGCCTTTTTCTCACAAAAGAGACATTGTTAGTCTTTCTCTACTCTAGTGTTATTTCCATGGAAGTTGATCGTCTGAACTTCAATTTCTGGTTCCTTTTTGTAAAACATTCACAGCAAGAACTCGTCTTGTTACCACAACTGCAAAAATACTTTCCTTTCTTCCCCCCGTGTGCAAAACATCAAACGGAATTTCAATTAACAGGGTTTCTTTCCAAGATCTTCCCCTCTGCGGAACACATTAACACGGGACTGCTTCTCTGCAGGCTACATGATCGTCTTCAAATTCAACGTCAATACTTGTCATAAACTATCCTTCATTCATTCATCATTTTCAATTCTCATAATATTCTTTATCATTCAACTGACAATAAATCCATCTTGATCCATATCCTCGAGTGGCTTTTTAGTCTTGATAAGTGACTACTCATTAGTTTTAAAAAGAAAAGACAAGTCTAGAATGAGGCAATGTCTGCGAGTGTGCACCTCCTAGGAGATGTTGGGGTTCAGGACAGATCGTAAGTCGCTAGAATGATGCCAAGGCGACACTCTGGAAAGAAACAAACGCAATAGCTCTTCTTTTCTTTTTTTTTGTTTCTTACGACGACGAGGGGGGGGGGGGGGGCTGTGCAAAAGAAAATTTTAAAGTTTTTTTTTTCTTTCTTTCTTTTAAAGCTAATCTACGTTTTTTGTACTTCAGCAACGTCTAGATTATAGTTTTTAAACCGGCGTCGCCTCAACATTCATTTACACATAACGAGAAGTAGCTTTCAATAGTTATACTTACCCCCACCCCCCCACCCCTCCCTCCGATAGCCTAGCTTTGCCTTAACCACTGCCTTACACGCCCCGCTCGCCCTTCACCCAAACACAAACCCCGTCGTCGTCCCGTCGCCCCAGCAGATCATGCTGGGGTAATCAGAGTTATCTGAATATAGTAACTGACCTTTATCAAACTGAAAAGCAGTTTTTGAAATAAAAGAGAGAGAGAGAAAGAGAGAGAGCGCAGAGATAGGTGAGGGGCAGAGAGAGAAGGAGAGAGAGGGAAAGAGTGTAAAAAAGGATATGGTATGATAAAACGTAAGAGCGCGAAGTTGCGGCGTGAGGTGGTGGTGGTGGGGGGCCATCTGAAGCCTACTAACCTACATAGGCAGTGTTTGGTGTGTCACCCCCCTCCCCCACCTCGCCCGCTTTAGGTGGCTTGCCTGCTCGTTGAGACAGAGAGGGAGGGGGGCGGCTTGTGTAGGTACAAGTGCGCCATTCTTTTTTTAGTGCGTGTGTGTATGCCGAGAAAAAAATCAGCGGAAGGTGTCCGGAGGGGGAGGCCTGCAGAGAAAGAGAAGGAAGAAAAGAGATACAAAGATAGAGAGAGAAATAGAAAGAAAGGAGTCGAGAGAAAGAAAGGAGTCGAGAGAGAGAGAGAGAGAGAGAGAGAGAGAGAGAAAAGAAGAGAGTGAGAGAAAAGAGGAAATTAGAAAGAAGAGAGAAAAAGAGCTTGAGTATTTTCTTTTTGTGTGTTAGAGGCACGCTTCTTCTCGTAAAAAGGAAAGTGTCGAGGAAAAGCACAAACGAACAACGATTCGCATAAAACAGTTTTATGCGAGTGCAACAAACTATTCTTTTTTACTAGTCGTACCTAACCATCGTTGCCCAGGAGTTTATTACTTTTTTTTAAAACTTATTTTTAAGCTTTGCCATTTTAATCTTTTGATAATAGTTGAGAGAAAACAATGAATTATTTGTGAAATTTGAAAGGAATTTGAAGTCATTTAAAACTGTCTTTAAAATGCTTAGCGAATCCATATTTAATTAAAATAATGTAAGTTTTGGAAAGTTTTGGAAGAATTAAAAAAAAAACTACCTGGCGAATATACCCGGTGAACCCAAGTGCAAGAGAGATACAAACAATTGCACCTAAAGGGACGTTTAGAATCCTAGAGATAAGAAAATTGAAAAAAAAGAAAGAAAAAAGAATTACCTACTAGACACGATCCTCGAGTGTCTTCGGTCTCTCTGTACAAGGGTTTGTCAGAACAACTTGACATGACGATCTTCCCCCAACAAGTAAACATTGACCAAATATTCAAAATAATATAGTATTCGAAGCCCAAATAAAATCCCCTTGGCATGGCTACACTCAGGCTCATATGAGGAATGGTGCACCTTTTCCTAATGATGTTACCTCAAGTAACAACACTTACCTAGATACTCCACCAGGCTAGATGAATTCTTGTCCTGGAATCCGAGAACTCCAAGAGCCCAAAAGAAAGATATAGTATAACACAATAAACTGGTCAATTGGGGAGAGGGAAATTAATGTTCTTCACTAACTCAATGATATTATTTACTCCTTCCCAGGAGTTAGGCACAAGGCCAGTTTTATCTTACTCCCACAAGTAAGATGTGACCCAAGATCGGATCGGGAAAGTGGGGTTTGAAAAGCCAGCGCCCGAGAAGTGGGCACTCTGGCCATTAAAAATTGCCTGGGCAGCCCCATCGGCATTCCCCGGTAGGGGCGCCTCAGACAGTAAGCAATAAACTTACTCCTCCCCAAAGAGGGGAGGCAAAGCCTGGGAGGGTGGACCTCCTAGAACTGCACAGGACAGACCCATTGACCGGCGTAAATCAAGCCCCGAATGACAAGACAATACCAGTATGGGGTGCAGTATCCATCGGAACAGATACTACACTTTGATCTTGACCAAAAACTTTAGTTGAACACTCGGATATCTATGTATCTCATATCGAGATCAAGTGTTAGCTCCAGGATGCCCCCCCCCCATTTCTGAGAACTTCGACTGAAGTAAAATGCAACAAAAAGGGATATATAGCGTTTAATAACACAAAATACAAACTAAATTATACCTTAGATCTGGGATTGAGTTATGTTTAAAAGTAATTCCATTTTAATTTATAATTAACTGAACAAGTCACCATCTCTTTCTTAGCTATCTATGTATTTCTCTTGCCTCTATATTTCTTAATGTTTCTGAGCATTTAGAGCAAGAGTAACTATCTTTTCTCAGTGTGGCCACCTAATTTACATACGTGTCTGTAGACACCACAGACATGTATGACAATTAGATGGCAAAATAAGTCTCTTTGCTTCTATCTAATAATAATAAAGAATACAGAAGTAAAGAGACTTATTTTTAGTTATGCAAGAAGAATGTCTTAAAGTCAGTTTATGAATTTTCGAATCAAATTTAAGTAGTATAAATAGTGGGAGTGACCCAACCAGTGACCGTTAGATCTAGTATATATATATATATATATATATATATATATATATATATAAGGAAAAACTCCAGTTGATAAACTAAAACAATTTTTGAATTCTACTTAAATTATAAAAAAGAATAGATATCATTTGATAGCCATGGGATGTTTTAATACCACAGTTAAACATAAGCTCAATAATTAAAAGGTTATATCAAGTGGAGAAAAAGTCTTGTGTATTTATTTCCGGATCTCGATTCGAATATTTGACAGTCTAATTAATCTGCTTTTAATTTTTCGAATGGTAATCTATGAGATATACACACACTATATATGTGTGTGTGTGTGTGTGTGTGTGTGTGCGTGTGCGCGCGCACATGGGGGGGGGTGAATAAAAAGCCTCACAGACATCTGTCATAATTAAAATTTTAAAAAGAATCGAAGAAATTCTGATAAAATGTACAAAGTCTTCCGCCATCTTTAAGCGTAATTGTACTTATGGCCTGCGGCCATTTCAGCTTTTTATGATGACACATGGCGTGATAAGATCCGAATAAAATAGTCCAGCATGAACAGGTGTCATGCGACAGACAGACATGCACTTTTAGTTAAATTTAATCGGTTTCAGTTAGAAGCGTAGAACTGCGAGAATCGGAATGTTCATTTTGGGAATCGTTCTAACAAGTTATGGGGGGGGGGGGACTGGTGTTGTGTTATAGATTGAGGGACGAGGGAAGCGTGCCAGGTGGTAGGAAACAAAAATGATGGTTAAATGATGCAGATTTAAAAACTAAGGGAAACAATGCAAAGAAAAAAAAAAATCAAAAGCTTTTTTCTTAAAAAAAAAAAAAAAAAAGAAAAGAAAAAAATAGTACTCGTTAAACTCATAAAAAATGCTGCAATAATAAAAACTGAAACCGAAATTAATGATTAAAATAAGGCGAAAGTTTTTTTTTTATCATTCCTATATTATCATCAAAACGGGGTACTGCCATTTAAATCAATAATATAGCAGCATTTTAAAATGCTGTATATATCGTAGAGACAAATGGCCAAAGACAGAACTTTGAATGTCTCATTTGCATAACTATTTGTAAACAGTTCATAATAAATTAATGCTTGGTGTTATTTATTTGCAATTTTATCGTTCCATTGTTTCCATAAATATGCAATATTTTTGTTGATTAACAGTAATTAATTAAAGTGATTTAATAAAAAATAAATCATAAATTATTAAACCTTTCTCAAAATATTTGCTGATTACTTTTCAGGGGAGGTAATTTAAATTAAACTAACTAGAAAGGACGATATAGAAGACACAAGAAAGAGTTCCGAAAGATGAGAAGGTGACTAATTTCTCTCTCTCCTGTTAGCGACGTGACAGATAAAGGGGAGAGGGTGACTTACTGCTCCATCCTGTTAGCGACCAACAACACATTTTTATTTTTATTGATTTTAAATTCACTGAAAAAATTGCAAGTAAAAATAAAAGATTTTTGACGGTGTCTTATTAAAAATAAATAAATTTGTATCAAAATTACTAAAATGTTAATATCTATTTATATGAATAAATGCTAAAGTCTTGTGTTTACAACAAACTCATAAATGAAATGTTTATTATTTAACATTTTGGTTTAAAGTATTTCAAATAGCGAACTTTAAAGCCAGCTAATACTATATATAGCTTTGTAAAGCTATTTTTGCAGTTTTAATCCATACATCTGAGACGGGGGGGGGGGGTATTTGAGGTATAACTGTGTGATATAAGATTGGGCCTTCCATCCCAGCTCTTTGCAAAGTTCAAAATTAATTTTCAAAATGTCCACAACTTAAGCCAACCTTTGGATTGCTGATGATGAATCCTTCGGCCATATCGTATCATGGAGATTAGGCCATTCTTTTGCCAAAATTGTGGAAATTCTGAACGAGTTGGAACTAAAAAAATAATGGAAACACATCCAATAAATAACGGTAAATCCCTAGAATTTGAGTTTTGAGAATCTTTTTTGTTTTCATCGGTAAGATCATCAAATTCCACTTCCAAACAGTCCTCAACACCCTTTGGCGTTAATTTTTGGCTGATACAAATTCTTTTCTAATTTCCGGCAATAATGGGCACATTTGAAAGGAAGCGAGTAAAACTTGTGTAGCTGTGACGTAACAGCAAAAAGTGAGTTCTCTTTTTCCAACTACTCTTCTGACAGAGTAGACGTCTTAAGTGTCAGTATACCCACCCCCAACCTCAAGTTTGTTTGCATATCAATGATGATTTGGTGCCATGGTTCATCAAATGTTTCTCCGGTGCAAGGTTTAAATAAAGAACTGTGAATACTTGTTGTGTGGTGTTTTACGACGACGCTGGTCTGTGACCATATGGTAGCACAAAGGTAGCGACAACAGTGTATTGCAAGAAGATAGAAGCGATGCAACATGGGACAAAAGAAAAATGGGTTTTTTTTTCTTCTAAGTCACCACTTATCAAGGCCAAAAGCCTTTCGATGGTAAGAGTTAATGAGATGGAATCAGTTGAACGATGAAGAATATTATGAGAGGATTGAAAATGAATGAAATTAACACAATTTGATTACTTATGAGAATGGTTTATCCCAAGTATTTCAAGATGACCATGGTGTAAACGTCAGGAAAGCAATCCAGTGGTAATCTGTTCCACAGATGGGAAGATCTTGGAAAAAAAAAACTATTCATGGAAATTCCATTATCGAAGTAATTTGTTGCTTGTATTAACTGAAGACGTGCACTCCGATACGGATCTGTATGTGAACTTGTGCCTATGTTAACTTCCAGCATAATTGATTCAATTTAGTGGAAGGGTAATCTGAGGAATGTACAGTGATTGAAAAGTAACGCTTTAAGTTATTTATTACTAAAATATAATTCTTACAAGAAATGAATATGCTAAGGAAGTGTATATAGCATATTGTTTTATTTAGAATTCAGTATGGACGCCAGCATTCGCCACCAGCTTCTCTAACCGCCTGGGAATCGCATCAACTGATTTCACAAATTACTTTTTTTTTTATTACTAATGAGTCATTACTTATCAAGGTCAAACACCACTCGAGTATAAAGGTTAATGAGATGGATAAAGTGACAGTTCAATGATGATGAATACTATGAGAGGATTGAAAATGTCCACATACCACTGACTAAACAGCCGGCCAAAACTAGCAATTTTTCCCACATTGTCACAATCATTGCTTATGGAATGTAAGAACTTTTAGACAAAATGAAGGGAAGCAAACACCGGAAGTCAACCCACGGTCCACTTCCTGTTCTCCATCAGTGTGGATGGCCGTTGGCTCTATGAAGCTCATCCACCCTTTCACAGGTCTTGTTTTTAGTGTTGATCGGTGTCCACACCTAGTCGTCTCATCGGAAAAGCCAAGACCTGCCTGATGGGGGAGCCAGTTTAGTTGCCGACAGCCCGACCATATAACAGGTAGCACTAGTTTACATAGTACTAATAGCAGGTAAAAAGTAGACCAGCCATGGTAGGAGTCGGATTTTTAGAAACAGATTCTGGATTCAGATTTCTGCCACCCAACTCTCCGGTGTTGGGGTAACCAACAGACTCAACTCAGACTCTGGAAATTTTTTAAAGGTCTGACTTGGGAAAGAAACCAAGAAATCTTCCTCCACTTTTAATAATCTTTTATTATTATAATACTAAATCTGAGTTACTCAACATTTATTTTACCAAAGGCTTTTTTGTTATATATTAATCACACAAAATACATGTTAAAATATTCCTGACTTCTCGGATTGAGTTATGTTTAAAAACAATCAATTTTAATTCGTTTAAGTAGTGGTGATTGCAATTAACTAACCAAGTGACTCATCGTTCACAAAATTTCTGTCTATCTCTCTCCCCCTCTCTCATACTGTATGTTGTTACCCACCCACCCCACTACTTTTATTTCATACACTATTTCATTCAATTGTCTCTTTCACTCTCTCTATTTAAGATAATCAATTTCCCACCTTCCCTTTTACTTCTCAGTGAATAGATAAAAGTAGTAGTAGTACTACTACTACTACTACTACTACTACTTCTCACGAGAGTAATTTGCTTTGAAGAAATGATTTTTAAACGCTTTCTAACTAGATTTTAAAAAAACTAGTTAAGTTACACTTTCAAAATAATTTACAAATGAGTCTTTCTTCTATTTCCCTTTTAACGAAAAAAATGTTTGCCTTCTTAAAAAAAAATTTACAAAATTAAAACAATTAAGTTTTAATTTCGTAAATTTTTTTTTCTTCGAAAATAGATGTAGTAATTACTCCTTTTCTTTCGTTAAAAAATGCTTAACTTGAATAAAAACTTTAAAAGAAGATAAAAAACGTCGATAAATCGATTTGAAGCTAAAAACTGAAAGAATAATAATAATGTTCCCCAACAAGATTTGTTATTTTATTTCAGTCTGAATTATGAAAGCAAAGATCAACAGATCAAATAGACAAAGAAACATTAGAGGTGGGGACACACACACACATACAGACATACACAAAACAGACATACACACACACACAAAAACAGAGACACATGCAAAAGAGAGAGACACAGGCTGACTGAAAAAATACACGCACACATATAAAAAGAGATGCACATAATAAAACAGACACATACATAAATACACACATACATAAAATAGGGAGACACACACAGTGGCATGTGGAGGAGGGCGTGAGTGGGTAGTGGAATCTAATTTTTTTTTGGAGGGGGGCATTCAATCATATTCGAACTATCTCCCTTTCTCATAACATTTCTTGGTACTAGGACTTATACCTAAGTGGTTGGGGCATATAATTAAGGAGTTGGCCCAAAGTATCGCAAGAGCATCACACCACTGGACACACATACATAAAACAGCGACACACACACACACACACACACACACACACAAGACAGAAAAAGACACACAAACTTGTACATAAAACAGAGAGACACTCACATATGAAATGATGAAGAACTTTAAGCTGGGGTCAGGAAGGAGCAAAAAGAGTCGTTAGGGAGTGCTCAACATAATTAGGCAAATCTGTGCAACCCTAACCAGTCTTTGCTGTTCCCCCCTCCATCGCCCGATCCACTTGCTACGACCAAACCAACAGGTTTGTCCGCAACATGTTTCCTGTTTTCAACTTTTAGCCTTAGAGTCCTCACAACAAAGAAAAGGAGAAAAGAAATAAGAAAAGGAAAGAAAGAAAAAGACAAAAAGGACGAAAGTATCAGCCACCACCACCACCACCGCCGCCACCACCGCCGCGGACAAGGAAACCAAGACCACGCTCTTGAACAAAAGCAGTTGCACTTGAGAGGTCTAAGATAGCATCTTTCAATTGCGGCGTTGGTGAGACTCATTAGCGGAAAGAAAGAAAAAAGAAATCAGGACAAAGACAAAAAAAAATTCCTACAAGCTAAGTTTAGGTCAGAGTTCAAATAATATTCCCCACCCTCCCTACTTTTGTAGTGGAGACATAGACCGTGTGTGTGTGTTGGGGAGAGGGGGTAAGAGACCCGGAGTTGGTAGGGGGCGATAATAAACTCCCTTTAAGTTGGACTTCCTGTCAACCAATTATTACTATTTCTATCAAGAGTTATCTGCTCTTCAATAATTGGAGAGAAGATGGTTCGTCACCAGAGGCGGCAGCACTGTTGCTTAGACGGTGCTGTTTGGTTGTTTAACCAATAGCAATTAATTTCTTATTAAACATTTGATTTTAGGCTGTAAAAAATAGCAGAAAGTTCAGCATATTTTGATGTGAATAAAAGAAGAAAATAGGCAAAATGGTATTCCATATTATTTGGATTATTCAGACGATTCTCTGTTGCTCTTCATCCTTGTCATGGACGACATCACCAAGGACTTACACTGGCCTGCGACCTGGACACACTTGTATGCGGATGATGTTCTGCTTGTCTCCAAGAGTAATGTCCAACATCTAACAAGTCCAGTCCTGGAAGAACAGGCCGGCTAAGCATCAAGAAGATAAAGATGAACACGGCATCATCCAAGTCAACAGACATGAATGCACGCCTTCAAGTATCTCGGCTCGACACTCAGCAATAACGGCAACATCCTTGACAAAGTTGCTGCATGCATAAATGCGATGTGGCTCAAATATTGCACCACCTCTCTGATCGCATGATCAGTAACGGTCTACCGGACTATTGTGAGACAAATCACTTTGTACAACTCTTGGTGCTTGCTGACAAGACAGACAGACTTAACATTCGCCGTTATGGAAAGTAAAAGGCTCTGCTGGACCACATCTATAATGGTAACATCCGAAGGCGCTATGGCCTCATGCCGATTGAGGGAAAAATGAGAGAATCGCAGCTCAGATGGTTTGGACATGTGCTGAGGGGGCTGACAATGACACACTTGTGGAACTTGCTTTTTAATTAGAAATCGCTGTGGAAGCGACCTAGAGGGAGGGTGATGATGATGAGATGGTGATGATGATGAGATGGGTAGACGCCCTGCACAATGATCTCTGTAAAACCAGCTTTCACGCGAATGAAGCCTGTGATTGTGCCAAGTGAAGACAAAACTCCATTAATGCAGACCCGTCGTAGCTGAGAATTTACGCAAAGTAAAAGAAGATTCAGATGATTATTCTCATCTTGGTTGTTATTTTCATAACGTTTCAGCCGATGTAACCTCTTCAGGTACATCTTTTCAAACTTGAAAATCTTTACATCAAACTCATAAAACTTTTACAGAATTTTGAATTGGAAGCTTCATTTAATCCGTGTGGGGTTATTTCAAAGATAATGTTGGGGTTAGGGTTAGGGTTGGGGTTGGGGTTAGGGTTCTGTGAGTGCGAAGCAGATTACACCTCCTAATGATGAAATCAAAGTTTCCCTCATTCCAACGAGTCATTTGAAATGTGTGGAGTTTTCTTCTTTGTTGTTGTCTTCCCAAAACTTCTTAACGACTAAAAGGTAGCGGTCAGTATTGATCAACACAGAGCTGCACATTTGGAGCATGGATCATTAAACAGTGATAAAACAGACTGTTGGACATTCATGATTGAAACTTGGTGGACAAGTCAGGCATAGACGGAGGTTTATTTTTACCAAATATGATTGGATTGCAGAAAGGATTGTTAATTCTATCAATGATTTACGGATGGCATTGGGGTGGTTTGGTGTCACCCTGTATTTTGTGGCATGATGATCTTCATGAAGCTTTCTCTTCTCACGGAAAATTAAATTTATTATAAAATGCAACAACATTCTAGCGAGATTATCTGGTGTGGATGTGTAGAAAGTGTTTTTATTATTTGCTAAATAGTTCAATTATTGAGCGTGGGTACTCCAATACACAGGCTCTATTCCACAGGTGACATTATGGATGGAGGGGGGGGGGGGTCACTTTGTAATATAAATTTTTTTTTTTAATGGCTTTAAAATATTTTAATGTTTTATTCTCATGTGTTCCATTAAAAGAGTTCTGAGGACGTATCTTGAACAGGTATTTTTGCTAGTGTGTGATTTACAAACGAAGGTTGAGGACGGTCGAACATTTTCATTATTCTTTTTCAATAAAAAGCCCATTTTTTAAATATATATTTTTAGAGATTTTTTTAAAAGTGTATATATAAAACAAAAAAGAAAAATAAACCTATCCAAATTGGAACAAAACTAACTTAAGACGGCATATCTTGGACAAAGTGCTTGATATCCTATTAGATAGAGCTATAGAAATAATAGATTGTTCTCAACACTTTACTGCATTTTCACGGCATCACCGATCAAAAAAAATGGATTAACTGGTGTATAACATCTGGTATTAATTGAATTCTGTTTTAGTATTTTTCAATTAATGCCAGATGTCAGTGACCAGACAAATACACTTGATGATTGGTAATGTCGTGAAAGTGCAGTAAAGTACAGGGTGGGCCAAAATAAAGGTCCTATCTTTAAATTTGAATAACTTGAATTTGAATAACTTCCACAAAATAAAAGTTAAACTCACCAAACTTTATGTGTGTGTAGACTGACCCTTCCGAGATTTTTTGAAATAAACAAAACAAATTTTAGCCGAAAAACACTTCTTAAAACTTACAAAAACTAAAGTATTGTTTTTTACACTGTTTTGAGTTTTTTAAGCAAAAATAATGTTTTCTAAATGAGGGTACGTTCCTTAGGGCTAATACGGCTCATGCTTGCTTCGGAAGGGGTCCTTTACTTATTCTAAAAAAAAAAATTTAAAAAATCAATAAATAAAAAAGTTATGAATTTTTAAAAATAGGACCCTTATTTTTGCCCACCCTGTATTAAACTAGGTACAATTTATTATCATTTATTGTGTGTGTGTGTGGGTATATATATATATATATATGTATATATATATACAGGGCTTTACGGAGCCCTCCAAAAAGGAGCGCGCTCCTTTTTGCTGGAGCGAAGGAGAAGAGGGCTCATTTTATATTCAGCGGGAGTGGAGCGTGAGCAACTCCATTTGGGACTAAAGAGTGTCGTTTTATCGCTCCTCGCTACAAAATTATTTGATTTGTTCTTTTAAACATTAGTTTTTCTATTCAGCAATAAAAAGGAAAAGAAAAGAAAGTCTCAGCTAAACTCTTTGAGTTATTTTTAAAATTATATCTCTGGTAAATGTATATGAGATATGGAGAGGGGGGAGAGGAAGGGAGAGAGAACGAGAGTTTCACATGAAAACAGAACATTTGAACTTCTCAGATTTTTTATAGACGCAAGTAGATTTTTACATCTACATGTTACATTTTTGATAAGACAGTTTTCTTAAGGCGGGAGACAATTTTGCAACAAATGTCTTCAAATGCGCCAGTGAGTTTATAGATGTATTTGAAACTATTTTCTTAAAGATTTGAACTTTTTTTTGTATTTATGACAAGGATGTTTATTGCTGATTGAATAAATAAGTCAATTTTTCTTTTAATTTACAGACAATTTATTTTTGTACTCAATCTTACTGCTATTATTATTATTATTATTATTATTATTCAAAGAAAGGTATTAAAAAAATCTTTAAGGGTAATAATAACTAAAGAAATGTTTGTTTTCATAACAATTAATTAAATATATCTGTTTTGAAGCCATTTGACTCCTACCCATTATATATTATTCCCCACCTCAACGAAATAATACCACATATCGCTATAACTCTTGAAAACAGAACTGTGTTTTTGTCTGCTGTTCAAAGTGTAGTATCTTCGCCTGCTACATCGACGAAAATATTTTTTCACCCCGAAACTGTAACTAAAATTTTACAATACATTTATCAACATCTTTTAAATGCCTATCTGTATATTGGTAAAGTTTATACTTTCGACGTAAAATATTTTCAACTGATTTTTTATTAATTCATATCATTTTGTGATGTGTTCTTTACGATAAAACCGAGTCTTTCTAAAAAATGCATTTCTTTTATTTGTTCTAAAATTGTTTTTAATAAGAAAACTTGATATTACTGGATCATTTAGTTTAAGCCATCGTATTTTAATTTTAGCAAAAAATAAAAATGAGATTCTACTTTTTTTTAGGTGATTACATGTAAACAGCCAGGGAAAATATCCGCAAAAAAGGAATTAAAAAAAAAACAAAACAATATTTTAGACTTTAATGTAAGGGATCACTTTCCTATATAAATTTAACGTAAAATGATCAACCACCTACGGACCAGATAGCGTAGGAAATAACGTGTAACCAATTTTTAATAATGAGAGTACATTAAAATTAAAGTTTTAACTTCTTTAAATATAAACTTTTAAAATTATATTCTTTAAAGTCGTCTTTCACGTAAATAAAAAAAAATAACATTCATTTTTCTAGTTATGTGAAAATAACATTCTACATTAATTACAAGATTGACATAACATTTTAAAATATTCTTGCCCCGATATTTTTTCAACTCCCAAGATGTAGGTCAGATATTTTGTATCAAATTTTAAGACATTAAATGGATCTCTGAATTGTTTGACAATTTATTGATATTTTTTTATTCAATCTTTGAAAAATAAACTTCATTGTTTTTTTTTACCCCAAATTGTACTATTGAAAAAAAAATGGATAAATTGATTTGTTTAAAAGTACTTGCGCATTTCTCTGTGGTAAATAATAATATACATTATACAATAGTTACGTTCGTAAAACAAACAAATATTAAATAACAACACGACGATTAATGTTGCCCTGGCTGTCTCTCCCCTCCCAGAGAAATGCTTTCTTTAAAAAGAAAATAATCACTAATAATGTTTAAAACTAAAACTTTATTTACTTAAAACAAATCTAAATTCCCTTCCAAAATAAATAGAAAAAATATCGGGTCAAATTTTCCTCCTCTGAAAAAATAGGTTGTTAATGTAATGAAAATTAAAATTATTTTAAAATACTTCAGGGATTTTTCTATTTCTATTTAATACCTCAGGAAACGAAAATTTACGTATAATCCCATGCTTCATCCGACATGTTCTCCTATAACCCTTAGCACATCTCAAAATATTAGCGAGCTTTTGTCAAATAACATCTTACTTAAAGTGACATCCTCACCCATATTGACGAAATCCTTTGACGCCCACCCCTATCCTTCGACCACTCATTGGCAGAATAGAACGTTTATGAAAGAAGGTATATTTTCATTATGGAGCGCTGAAAAAGATCCGCTCCTTTTTTATAGGAGTTTGAGCTGGAGCAGCTCCTTTTGGAAAATGGAGAGCGTGAGAGGAGCCAGCTCCAATTTTGGGTGTTGGAGCAGGAGCGAGGGCAGCTCCAAAAGTAGTGGAGCGTGTGAAGCCCAGTATATATATATATATATATATATATATATATATGAAGAAGAATGGAAAGGAATTAGAGAAGCAAAAGCCAAATCAAAATTCAATTCAAATGCTCAGAGCAAGGTATATTCCGCAAAGAGGCAATTTATTCAAGTTAAATTTTCCTTAAGCCAGGCTTTTCAAAGATTAAAATCTTATCATCAGAGGAAATTGCTGGGATAGATAAGTTGGCAATGGCCAAGCTTTAAAATTTGAAAAAAAGAAATAAAAGTTGTAGGGAAAGAAAACGCAGGGCAAAACTCTGCCCGAATGCAAGTAAATGTCCGATTGCTAAAAAGTCCGGTGTCGAAAAGTCCAGCGGAGAGAATAAGGTGTAGATAGGTGGGTCATTAACGGCACAATAAATAATGAGAGAGGATTCAAAGTTAAAATCCAAGATGCCACAACTTCAGGTACGGCGAAAATAGAAAATCCAATATATATATATATAATGTGTAGATTTTTACCAAAAGATTGGTTGAAGAAAAAACTTGACGGTGCTTTAAACATCTGGAGGAAGCACCCCATAAGGGAGCAACTTGATTGACAACTTTCTTAGTTCTCAACCTTGATCAGGGAAAGAGGTAGATTTACTGGTCACTTCTAGTGGGTTAAGGATGAAATCATCAGCGATAATCTTTTGTGGATGCCAAAACAGGGATATAGTTCAACAGGGAGACCGCACAGAACGTACGTCAAGCAACTAACAGAGGACTCACACTGCATCTATGAAGACCTACCTGGTGTGATAGAGCAAGATGACGTGAGAGTCAGGAAGATCTGTGACACTACCACGACTAAATGATGGTGTGTGTGTGTGTGTGTGTGTGTGTGTGTGTGATGGCTGTAAACATTGCTTGACTGTTTAACACTATCGTGAAAAAACAAGATCTTGATGTTTTTAAGTGATGCCTGTGCTTGAAGCTTTTTTAAGTGAGGAAAAGTTTTACACAGAACCAACTTCACTCTCTGAGCAACTGCCACTTTGACCCAAAAAGAAGGGCAAGTCTACATCATTTGAAGCAATAGGTGTTATATAAGAGGTTTCCTTCTCCTAGATGTCTGTCTTAAATGAAAGCTGAAGGGAGCATCTCACCTTGTGGTTCAGACAACAACCTGGGTATTCCTATGTCCCAAACGATACATTATATAACACACAGACACACACACATATATTAAAATAAACATAGTTTGAGTATCCGACAATTGTTTCACAACCTCTTCGTGTATGAGTGTGTGTGTATAAGCGTGGGTGTGTGTATGTGTGAGTGTGAGTATGTATGTGCATATAGTTAAGGAAGGGGAAACGGGCCGATTCTAGTCAGTCCTGCCTATAGTTTAAGCTGATCGACTTTCTTAAGCGTCAATAGGTAGGTGTCAGGATGTCATCTTACGTAAAAGGGTTTCTCGTCTGAAAATTTTTTAAATGTAATTTGTCTGTTTTTTGTCTTTGTTTTTTATGATTGTATGATTGTTCATCAGAATATCCCTGAGGAAGAGCCGAAGAGGTTCTGAAACAATTGTCGGATACTCAAACTATGTTTATTTTAATATAAAAAGCTCTAATATATATTGAGCACTTTTGAAAAGTATTGGTTTTGTTCATTTTGTTAATATTTGAACTTATATATATATATATATATATAGGCAGCAAATCATTACTAATGCAAGCCTCGTTGAATATTACGGAACTTTCTCTTTGTAATTTTTCTTTTTAATTTCTCAACACAGCTAGCGAGGTTTCTATTTTTTTTCCGGTGTTAAGTTGAATATTGTGGCTCCGAGTTGTTCTATCGGCCATTTCTCGAATGCTTTCGATCGAAAGTGCTCGAGAAATGGCCAATACAACAACAAGGCTTGCATTAGTAATATATATGTATTATATATATTATACAATAATATTTTTTAATAAATAAATATTAAATATTTAAATACCTAGAGACATCGATGTTTCATGCTAACGCAATCTTCAGTCTAGGAACTAATTCCCGACGGTCGGTAGGCGCGAACCTCGAACACAAATCGCCACTGATTCGTAGTCGGTGATCTTAACCAAAGGGCCATCGTCAATTAGTTAGTAAATATAGAGTAACTTTAACTGTAAATAGCGACACGTGGCCACCATTTACCAGGCAGCTAGAGTGATCTTACGAAACGGTGTTCGGATCGCGCATATAGCTATTAGTACTGCTTATATATATATATATATATATATATATATATATATGCATGCTAGCTGGTCGTTGATCCAAGCAAGGTTTATCCACCCTTTGAAAATCTTGTTTTTAATCCTGTTGGGTGTCTAGCCATCTTCCTCATCAGTTAAGGCTAGAACAAGCTGATGGGGGAACCGGTTTAGTTTCCCATGCCCCACACACATCAATAGTCCTAATGGCAAACAAGTGAAATTAGTTTCCTTTACCAGGAACTAAAAAAGGGGTCATCTCTATCATATATATAAAGCAAAACAAAATAGAAAAAAAACCCAACCCCATCCCTAATGATGAGCAAGCCTTTGATCTTAAAGTCCCCCTCCTCCAACACCCCCTCCATACCCTTTCCTCAGTCATCAGCTGTAGACTTCAAAGAATATAAAATATGTAGTGTTTTTTAGTTGCTTACACCCGCCCCCCCCCCCACCCCACGTCATCTAACAGAAGATGTATTGCTTGTTCTGTGTAGGGGTATGTACCTTACGTCTCTATGCATGTATGTGTATGTGTGTGTCGCCCAGTACTACAGTTGGATTCATCCATTTTAGTCCCAACTTGCAGGAATTGTCCCAAAAGATCTGAAAGAATTCCAGCGGAAAAATAAAGGGGAGATCAGAAACACTGAGGGAGATGAGGGGAGACTGTTGCCATTGGAGATGGGCCAGAAAGGAAAAGAGTTCAAAGATTAATTTTCAAAAACAATGAAGAAAATAATAATCCATGTAAAAGTAATCTTTAAATAATAATATTTTGTCAACTTGAGCATGACGGCACTCATGTAGATTGCTATACTAAAGCTTATCAACGTTTGTTTCCCTAAAGCTTTTCTCCTAGATATTTTAATGGCACAAAATATATGCTAAAATATTTGCTTAGGAATTGAGTTATGCTTGAGAAAATAATCCATTTTAGTTGTTCGGATTAGTTGTCATTTAGAATTAACTCACCAAATGACCAATCTTTTACTGTTGATACCATCTACCACTCTCATCCTTAGTCGATATCATCTACCACTCTCATCCTTAGTCGATATCATCTATCACTCTCATCCATAGTCGATATCATCTATCACTCTCATCCATAGTCGATATCATCTACCACTCTCATCCATAGTCGATATCATCTACCACTCTCATCCATAGTCGATATCATCTACCACTCTCATCCATAGTCGATATCATCTACCACTCTCATCCATAGTCGATATCATCTACCACTCATCCTTAGTCGATATCATCTACCACTCATCCTTAGTCGATATCATCTTTCACTCATCCTTAGTCGATATCATCTTTCACTCTCATCCTTAGTCGATATCATCTTTCACTCTCATCCTTAGTCGATATCATCTTTCACTCATCCTTAGTCGATATCATCTTTCACTCATCCTTAGTCGATATCATCTATCACTCTCATCCTTTAGTCGATATCATCTACCACTCTCATCCATTAGTCGATATCATCTACCACTCTCATCCATTAGTCGATATCATCTACCCCTAACCTCATCTTTTAGTCGATATCATCTACCCCTAACCTCATCCTTAGTCGATATCATCTACCCCTAACCTCATCCTTAGTCGATATCATCTACCCCTAACCTCATCCTTAGTCGATATCATCTACCCCTAACCTCATCCTTAGTCGATATCATCTACCCCTAACCTCATCCTTAGTCGATATCATCTACCCCTAACCTCATCCTTAGTCGATATCATCTACCCCTAACCTCATCCTTAGTCGATATCATCTACCCCTAACCTCATCCTTAGTCGATATCATCTACCCCTAACCTCATCCTTAGTCGATATCATCTACCCCTAACCTCATCCTTAGTCGATATCATCTACCCCTAACCTCATCCTTAGTCGATATCATCTACCCCTAACCTCATCCTTAGTCGATATCATCTACCCCTAACCTCATCCTTAGTCGATATCATCTACCCCTAACCTCATCCTTAGTCGATATCATCTACCCCTAACCTCATCCTTAGTCGATATCATCTACCCCTAACCTCATCCTTAGTCGATATCATCTACCCCTAACCTCATCCTTAGTCGATATCATCTACCCCTAACCTCATCCTTAGTCGATATCATCTACCCCTAACCTCATCCTTAGTCGATATCATCTACCCCTAACCTCATCCTTAGTCGATATCATCTACCCCTAACCTCATCCTTAGTCGATATCATCTACCCCTAACCTCATCCTTAGTCGATATCATCTACCCCTAACCTCATCCTTAGTCGATATCATCTACCCCTAACCTCATCCTTAGTCGATATCATCTACCCCTAACCTCATCCTTAGTCGATATCATCTACCCCTAACCTCATCCTTAGTCGATATCATCTACCCCTAACCTCATCCTTAGTCGATATCATCTACCCCTAACCTCATCCTTAGTCGATATCATCTACCCCTAACCTCATCCTTAGTCGATATCATCTACCCCTAACCTCATCCTTAGTCGATATCATCTACCCCTAACCTCATCCTTAGTCGATATCATCTACCCCTAACCTCATCCTTAGTCGATATCATCTACCCCTAACCTCATCCTTAGTCGATATCATCTACCCCTAACCTCATCCTTAGTCGATATCATCTACCCCTAACCCTAACCTCATCCTTAGTTGATATCATCTACCCCTAACCTCATCCTTAGTTGATATCATCTACCCCTAACCTCATCCTTAGTTGATATCATCTACCCCTAACCTCATCCTTAGTCGATATCATCTACCCCTAACCTCATCCTTAGTCAATATCATCTACCCCTAACCTCATCCTTAGTCGATATCATCTACCCCTAACCTCATCCTTAGTCGATATCATCTACCCCTAACCTCATCCTTAATCGATATCATCCACCCCTAACCCTAACCTCATTCTCTCTCACTGTTTCTTGTTTGCCTGCTCTTATTCTATGTTGTTTATTTCTCTCGCTCTGTTATCAACAATCGAACGTAATAAAGAATAAGAAAAAAAATCGAATAGTTCATTATAAAGAAAAGGGTATATCACCACAAGTAGTTGATATCTGGCACATAGAGGGTAACGTAGAGACTCGGGACAACTTCCATTGTCTTCCCCCCAAGAAAATGTTATACATCTGCTTTAAATTTCATAATAGGATATATTTGAAATTCTAAGGGAGTTATACCCTCATAGCCCCTTAGGAGTACTCTTAGAGATTCAGGAACACTTTCATTGTCTACCTAGGTAAATTTGACATAATACAATTAGATTTTATGTAGATTCCTTAACCTTCTTTCTATAGGGAACACACAAAGACATTGAGTTTTATATATATATAGAGAGAGATAAGTTGATAGCCGAAGTTGCAGTGCGATTTAAAAAAATTTTATTAAACAAATTATTGCCTAATATAGTAATTCGAAAAGTTACATTGACGCATGAAGTTGTCTCATAATTTTCTAATTATAGGCATTAGTATCATTGATTCCCACGCAAGTTAGGTTGTGTTGTGTTTACAATTGCTAACGCAAAGGCATCAGTATTAATGTTATGCTTCCGCTCGCTACACAGTATAAACCTAATGCTAATTATAAATAAGAAGAGTTTTAGTGCCGTTTAAAAAAAATTTTTGTTTACCAAAATGCAGTAAGTAGTGAACTTAATTTCTTAATTAAAGATTTATTTGTAAATAAATTATTTCTGAATCGGATTTTTAAAGTGATTGGTTTATTCGATAAATAATGTGTAATTTTTATGATATGAATTAATGTCAAAATTACAACGAATACGTAATTGTAAGTCATACATATTAATGTTTGAAAATGTGAACGATTATTACTGTAATGCATTCATAACCAGTGAAAAGTATATATCTTACTAAATAAATTATCCCGGTATAATGGGTAGCAGTATCAGTACATGTTAATTAGAGGGTAAATACTGACACCTTTCTCTTTATATGACAAAAAATATATATTGAGCCAGATGAAATAGTGTAATCAATGAATGTGATGGAAGATGCATTTTTTATTTTTTTATTTAAAAGACGCACCAATAAATTTTATTTTTATTTTACTGACTAAACAGACATTTTTTTTTATTTAAAAGACGCACCAATAAATTTTATTTTTATTTTACTGACTAAACAGACATTTTTTTTATTTAAAAGACGCACCAATAAATTTTATTTTTATTTTACTGACTAAACAGACATTTTTTTTATTTAAAAGACGCACCAATAAATTTTATTTTTATTTTACTGACTAAACAGACATTTTTTTTATTTAAAAGACGCACCAATAAATTTTATTTTTATTTTACTGACTAAACAGACATTTTTTTTATTTAAAAGACGCACCAATAAATTTTATTTTTATTTTACTGACTAAACAGACATTTTTTTTATTTAAAAGACGCACCAATAAATTTTATTTTTATTTTACTGACTAAACAGACATTTTTTTTATTTAAAAGACGCACCAATAAATTTTATTTTTATTTTACTGACTAAACAGACATTTTTTTTATTTAAAAGACGCACCAATAAATTTTATTTTTATTTTACTGACTAAACAGACATTTTTTTTATTTAAAAGACGCACCAATAAATTTTATTTTTATTTTACTGACTAAACAGACATTTTTTTTATTTAAAAGACGCACCAATAAATTTTATTTTTATTTTACTGACTAAACAGACATTTTTTTTATTTAAAAGACGCACCAATAAATTTTATTTTTATTTTACTGACTAAACAGACATTTTTTTTATTTAAAAGACGCACCAATAAATTTTATTTTTATTTTACTGACTAAACAGACATTTTTTTTATTTAAAAGACGCACCAATAAATTTTATTTTTATTTTACTGACTAAACAGACATTTTTTTTATTTAAAAGACGCACCAATAAATTTTATTTTTATTTTACTGACTAAACAGACATTTTTTTTATTTAAAAGACGCACCAATAAATTTTATTTTTATTTTACTGACTAAACAGACATTTTTTTATTTAAAAGACGCACCAATAAATTTTATTTTTATTTTACTGACTAAACAGACATTTTTTTTATTTAAAAGACGCACCAATAAATTTTATTTTTATTTTACTGACTAAACAGACATTTTTTTTATTTAAAAGACGCACCAATAAATTTTATTTTTATTTTACTGACTAAACAGACATTTTTTTTATTTAAAAGACGCACCAATAAATTTTATTTTTATTTTACTGACTAAACAGACATTTTTTTTATTTAAAAGACGCACCAATAAATTTTATTTTTATTTTACTGACTAAACAGACATTTTTTTTATTTAAAAGACGCACCAATAAATTTTATTTTTATTTTACTGACTAAACAGACATTTTTTTTATTTAAAAGACGCACCAATAAATTTTATTTTTATTTTACTGACTAAACAGACATTTTTTTTATTTAAAAGACGCACCAATAAATTTTATTTTTATTTTACTGACTAAACAGACATTTTTTTTATTTAAAAGACGCACCAATAAATTTTATTTTTATTTTACTGACTAAACAGACATTTTTTTTATTTAAAAGACGCACCAATAAATTTTATTTTTATTTTACTGACTAAACAGACATTTTTTTTATTTAAAAGACGCACCAATAAATTTTATTTTTATTTTACTGACTAAACAGACATTTTTTTTATTTAAAAGACGCACCAATAAATTTTATTTTTATTTTACTGACTAAACAGACATTTTTTTTATTTAAAAGACGCACCAATAAATTTTATTTTTATTTTACTGACTAAACAGACATTTTTTTTATTTAAAAGACGCACCAATAAATTTTATTTTTATTTTACTGACTAAACAGACATTTTTTTTATTTAAAAGACGCACCAATAAATTTTATTTTTATTTTACTGACTAAACAGACATTTTTTTTATTTAAAAGACGCACCAATAAATTTTATTTTTATTTTACTGACTAAACAGACATTTTTTTTATTTAAAAGACGCACCAATAAATTTTATTTTTATTTTACTGACTAAACAGACATTTTTTTTATTTAAAAGACGCACCAATAAATTTTATTTTTATTTTACTGACTAAACAGACATTTTTTTTATTTAAAAGACGCACCAATAAATTTTATTTTTATTTTACTGACTAAACAGACATTTTTTTTTAGCTCTTGGTTATGAAGTTATTCCCGTCAACGATACAGAGGAAAATCTTACTCTACTCTATTGATAACTAAAAGTACACCCATCCGAGGGCAGGTAAGATTAATTCACCAAACAGAACAGCTTTGCACCACTTTTATGTCTCTTTACGATGATTAAAATCATTATATAATGTTACTAAACCTTATGTCTAGAATCCTAATTCAAATTTTAATCAAAATCCATCACATGATTTTGATTCTAGAAAATGTATAAAATTCAAGAGATATACCTATTTGTTTGCCTGTAAAACCAAGGGACATAATTCAATATATAGTCAAGCAAATGACTAATTGAAGTATTAGTCTCATACTATGTTCCTTCAGGATCCCCTCCTCCCATCATATGTATAAGGTTATAATAATACATAGTTATTTAAAAAAATATTAAAAACAAGGATTGGGCCGCTAGGAGAATTTAAAAATAAGCAGTCACACTAGGCATAAAGCTATGTTCCGGCCTCTGTTGTTGAACACTATCTGACTTACTGTATATGTCTGCTGATTCGACATTATATAAAGTATAAAATTCTCTTCATTCCCATGTTAATTGATAGTGGCCTAGGGGTTGAATATCAGGCTGCAGATTCAAAGGCGACTTTGCAAGCATCCCCTACCCTGAAGATTGCATAAGCATAACACACTGATGCCTGTAGGTAATAATAAATATTTATTTAAAAATATTGATATATAGGACGATAGAGGGGGCTAATCATGTGACGAATGCACTGAGGGGGGAAACTCATTTTATTTGCATAATTTCTTTTTATTTAAAAAAGTATTCGATTAATAGTAAATAAAAAAAGGCATTCAATATGTTTAACTTATAGACGATAAACACATCTGATTATTGCATTATTAAAGCTTTCCTCTTCTTGTGTTTTAAGGTGTTGGTTAAGATGTTATCTGCATCAGAATGGATTCATTCCATCCAAATTTCAGGCCTAGGTTTAATAGTGTACAAGGAGTCAGAGAGAGAAAGAGAGAGAGAAAGAGAGAGAGAGAGAAAGAGAGAGAGAGAGAAAGAGAGAGAGAGAGAAAGAGAGAGAGAGAGAAAGAGAGAGAGAGAGAAAGAGAGAGAGAGAAAGAGAGAGAAAGAGAAAGAGAGAGAAAGAGAGAGAGAGAGAAAGAGAGAGAGAGAGAAAGAGAGAAAGAGAGAGAGAGAGAAAGAGAGAGAGAAAGAGAGAGAGAAAGAGAGAGAGAAAGAGAGAGAGAAAGAGAGATGCACTTTAGCCTATTTTTTCTTCTTTGAAGAGAAGCAATTGCAGCCATTTTGAAATCCGTTTTTTTAAAGGTGTGGGAAGAAGAAATGTTATTATCCCAGCCACAAGATGGCGCTCTTCTGGTGACTAAGTTTTCTTTCAATGATATGAATCATCCAGGCGAGGGGGGGGGGGGACCGTTAGATTGGACTGGATGGTGAAAATTATACGGCATAATCCTGTTGACACACCGGTTTTCATTATATCACCAAAGTTAAGCAACGTTGAGTCGGTCAGTACCAGATGGGTGACCATTTAGGAATACGAGGCGTTGTATGGAGTATGGTGACATCTCTTTTAAAAAAAACTGCAGAAAGTCATGCTGCTAAAATAATTTTTCCTAACCGGAATATACATGTGACACCTGCTTGTGAATTTGATATTCCATTGGTACTTCCTCAGTTGGAGGAAGCCGACTCAACCTGCCTGGGGTGAATTTTGCACCAGGATAGAAGAAAATGGACACAATTGTGTCAGACTTTTCACACGGCAGTGAGTGTGTGTGTGTGTAATTAGAAAATAATATGGACAATGGAAATCTGTATATTAATAAAACTAGCAGACCTGCCACGGCGTTGCCCAGCAGTGTTCTTTTATTTATTTATAGTAAGCCAGCCCCCCCCCCCCCACTCACCTCCAAAAATATTAAGATTTTATTTTTAAATATAATCTATCATTATACTGAATATGAGTACATATCAGAATTATGATACAAATTCGTTTGACAGTAGCTTTGCTGCTGTCGGGATGAAGTAGGGTTCTAGTCAGTCCTAGGAGGTCCACCCTCCCAGGCTTTACCTTCTCTCTGAAAGGGGTTATTTTATTGCTAATCGCCTGAGGTGCCATTACCTGTGAAAAGCCGACGGGGTTGCTCAGGCATTTTTGTAGGCCACAGTGCTCTGGCTTCTCAAAACCACCTGACCTTGTGCCTAACCTCCTGGAAAGGAGGTAAATAACATAAATTTATTAACGTTTATTTCCTCAAGGCTATTTTCCTATACTTTAATGGCACAAAATACATGCTAAAATATACCTTAGTTCTGGGATTGAGTTGTTATGTTTGAAAAGAAAAATGTTTTAATTGTTCTAATTAGCCGTAATTTATAATTAACTGAACATGTCACCTATCTCTCTTTTTCGACTATCTATGTTGATTCAACCACTATCTAATATTTTCTTAATGTCTCTGTGAGCATTTAGAGAAAGAGAGAATCTTTTCAGCATCGTCATCTAATTTACATACATAGATTGTTCATGGCCTTGTTTAGATGTATTGTATTACTACGCATTACTATATACGTGCGTGTGTGTGTGTGTGTGCACACATACACACATTTTGTGTTTCAAAATTAATCGCAGACAGGTCTGTAAATTAGATGTCGAAATAATAAGTCTTTTTTTTCTATAAGTAAAATAAGGATACTAAAGAAGTAATGAAAGCTATGCAAGAAGAATGTTTTTAAAAAATGTCAGTTAATGAATTTTCTAATGAAATCAAAGCAGAATATGCGCTTGTGCTTGTGACCCAACGGTTTAGAACATCTTTGAAAGTTAGGGTTAAATTAGCACAAAATTATTTGGTTATTACGCCTAATAGTTCCGTCTCATAATCCATAATGATTGGTTAATTAGTTTAGGAGTGAATACTATACATAGAAATATATAAACATATACATACACTTAACTTCATATAGATATGTGTGTGTGTGTGTAGTAATAAGTAGTAGTAGTAGTAGTAGTAGTAGTAGTAGTAGTATAAATCTAAACATGGTTGTGAACAATCTTCCCCTGTGAAGGGTTAAATAAAGAGTTCAGTTTGAAATTATTTATAGGTTCACAGAGTTCGGCAAATATTCCCAACTTCAAAAAGATGTACCTAAAGAAGATTACAGCGAATCAACCAAATCCTCATCTCAAAAATCCCAAACACTATAATCATTTGGTGTTTAAAAAAAAATGTGGATGCAGTGACCCACGAGATAATTAGCATACCCCCCCCCCACTTTCTCTCCAAAAGCAAATTTGCAGTAAACAAATCTGATGATCTTTTGGGGTGGGGTGGGGTTCGACGTCAATATTACGACCTGTATATTAATAAAATTATTATATACTAGCAGAACCCGTCGCCCCGGCGTTGCACGGGAGAAATTAGTACCTATTGCATGACGTCAAATAACGGCCTATAGTTCTTTCTCCACCCCCACCCCCTATACCGTGTTGGCGAATGTTTTAAATAAAAAAAAAAAAAAAAAAATTGCAGGGTAGAATGGGATCGAACGCTGGAACTGTCGATCATTAAATCTCCCTTCTTAGCCAATGCGCCACGGTTACGAATTAAAAGTACATGTGAAAATAGGCTAATAACGCTATGCTTGTTTATTGACATGCGTGTTATGTTAACATTTACATTCTGCCGACCAAATGGAAACTTCAACAATGACACGGTGTAGGTCATTTTTTGATGAAGTAATTTCATTTGGGCAATTTTTCGATAATATGCGTGTTTAAGGTGTATGATTTTGAAAATGTAAATGTATCCGCGTCTACCAGTATCTTGGTGCTTATTGAATTAAATAGGAAGTCGATTCGATCAAGAAATTTTAGCCGCCATGTTGAATCAATAAATGTTGCAGGAACTGTGTTCGTTAATTTCATTCGCTTAATTCCGGAATGAATTTAAATGTAGAAGGTAGAATTAGATAGAACGTAATCTGATATTCGCGAATAAGGGAGCGGTTGTTGAGTTTTTTCGCATTGCTTAATATTATGTAGTAAAATAATGCCAGAAAAATACGAAATAACAATGGGTGCTTTATGAAAATTATACTGTGTGTATTAGTTCCCGGTGTCGATGAGTGTAGTCACAGTACAGAATTGTTAGGGAGAAAAGTTTTTACTACCACCTATATGGAGTTGGTATTTCAGAGAGTCGTGGCGGCCGGGCCGAATGTAATATTCAGTGTTAGTTTGGAAAGAAGAATAAGAGATATACTAAAACACGCTCGAGTGAATAAGTGCAATGTAATTGTGAGTTCAGTAGCCCATGATGCATGTGGTTATTTTCCTATTCTCCGAAAAGGTACAGGGGAAAAAGCGTCTATACTTTATATATTAGATTAGATAAAAATAAATAAAAAACCCTTTTGTAACCTTTATAACATTGGCATATACAAAGATTTCTCTCCCAAAATGAAATATCTCTTGGATTAAATATGGAAATCAGTAAAATCTTTACATCAAAACAGATTTAATTATCTACTTTTTAGAAAAAAAACAAGAAACCGGCTGACTTAACTTTATATATTAGATTATGAGACAACTTCTCGTGTATCTGTGTACACTTCACCTCTAACTTACGTTTTATTTACTATTTGTTGAAATAAAAAATGCAATAGAATAAAGTCAAACAAATTTTTCAATATTCAAGTCAGCTATTTTAATCTTTTGTTAAGAATGAATTACTTCATGACACTTCGAAATTTGAAAGGAATTTGGAAGCATTGGCTTAAAAATTTATTAGCAAATCCTCATGCATTAAAAGAGTGCAAGTATTTGAAGTTAGTTACATCCAACCATTTTATAAATAGATTTAAACATTTAGGTATAGTTTTATAACAATTTGGTTTAATTAATAATTTAATGACCAAACGATATGATAATAAAATTTAACTTAAAATCATATTTTATAAAATAATAATTTTGTTAAAAAATAAGCAAAATAAAAAAAAAATTGGAAGTAATCTAGTTCTATATAATCTTTACATCTAGCCACACTGATGAGTTGTAGAGATGATGAAACGTGCCTGTGGATAATTATATTTTATATATATCTATATATATGTCAATGTTTGTTTTTGCATTACAGAAATCGATATGTTAGCAGTTAGAACATTAAAATAAGCTTCAATAAGTGTTAAATTTTTCACAGAATCTAAAGACACCATTGAAATTTTCCTTAGATTCCATCTGTGGTCACTAGGAGTAATTATCGGTTAAGTCTATAAAATAACTGAAATATATTAGAATGGTAGAGAAATTAAATTCATTAAAAAAAAGATAAAATTAAAATAAAATTAAACAAATAATATTTCAGTGAAGAATGTATGTAAAAAAGATTTGAATATTTAAATAATTATTTTTATTGTATTTATAAAATTTAAAATAATTAAAGAAAAAAAAATTCGTTTTGATTCAGTAGAACGATCTGCCACTTTACAGAAACGTTAAGAAATGCAGCACCAATAAGTAATTGTTTTTTTTTAAAAACTTATTTCAAGGGAAAAAATTGTAAACATTATTATAATCTTCCGATATCCACATGAGCAACACCGGGTGAATACTGCTAGTGTGTCAATATATATATATATATATATATATATATATGCTCACCTATAGGTGGAGGAAATGATAATTTCTTCTTAGTGAACAAGCAATACTCTTCCGTAAAAAAAAAAAATTGAGTACTTTTGGTTATCAGTATCGTAAAAATGTAAATAAATGAATAGTTCTGTGCAGTTCTAGAAGGTCCACTCTCCCAGGCTTTACCTTTTCTCTTTGAGAAAGTTTATTGCTAATTGCCTGAGGTGTCCCTACCGGGGAATGCCGACAGGGCGATTAACGATTTTTTGTGGGCCAGAGTGTACACTCCTCTTGTGCGCTGGCTTTTCAATCCCCACCTTCGGACCTTGTGTCACATCTTCCCATGATGGGGGAGGGAAGGTTCTGAATAGAGTGCTTAACTCATGGATTGATTAGATATATAACGGAAGATTTTGTGCTTTAACTAGTGCTGGGACGATTATTCAAAATCAGAAAAAATCTTAACTTTTCGGGGTATCGGAACCGGAAAAATTGGTGCCTATTTTCCAATGCCAAAAACCATTTTTTGAATTGTGTGTGTGTAGTGGGGTTGTTTCAAAACTTTATTTTCCATTGCTGGTACTAATGATAAAATGGTAAATATTTATTGATTGTAAACTACCAGTAAAACTAAAATCGATATGCCCCCCCCCCCCACGAGTGTATTTTTACGTTTGTGAAAATATGTGCACATATTACGTTTTTTTAACAGTAATCCGAAATAAAAAAACAACAACTCTATAGCTAAATATCGTAAGGGAGTATTGGAATCGTCCCATCAGTAGTTTTGACAAGACTAAGCACCAACACACACGGCTGTAGCAACGCAGGTTTAGATGGTGAATAATTTTCACGACCACATAACCCCTAACATTTGGCCTCCCAGATCTCCAGATTTCAGCAGACAAACGGCATAATTGACATTAACAAAAAACATAAAAGAAAAACGAAGGACTCAACTCGTGCATCCTCTGGTTGATCTGAATCTTTTGGGATGACAACTACCATTTATTTTCATGCTATTTGCTCGACTGAGCTCCGATCCCTGTAAAACATTCAACAAAAACTTGCCTAGCTACAAACACTGTAAATAATTTTTCTTTCTTCATCTGTGTATTTGAAAGTAAACAGTTTTTTTCCAAGTCTGTGGAACACAATAGCATGGAGCTGCTTCCCAGCTGACTACAACATGGTCGTTTTAAAGTCCAATGTAAACAAATTCTTGTTGAGCCGTACTCTAAAATAATCAAATTCTGACCAGTTTCAACGATCGTTACCAATCATCAAGGTGTTGTCTCACTGTCCACATGACACACTTATTAACCCCTATCCTCGAGTCGCCTTTCGGCCTTAATAAGTGGTGACTCGTTAGTAAATAAAAAAAACAATATGGTTGGATTGCAGAAAGGATTGTGAATTTTATTAACGATTCCATGGAGGGGAGGGGGCATTTTTTTTTGGGGGGGGGGGGTCGCCCTGTATATGGGAGAGGGTCTAAATGTCTCCAAAACTCCCATGGATGAATTTCACTGTCCTTTCGTAGAATCTCAATTACACATATATTATAAACCTTAAACAAATAACACAGACTAGGGCAAAATAAATTAACAGGCAACTATAAGGGGGGGGGGGAGGGGGAAATCAAGATTCCCGGGCAATGCTGAGTAGATACAGCTGGATATTATATCTACAGGCTTCCTTTCAGTTTCGAGAGACAATGGATACCTACTTTAAAGGTGTGCATGCACGGGGAGTCTACAGTGAAGCAAGGGCTGCACAATCCCAACCACATCTCTTGTGAAATGGCATTGCTCGCGTTCAGGATGACGAGAAATAATGCCAGGATAAGCAGTGAAAGGTGGGAGTTTTCCAACTTCTAGGCTAGTTACATCATAATCAAGGATTGAGAGCCTCGGCTACTTGTAGTGTCATTAGAAATAGTCATAATACTAGTTGCATCATTAACCAGAATCATAATATTAGTAGTAGTATCATTACAACACAACATTATTGACTAGTGACTGTAAGAGGAATACTAGTTGAGATTTAGTACTGATACTTATCACAGACACTTGTGTCTGGGCATTTTTTTTGTTGTTGTTGTAGAGACAAACTTCGTTTGTGAATTGGTAACAATGAAAGGAACAAAAACCACAAGCCAAAAAACAAAATGAATGCTTGTGACGAAGATGCAGAATTCTCATATACCAAAACACTCCTGCACACACCCCCCCCCCTCCCAGCACAGCTTGCATCGTTCTCAACGAACACAATGACTAAAACGGGAATCCCGGTAAACATATTCTTGAAAGCGAACGGTAAAACGCTCTTTTAACATCTGAAGTGGCAGCTGTCTATAGACCAGCCAAGAGATGCGACACGCAAAATAAAGAAAGAAAACTGCAGCCAGACGGCGCATCAATGTCGGTGCAGCAGAAGAACGCGACAGCTCATCGGCATTCAATGGACCCTTAAGAATATTTCAATACAAATCCCGCCTTCTTCTACGTGCGAACTAATAAGATATCATAAAGCAGACGATCTTTTGTTATAAGAAAAAAAAAAGTTCTATGGTGAGGACTGCATCTTCAAGTGTACAGTACTTATTTATGGCTAGTAGGGTCACTCGGCGTTGCCTGGTGACATGGATATCAAAATGGAAGAGTTTTTTGTAGAAGAGCACCATCACGAAAGAAAAATTAGTTTGGGAAAAAATAAAATAAAATAAAAATAAAAATAAAAATAAAAATAAAAATAAAAATAAAAATAAAAAAATAAAATAAAATAAAATAATAGAATAAAAATAGAATAAAATAAAATAAAAATAAAATAAAATAATAGCACCGCCAGTCATTGCAGTGTGCGCACACACCCATGACCTACTTTTGAGAGTCCTGTTAAGACAAATATAGGTTCGGGTTATGTTGTAGAAAATGAAGAATAAATGCCACTGTAGAATGCCTCGTGGAACGGGGGACAGCTATCTATGCGAGTTTATGCGAACGGAGAAATATAAGGGAGACGATATCTTTATGCAAATACTCACTGTCATGAATGGATTCCATCCGTTTGAGTAATAAAACGGTTTTATACTACGACTCGCATTTTCGTACATTTTTTTTTTTGGGGGGGGGGGGGGGGGGGTATTTTTTCCAGTTCTTTTCTACAAAAGATTTCATCTTTGTTTTAAAACTCTAAATCTCCCTTCAACTGCCTGCTCCCCTCTTCTCTCTTTCTTACAACTGGCTCATTATAATAGAAAAAAAAAACACAACAAAGAAAAAGAAAGCTAACTGACTGACTTAGTTTCAGTGTTATTTTTGAAACAACTACCAGTAAGAATGCAGAAAAAGTACCCCCCCCCCCTCTACACACACACACCCACACACTAATTTGGTCCCTGGTGAAACCAAGGGAATGGATATTACAGAATATTTTTTACCATAACCGGGTTGGGGTCATACTAAATCAGATTATTGTAATGTTTGTATATGTATGTTAGTCGAACACACAGAATTATGACTTTTCCTTTACCTCATAGATTAGCTGAAGCAGCCATTTATGAAAGCTAACATACTAGAACTTTTATTAGATAAAAGGACTTAGATCCCTGATAGTAAATAATAGACTTCTAATAAAAAAGGGAGGGAAAAAACACAGATGTCAATATCTGTGATTGAAACAGGTACCTTTAGATCTCCAGTCTGACACTATACCATCTGAGCTATTTAACTTGGCTATTTATCATGTCATACTAATCAGTTATATTTGTATTGGTGGCAGTTGCTGCTACTATGTAGGTAATTATTATAAAAAAATGCATCCATTTTTTTAAAATCTTCCAAAACAAATCAATTATTTTTTTTTTAAGAAATTGAATCGAAATCCATTCTTTTTATTCTTAAGAACATAGACCAATTTTCTAAAACAAAAAAGAAACTTAAAAAAAAACTGATGAATCAGAATTAAATATAGATTTTATCAGAAGAAAGCTACCATAAAGATTTGAGAATCAGACTCATTTTATATATATATATATATATATACAAATTTTGAAAATGTTTACAAAATGTAATGATACAAAAATACAAGCATAAATGTTTAGTTATTTTGTTTCATAATTATGAAACAGTATTCAAGTTACAAGTTATGAAAAAAAACTAATAAAAAAGAAATTGGTTTGTAATTTAACCGCTATGAAATGATCATAAGAAAATCTAAACCACTTTCCTATTATGTTTTCCAATTTTTGAGAGGAGGTTTGATAATTTGGAATATTCAGACTACTATTCTCATCTTGGTTGGTTATTTTCACAACTTTTCAGCTGATGTCACCTCAGTGCATCTTTTTGAACTTGGGAACACATACGTATACAGAATTTGAAACTCAACCATTAATTCATGAGGGTAGATTGTTCTCATTCAGTCAGTCATGACGAGGTAGAAAGGTTAATTGTTATTCTTAGTTATTATTGCCTGTAGTAAAGACTCAGGACATAGTAGTTAAAGACATTGATTAACGATCAGTTGTAAGTAACAGTGAAAAGCTCTCGAGATGGACCAAACAACACCTTCGATCCTTACTACAACTACTAGCCTCAGAATTCTTCTTGCAGAGTCAATAAAACGATTTTTTTCAATAAAACGATTTTTTTCAATAAAATGATTTTTTTCAATAAAATAATTTTTTTCAATAAAACGATTTTGAAAAAAAACCCCAAAAAACTCTAGTTTCCTTTTTTTCTTTCAGTCAAACTTGCCTGAAGATTATATATATTAAGCTAAATTCCAGTGACCAAGTATTTATTCATTTTTTTTCCAAATCCAAAAAACTTTGGGTACATTTAGTATATATAGGGTGGGCAAAAATAAGGGTCCTATTTTTAAAAATTCATAACTTTTTTATTTATTGATTTTTTAAAATTTTTTTTTAGAATAAGTAAGGGACCCCTTCCGAAGCAAGCATGAGCCGTATTAGCCCTAAGGAACGTACCCTCATTTAGAAAACATTATTTTTGCTTAAAAAACTCAAAACAGTGTAAAAAACAATAGTTTTTGTAAGTTTTAAGTGTTTTTCGGCTAAAATTTGTTTTGTTTATTTCAAAAAATCTCGGAAGGGTCAGTCTACACACACATAAAGTTTGGTGAGTTTAACTTTTATTTTGTGGAAGTTATTCAAATTCAAGTTATTCAAATTTAAAGATAGGACCCTTATTTTGGCCCACCCTGTATAACAAAGTTATCTTGTGAGATTTTAAAAGTAGGACCTAATCACATTTAAGCTGACATATCAAACTTTGATTCTGACGAGACAATATTCATTTGTTATTGTTGTACCATGTTATTGGCAATATAAAAACATACTTCGCTACAGTTTATTATTAAAAAAAAAAAATTGTTTAGCCCCGACCTGATAATTGGTAATATTTTTTAAATATTACTGAAAAAAAATCAAAATCAGCGAGGGTAATAAATCATATTTTTTTAATTGAAGAATCTAAAAAGAATTGTCTCCATTCGTTTTCTGTAAAAGCTTTAAAAATGTGCAAACAATAAAAATTAGAATGATTTCATTGCATCCTAGGTACATACATATATATATATATATATATACTATACATACATACATACATACACTAGCAGGGCGACTTGATGTTGCTCGGGATTGAATGAGGATCACTACTATGTACTTTTTCATTATGCTCATACCACCATATTACTATTTTTGTTTTTACTGCCTCCCTTCTCTCATTTTGCCCCCTTAATCGGAAGAAACTGAAATGTTATAAAACGCTCTGAATTAATGTCTTATACATATGGTTTAAATTTCATTAAAATCGGATATACGTATTTAAAGTTTTAAGGGGTTCTGTCCCTATGAGTCACTTAGAGATGGGGGACACGTAGTTATTCAGCACATAGAGGGTAACAGAGATTCGGGACCACTTCCATTGTCTTCCCCGGAAATTGTATACATATGATATAAATTTAATCAAAATAAAATATATTTGAAGTTTTAAGAGGGTTATGCCTTAATGAGCCTCCCTAAGGGGTGCATTTAGAGATTTGGGAACACTTCCGTCGTCTTCCCTGATAAATTTTACATAAGAATACACTTTTAGATTTTAATAGATTCTCTAACCTTTCTTTCTATAGAGAACACACAAACATCACACACGCACAGATATTTAGTTTTATATAAATATATATATATATATATAGTTATGTAGTTGATGAGGAATAAACACAGAGGGTTCAATTAAGTTTATAATAGCATAATATATTATAGATAATAGCATAATATATTATAGATAATAGCATAATATATTATAGATAATAGCATAATATATTATAGATAATAGCATAATATATTATAGATAATAGCATAATATATTATAGATAATAGCATAATATATTATAGATAATAGCATAATATATTATAGATAATAGCATAATATATTATAGATAATAGCATAATATATTATAGATAATAGCATAATATATTATAGATAATAGCATAATATATTATAGATAATAGCATAATATATTATAGATAATAGCATAATATATTATAGATAATAGCATAATATATTATAGATAATAGCATAATATATTATAGATAATAGCATAATATATTATAGATAATAGCATAATATATTATAGATAATAGCATACAGTGAACCTTCGTTTAGTTATATTGATACTGGAGGTTTCTTCAGCTGTTCGACTAGGAAAATTATTACAGCTTCATCTTCAATCAGCAAAGTAATGGCAGAGTATTTATAAAAATTCAATGGCCAATTAAGAATATACTGACAGAGTTATGACCAAGGGCTCGGCATGGAAGCACAAAGAAAAAAATAATGGTTAAAATAATGGTTAAAATAAAGGGCCATGTATAAGAAATTTATAAATAACTAGAAGAATACCAATCACAGTAAAATTAATTCTCCGAACAGAACAGTTTTGCACCACTTTTATGTCCGTTTGTAAAGATTCAAATAGAGATATAATAATACGGAATCTTATGTCAAAAATCCGTATTCTAATTTTTATCAAAATCCATTATATAATTTTGATTCTAGAAAATGTTTAAAATTTAAGGCTTCAACTTCAGGAATCTTAAATGAAATGCAGGGAATCTTGTTTAATTGACTATGAATCAAATTCAATGCAAATCTGAAATATATGGATTTTCAAATGGGAAGTTGTACCCTAAAAACCCTTTAAAATACTCAAAGAAACTGAAATTTAGAGAATATTTATTAATTGATGTCTAATAACTATTGTTAAAATGTTACAAATTTCTGAGGTATCTGATTGTTCACGAACGGTTTCCACCTCGTCTTAACCCCTTTGCATAAAACTTAATATAGCCCACATTACCCAACTTTACTCCTAGCCGCTGTGTTCCAAATTCATAATAATCGATTAATTAGTTTAGGAGTGAATCCTATAAAGACAAATACATATAAGCTTATACACATGCCTAACTTTATAGAAATAGAGATAAAATGTAATATTAAAATATTAAGTGTTTGTTTTTTCATTTCATCCAAGTTATACCTATAGTATATTTTGTTAAAAGTTATGCTCCTCATTGGTGAGCTAGAATGGCCGTTGCTGATATAGATATGCTCCTCACATACGCACCCACCTGTATGTAATGACCTACTTCTATTCACTCATTACCTTCCACTTTCAAGAAATAAATATAAACTTTCCAGCCGGCCACACCCTAAACCTAAAAAGCCTCAGCCTAACAGTAATATCTTTTCTACAACACACCCTACATGATCCCCTTCCTCTTATGTATCACTGGGTTAGTAGGCCATATATATCCATCATTGATCTCTTACTTCAAGTTTACAGCCCTTCTCTCCCCACCCCACATCTCTCACACATACATTGGCTCTTCAATAAACAGCTGGTGTGAGAGGATAGGAAGGGTTGGAGGTGTTTGGAAGCAAAATCATGACTTCAGATGAAGATATTGATTCTTTAGGATCAACCTAGATTTTCTAGAGCAGCAAGTCCCAAGAGACTGCCCCCCCCCCCCCCCCCCGATCTACATGATTGATTTATGGAGAGAAATGCTTGGCAATGGGGTGGGAAAGAACGTTTGTATTCAGAAGAACTTCTTAAGTTGTCAGGATTTTAACATCTAACCCTTGGAAGTTATAAGCCATAATGTGTAAAAGACCCTGGAGAGGGAGGGGGAGCGGGGATTTAAAGAAATATTCCAAAAAGTCTTACAAAATGTTTTATAAAATGGCAGCCGTAATTATTTTTATTATATATATATATACATATACATATATATGATTATTTTTATTTACACAGACGTGTACAAAATCTGTCGCAGATTTTGTACATGTCTGTGTAAATAAAAATAATCATATATTAAAGCTCTATTTGATATTGAGCACTTTTTATAAACCCGGTTGAAATTCTTTGGATTACTACCCTGTGAATGTTTTACCTGAATTATCATTATTATTATATATATATATATAAATTATTTTCTTTAAAGACTACATCACAGCAGGACCTGGGGCCTTAATCTGACTGGTCCTAATAGATCGACTCGTCAGCACCATTTTGTTGCCGAAGACTCAGAAAAGTCTTCGGCAACACTGTATGTATAGTTTTTTAATAAAATAATTTATATTAGCTCTTGTAGAACCTACGATTGAACACTTTGATTTTTTCAACTAACTTGTGAAATATATATATATATATATATATGGCGGATGTTAATTGAAGAGTTCTCTTTTCATCAATAGTGCACAAAGTCATAAGCCGAAAAAAGACTTTTAAAGAAATAACAGCCACACTCAGTAGTTGCTGATATTCTGGTCACATGTCACCCCTTAATTGAAAGTATGTTTTTCTTTAAATCTTATATGCAGTTTCATTTGGTAATTTTGTCCTGTCGAAGCTTAGCCCATCCCAGTCTATAGCTGAAGCATATGCAGATAGGAAAGCTCACTTGTAGTAATACTATTTAACCCATAGTTTATGAGGGGGAGATAGAGGGGGGGGGGAGGGGGTACTAATTTTGGATTACATCTCTAGTTTTTAAATTTAATTGGCTTTGCAAACTCATTTTTTTTCCAATTAAAATAATCTAAGCTGAACTCGATGGATGACCAAGTTTTTTTTCTAATATGTCAATAATGAAATATGCTTAGTTTAACACTTCAGTTTTGCGGCATCATCGATCATCAGAAGTGTATCTGACTGGCATCAATCAAAAAGTGACCTTGAAGAATGAATAAAATTTATAAATGTGATGTCGCATTTTGCACGCTTAAAAACTGCAAATTACGTTTGGAGGGGGAAACAAAATTATATTAAATAAACAAGAATTTATAACTAAAATAATAAAAATAACATTAGAAACAAATTTTCCGACATTTTTAGCATTCCCTTTTCTATTATTAGTCAACCGAACAACAAACAAAATAAACATAAATTAAGATTTTTTTTTAGTCAAATCCTCGTACATATTGGACATTTTTAATAGAAATCAACTTTTCCTTATGTTTATATACTTATGTTAGTACTCTTATAGAGAACGCAGACTTTGCGTTGTCAACGTTTGGGCTGGTCTCGGAAGCACCCGAGAGTTTATGAAACTATTAACCAATCAGGTTGCAGCAAGCAAACGATAATTTTTAGAAGAAATTAATTTCTACGATCTGCAGCATGTAAAAAAAAAAGAAGAATTTCTACGATCTATGTCAGCGCATTGAATCTCCGGAAGGAGCATTGAGTTCTGTTGGCAACGGTCGCTTCTAGCGAAAGACTAAGCCTTATCGTAACCCAGAAAATGTCAAGAAAAAAACAAAAAATTTAAAAAAATAAAAAAAAAATAGCTAAAAACAGTTCTTTCTGTTTGTTATACAGGGTGGGCCAAAATAAGGGTCCTATCTTTAAATTTGAATAACTTCCACAAAATAAAAGTTAAACTCACCAAACTTTATGTGTGTAGACTGCCCCTTCCGAGATTTTTTGAAATAAACAAAACAAATTTTAGCCGAAAAAACACTTCTTAAAACTTACAAAAACTAAAGTATTGTTTTTTACACTGTTTTGAGTTTTTTAAGCAAAAATAATGTTTTCTAAATGAGGGTACGTTCCTTAGGGCTAATACGGCTCATGCTTGCTTCGGAAGGGGTCCTTTACTTATTCTAAAAAAAAATAAAAAATAAAAAAAATAAAAAAAAAAATCAATAAATAAAAAAGTTATGAATTTTTAAAAATAGGACCCTTATTTTTGCCCACCCTATATTTAAAACAAAAGCATTTTTTAAAAACTTTTCGTTGCACAAAAAACATTTTATTTAAAAACATTTGCTTAATGGTTCCTTTGACAAAATAAAAAATCTAATTAATAATAGTTGTTTAGGGTTAGGCGTTTGTTCGTTCTTTATTTTTAGATATGTATTTTACTTTTATTTTCTTCGTCTAACGTTTTTACTTTGCAACTTCTTTTGAACTCTCGGGCACTTCCGAGACCTGCCCGAATGTTGACGATGCAAAGTCACGGAAATGCGAGTCGTTCTCTATAAGAGTATCAAACTATTTTAGACAATCAAACTATTTTAGACAATCAAACTATTTTAGACAATCAAACTATTTTAGACAATCAAACTATTTTAGATCTAGATGAAGAGATAAAATTAGGAGAGGAAGCAAAACAGAGCTACACTGAATGCATAGGTTTAAGTAGGTTACAAGGATAAAATATTTTTGTTTATCAATGATGGCCAAATGTGGATAAAGCGTTCACTTTTAGTTCCAATATTTTATTTTTTGCTATAGCGTTTCAGTTATTTCCTAGCTGATACGAATCATCATCATAGACCTGAACAAACATTTTAAAAATTTCTATTTTATTGCGATTTAAAATAGAAAATAAATTTTAAAAAAAAGTTTTTAAAGCAAAAAAAAAAAGTATGAGAAACCTGACATTTTTTTGTTGAAAAATGTCATTTTATGCTTGCTTGTCCATAAGCAGCTGATTCCCATTTAAAAGACAGGAAGACAATGCTAAATGCATTTCAGGTGGAATCGTAGGTCTGGTCGCTTATTCCTCCTATACATTTTGATTATTTTAATCTCCATTTCAATATCAAGTAAACAGATTTAAAATCCAATTAAATTATTCGCGAGACCATATCTCTGCCTATTTGGAACATATTGTGACTTGTCGACGAACAAGATGCATAAACTCAGAAAAACAAAAAATATATAATACAAAACAATCAAACTGGCAGCCAATTACAGGTCAAGCCGACTTGTACCTCAACCGTCGGCGTTAATCATTTCACATTTTGTTTTAATCGATAATTCCACGTGGCTAATCAAGAATCACATTATTTAAACGTGCGTTGAAGCCGAAGTAAACAATTGTCGACCTAGCAGAAATAGGAAATTATGTAGTGCCAAAAATTGTAAACAGATTCAATGGTGGATTGAGCTTTTTGAATGATTAACAATTCAAGAGGAGAAAGAATGTGTGTTTGGCAAAATTATTAAAAATTTATCTGGTTTAATAAATAAGAATTTCAAGAAAAGAGAAAGGAGAGAGATAGAGAGAGAGGGAGGAGGAGAAGGGGGCGAAAGATAGAGAGAGAGAGGGCGGGAGAGAAGGGAGCGAAAGAGAGAGAGAGGGAAGGAGAGAAGGGAGCGAAAGAGAGAGAGAATGTGGTTGCAATGGAACCAACTTTTGTTCCCTTTTTGACCAAATTATTGGAGAAACGATTTAAAAATCCTCGGACCAACTTAACTGTCCACAGTGGAACAGCAAATAAGACACTGCCCAAAATCTGGAAGAACTCTCGTAATAATGGTGGAATTAGTAGAGAAGGCAACTCTTAACAACTTTGACATTTTAATGTGTCGTCCGGCTGACACATTTCAGCTAACTGGGACACACACACAACCGCCCATTGGCCGGGGAGGAGGAGGAGGAGGAGGGAGGTAGGGCGTGTAGGGTTGGTGTATGACGATGCTGTACAGTAATGACACACTTATTACTTACTGGCGATTTGCTGACACATAAAGAGGCTGCCATTCCTTCCTTCCAGACACACACTTGAACCTTGGGTGAAGTCAAACCCGTTGCAGATTGTGGCTAATTGCCCCCTCCCCCCTCTACCAGTTTTCTTCCTCCTTTTTCTGCAAACCAGTGGCATGAATCAGTTCAAGCCCATGAAAGGGCATCTAGGCTCTTAAGAATCGGTCTCTATTCCATTTGAAAAAAAGGATTATTTTCTTTTTTTTCCGTTCACTTTTTAAAATTATCCACCTATTATTCAAGGAATATTTCAAATAACAGCCGAGGGAGAAGAAGTTACGTAAGTTTCGTCTGATTTCTATGAAAGGGTCTAATATTTGAAATGGATATTACATATTTCTGCTATTATTTAAAAATAAAAAATTTTTATTTTATGGAAATCGCTCCAGACAAGGAGCTAACAAGAACAAATATGATCATCGCAAAGTGAGGAGATGCCTATTGGCCTTAGTCTTGAAAAGACCAAGATTATAGGTAGAAGGAAAACAGTCAGCAGGAAGAGAGTTCCACAAGCCTGCGATTCTTGGAAAGAAGCTACTGGAATAGAAAGCTGTATTACAATGAGGTATCAAAACAGCGAATTGATAGAGACCACTAGACCAACGAGTCAAACAAGCTGGAACAAAAGAAGCAGGGAATAGATCACATAATTCTGAAGAACACATGCCATAATAGTATTTATAGAAAAAAACTGAGACTAGCAACATCACATTTGTGAGAGAGAGGGTGTAGAGAAGAAGAAAGGGTAGGGCCAATCAAATTACAGATACGTTTCTGCACCCTTATCAAGAATCCTCAAATGGGACAGAGATTCACCATCCCAAATATGACAACAGTACTCCATACATGGTCTGCTTGTAGATTTGTAGATATAGAGAATAGCCTCAGGTGTGAGAAAGTGTTTGGAGCGATAGAGAGAACCGACTTAAGAGAAGCAGAAAGAGCATTATTATGAGAAGGAGAGGGGGTTGGCAAGAGGTAATATTTTGAAATACTGTATATATGGTACAGACAAAAGACAGCTATTTAAATGCCTAATTTGTATAACTATTTTTTAAATAAACAGTTCATAATAAATTAATGTTTGGTGTTATTCATTTGTAATTTTATTCTCCTATTTTCCTCTATATATGCAATAGTTTTGTCCATAATGGTAATTAATTAAAATGATTTTGTGTGTGTCTGTGTGTGTGTGTGTGTGTTAACACTCACCATCCAAAACAAACATGATATATCAAAATATAGTTTGGGTAAATAATTTCCAGTATTTATTCCAATAGTACCCAGTACACAAAAATATAAAAATGACAATAAATATCTTATTATATCTATAATAAATATTTATATATATATAATAAATATATCCATGTATATATATATAATATCTACGTATATATATATAATATCTACGTATATATATATAATATCTACGTATATATATTATAAATTTTGCTTATTTAACCTTTTACTTCAGTTTCATTTTTTATCTATTTTTCCAAAGTGTTTCATATATTCCTTAATGGTGTTATAATTTTGAATACACATTTGAATTTGCATTCAGATATAACACCATTCATGAAGATATTAAAATAATTCTGAAGATTGGATATACCATAAAACTGCAGTAAAGTGTTAAGATTAACTTAATTTATTATTAAATAATAATTATCGTTATAAAACTTTGTTCTTTTTCAGGATTTAACTCGAGAAAGATATTAATAGATCGAAAAGATGACAGACATATAGATAGATAGAAAACTAGATAGCTTAGAGATTTGAGACCACTTCCATTGTCTTCCCCACAAAATTTTACATATAAATACATTTTTAGTTATGTAGATTCTCTAATTTATCTTTCTATAAGGAACACACACTGGCATTTCTATAAATAAATTTTGTGAAATGCAATCTCTATACTAATAACATTGTGTGACTAATTCTCATGTGTGCGTTTATCGTCTCAATATGACTTGCACATTATTATTATTAGTTCCAGTTCTCTCCCTTGTATTTCTATTACTATTGTAACTCACCTGGTGTTCTACCATTAAAATTTTTACCATTTTAATTTTAGCTATTTTTATATGCTTCTAAAAATGGTTGAGAAATACTGCATTCAACGCACCTGTGCTAACAGGTGTAAATTAATAGATTCGTGGTGGGGGTGGGTGGGGGGGGGGTCGATGGAGGTGACACATTAATTCATCAGTGTCCATTATTATCAGATAACAATACCCCTTACCCACGTTTGGATCAAGTTTTTTTTTTTAAATCTATTTTTAGATGAATAAAGCAGGTTTAAGTCGGGATTAACATTTGCCAGTTGAGCCAACTTGAAACAAAATCTCTTAATCATTATCGTCTTTAGCCGAACCCGAACCCGAACCCTAACCCGGGGAAAATTTAATGCAGTTAAGATTGGATTTACTTGTTTCCCACAGAAGCCAGATATGGTACAAAAATAGAGGGTAAGGAAACCCAGCTCCTTCAAGCGGGCACCCTGGTTGGGTACAAAAATATCCAAGAACAGACCTGTCAACATTCCCAGTAGGGGTATCTCAAGCGATCGACAATAATTCCCTTCCTTCAGAAGGAAGAAGTAAAGCCTGGGAAGGAACACTCCCTAGGACCAAGCCGGACCATACCTAAATCAGACAAAGAAAGGTCTACTAACCAGCGAGGCAGTTCTGCTTTGTCAGAATGATATGAAAGATGAATCCTCAGCTCGTATGAAAGCAGTCATTCCGAAGGCAGTCGATAAAAATTTATCTATATCCATGATCTATATACTATTTAAGTTCTGTCGATCATGGTTGTCATCTTGCTTGCACACTTGATGACGTCATCATATTTGATTTAATGTCGATTTTACATGATAGCATGTGGTGGACAGCTTTTAGAAATTGGCTTCCAAACGAACCTATCTTATCAAGTTTTTATTTAAATTGCACAGCCTAAAGTTAGACAGATTTTCTTGGAAAGACATTTCCTTAATCGAGGCAAAAGTTTTCTAGGTTGGATGCCCTTTCTGATGCCAACCCGGTGAGGTGATGGGGACCAGTGCTTTTATCGAGACACCATCTCTCGGTGATTGTCCACCAAATCTAAAGAGTGCTTCACCTGTCATCATCTATCAAATGAAAGAGGGAAGGAAGAGATCCCTTACCTAGACGACTGGTGACCGAAAGGTTCACGAGACGTCTAATGGAGGTCTAAGAATACAAAAACTCTTGTTTGTTTGTTCCCATTCACACATGATGATGTCATCAATTAAAACAGAGCTGAGGGGATAACGTTAACTTCTCGGAGAAATTTCCTATTCTTATATAATTCAACGCATCTTGTCTACCAAATTAATATTCTAGTTGAAGTATCCGTCAAAGTGGGTTTCTCAAATCTTTTTCTTCTGCATGTCAGTTGAAAATGAGCTGTTTTATTTCTTTTTTTCTTAAAGTAGAAAAAAAGAAAGAAATTGTCTCGTGTGAGATTCACACCCTGAAAGATGGCATAAGACTGAACTTTATCATGGCCATCATACATTGGCCACGACTTTATCCACACAGCAACTGAACAAACGAAAATATCTTGTCTTTTAAACCTACTTATATAGTGTTTATGAATTCAGCACAGGTGTCTCTCCACATAGACCTAAAATAATTTCATCTCTCCACATAGATCTAACATAATTTCATCTCTCCACATAGATCTAACATAATTTCATCTCTCCACATAGATCTAACATAATTTCATCTCTCCACATAGATCTAACATAATTTCATCTCTCCACATAGACCTAACATAATTTCATCTCTCCACATAGATCTAACATAATTTCATCTCTCCACATAGATCTAACATAATTTCATCTCTCCACATAGATCTAACATAATTTCATCTCTCCACATAGACCTAACATAATTTCATCTCTCCACATAGACCTAACATAATTTCATCTCTCCACATAGACCTAACATAATTTCATCTCTCCACATAGATCTAACATAATTTCATCTCTCCACATAGACCTAACATAATTTCATCTCTCCACATAGATCTAACATAATTTCATCTCTCCACATAGATCTAACATAATTTCATCTCTCCACATAGATCTAACATAATTTCATCTCTCCACATAGATCTAACATAATTTCATCTCTCCACATAGATCTAACATAATTTCATCTCTCCACATAGACCTAACATAATTTCATCTCTCCACATAGATCTAACATAATTTCATCTCTCCACATAGACCTAACATAATTTCATCTCTCCACATAGATCTAACATAATTTCATCTCTCCACATAGATCTAACATAATTTCATCTCTCCACATAGATCTAACATAATTTCATCTCTCCACATAGATCTAACATAATTTCATCTCTCCACATAGACCTAACATAATTTCATCTCTCCACATAGACCTAACATAATTTCATCTCTCCACATAGACCTAACATAATTTCATCTCTCCACATAGATCTAACATAATTTCATCTCTCCACATAGATCTAACATAATTTCATCTCTCCACATAGATCTAACATAATTTCATCTCTCCACATAGATCTAACATAATTTCATCTCTCCACATAGATCTAACATAATTTCATCTCTCCACATAGACCTAACATAATTTCATCTCTCCACATAGACCTAACATAATTTCATCTCTCCACATAGACCTAACATAATTTCATCTCTCCACATAGATCTAACATAATTTCATCTCTCCACATAGATCTAACATAATTTCATCTCTCCACATAGACCTAACATAATTTCATCTCTCCACATAGATCTAACATAATTTCATCTCTCCACATAGACCTAACATAATTTCATCTCTCCACATAGATCTAACATAAATGTTCTTATATTTATTTTAGACAAGGCTCCATTAATAAAATAAAAAAATAAATAAAATCTTTACTTTTATGTATTTTTATTTTTTTTTACTGGTAAAAGGTTCATATCATTATGTTGTTCAGTCAGCTAATAATAGAAAATATTAAACTAGAAGGGAACGTTAAAAGTGTCAGAATATTTGTTTCTAATCTGATTTTTACATACTTTTAATTATTAATAATGTGTTTAAAAAAAGGTTTAAGAACTTCTGACATCGATAAGGACATCGGATCGAAGGTGCCGACTCCAAATCAGCGCTTAGTTTGGTGCTTAGATCAACCGTTTAACTGTGATGCCGCGACACACACACATACATACACACATACATACACACACACATACACACATATGGATCACTTTGCTTTACATATAGAGATTTATACATTTGTCTTATTAAAATCAAAAGATACAAAATTCAGTCGGACCTGTGTAAAAATGAGCAGAAATAAGGCTGTCAGGTACTTGAAAGCAACCAAGCAGAAAGGGAAAAGTGTTCAAAAAATAAAGCTGACTAAAATTATCGGCTTTGAAACGAGTGACTTACAAGAATCGTCTTTTCAACCATCAAATCATTTCTCTGATAGATCTATAAAAATAGATGTTGATAGGCAGAAGTCTGAAGAACATCTATAACAAATGGAGATTTTGTACCTGTCTGTCTGAAGCCGAACTATACTATTACTTCTATTAATAGTAATATCTTTTAATGCTGATTTCAGAGGGTGGATAGTGTATCATATGTTCGTTTGTCATGATACCATCCTCCCAGGTATGACGTCCTTCCTGCTGATAGCGAGATATTTGTTACGGTTAGAAGAAATAAAATTATCGACCGCATAACGCTACACAGGTATTATTGTCTAATAATGGTAATTATACATAGCAATATATATTTTTGATTGCTTCAAAGTATTTTGGGGTCTCTTGCACTTCGTAGTACTGACTTAGCTGACTTGTTTCCGGAGAAACCGAAATGCATTTTAGTGATTTTTGTAATTAAATTATTTTTAATATGATTTAAAATGGTATGCTATTGTATTTTTGATTTCAATATACATTCGATTAATAGTTAAAAAAAAAAAAAAAAAAAAAAAAAAAAAAAAAAAGGCATATAGACTGTGTCCTCCCCAAATTTGTTAGCCAATAATTTTGACAATTCTTGTTGAAATTGCATCAAATTTTCACAGAATGTATAGAAACAGATAGATTTTATATTTCATGTTTAATTTTTGTTCCGTTTCAGTTTGCGTCATGCTGTTCACCTCCAAAGAGAAGTCATTTTGCGTCTGGGAATATGCTCGCACACAGTCACATAAGACTGTGCAGCGTGCCTTCAATGATAAATAAATTTGGACTTTGTAGCAAAAATTTAAAGAGAAATATATAATGGCCTCCGTTCAGTCTCGAAATACAATGGATGCCCCAGGTAAGAGTGTCTGCACGTGTAATAGTGAGGGCAGAGGTGTGCAATCTGCAACCATTCCTCTCCTGAGACGGCACTGCCGACTCAGGAGAGAAATATATATATATATAAGTTATGAAAATATATTTCTGTGTAGCTGAATTGCAAAGAATATATTTTCATAACGTACTACCTAGCATCATTGAACATCGATGAAGTAAATACTGAAAATCGACACATATTATATTATATCTCCCTATAACATTTTATGTAGATACATGAAATAACATATAATATATATATATATATATATATATATATATATATATATATATATATATATATATATATGCAGGTCTGGTTGAATACCACAGAATTTTCGCATTTTAAAATTTTCTCCGGTTGTAGTTGGTATAATATTCCTCCAAGGTTCTTATTTCAGACCTGCATAAATATTGACTTATTGAGAGAGAGAGAGAGAGAGAGAGAGAGAGAGAGAGAGAGAGAGAGAGAGAGAGAGAGAGAGAGAGAGAGGTGTGTGTGGAAAATCCAATCAAATCAAGTTATATGTTGAGAGTTTATATTTTGTCTTTATTATTAAAAGACTTCATAAGAAATAACTAATGATTTTATTTATTTATTTATATATAATATATATATATATATATATAGATATCTATATATATATATATATATATATATATAAAAGTTTTTTTGTTTCTTATAGAAATCGCTATGTTAACAGTTAGAAAATTCAAATTAGTTTTTGTAAGGTTTTAATTTTTCAAGTAATTTAATGGCACCATTCAAATTTTGGATCAATTCCAATTAGCAAGGATGCAATTGAAAATAAAACTTATACCAAGATCAAAAACACTGCGTCTAAAGTAAAAACATTTAGGAATCCAATAGCGATATTCTAGACTGTCTCACTTAATTTTAGAAAACAAAACAATGATAGAATGGCATTCAGAACTGGAAGCAGGAGTACACAAGGTTCTCATTACTTCCCGAGCAACACTGGATTGAAAGAGGATCTGGTAGACAATCATCAACATCAGAAGAGATGGTTGAGCAAATTTGGGAAAAACTCTTGCAAAGTCTCAAGAAGTCTGCCAGGAGAACACGGTTAGAAACCCAGTTTCTTTGAATGACGGTTTAGCATAGCTCGAGGAAACGAAACCCTACCGTCTGCATCTCGTTCAGGCTTTAAACACAGATGACAAACGAAAGCGTCAAGCATTCTATGTTGACATGTTACAGAAAGTTGAAAACGAGTTCGACAAACGTCTAATTTTCAGGGATAGAACCACATTTCTAAAGAATAAAAAAAATGGTACTTGATGCCCCCTTGCTAAACACTCATCATTATAAGATGAAGGATCAAGGGTAAGTGGAGTAATCTTGGGAAAGGAGTGGCCCCCTCCCCTGCATCTTGGTGTAGCAGCCAATGAAAAGGGAGTTTTTAAAGTCATCCTCGACTACTTTCAGTTATTTTTACTTGATCAAAAAAAATAAAAAATAAAAAAAATAAATAAATAAACCAGTGTCGAATCCCTAAAATCATCTTGCGACCAACACTGTCTGGCTTGCCTTCAAGCTGCAAGTTCACCACACAGCGGTGCATGGTTAACAGCCTTCCCATCATCGGCTGTTGGTAACCTGGTTGATGACGATTGCCTGAGATTCGCTGTAGCTCTGCGCACAGGTTTTAAAGTTTGCAGCAGTCACAGGTGCCGTTGTGGCCAGCTGGTTTACATATATGGACTCCATCCATTTTCATGTAGAAGGAGCGCCAGCAGATTTCCTAGGCACAGTGGTCTCAATGATATCATTCGACAAGCACTAGACATCGCTGGCTTCCCGTCGATCCTCGAACCGGTTGGCCTTGACAGAGGTGATGGCAAATGACCTGATGGCCTGACAGTGTTTCCTTTTACAAACGGTAAGTCATTGATATGGGATGTGACTTGTAGCGACACTTTGCGCCCTCGTCAGTTATAGAATCGGCAACAAACCCTGGACATGAAGCAGAGTCGCAGAGAGCTGCAAGCGGTCAAAATATGCCAATCTTCGACAGATTTGTATTTCAACCGATCGCTGTGGAGACGAGTGGAGTGATTGGCTCTGCCACATGCGACTTCCTCGGCAGCCTTGGTCTATTAATGATGCGTAACACCGGAGACAATCGCGAATTGTCTTGGATTTACGAGCACCCCTCTAGCGCCATTATTCATGGAAACGCCTTGAGTCTGCTCTCGGCCTGCCAAGCCAGCTGGACATTCGAAGAAAACTATGGACTGTGATACAATTATATATAAGGAATCAGGATTTCTCGATATTGAACTAAACAATGTCCAAGTGACGAATAAGGGATTTATTGAATTAGTTATTGAATTATTAATCTTATAGTTTACTTTTTCACCGAATTGATCAGTGTAATATATTTGCTTCTTATTTTTTATTTGTGATTGAATAAAACTTCATTAATAATATAAAAATAAAAAATAAAATAAATAAATGCAAAATAAAAACGACCCCCCCCCCCCCCCAAACAACATCAGGTATGTACAGTGAGTTGCCTGTAAAAAATGTCCCAAGTGCACAAGAACACTAGGGACCCAATAATTTGGACCTGTGTTGTATTTTGTTCTTGTGAGGAGAATAAATAAGCTCATCTTCAAATAACACTCCTTTTGGTTTACCCCCTCCCCCTTCCTTTATTACTTTTTATGGTTTTGCTTTTAAATGATATGAATCAGTTCTAGCAGCTAAATGTGAATAGTGGGGTGTGTGTGAGAGGGGGGGGGGGAGGCTGCCAAGGAAACCAGGAGTCACTTCAACCCATCTCACTTTCTTTAAAACTTCAACAATAGAACTAACTTTTCTAACAATCAAAAACAGTAACTAATGTAATAACTCATGCAATGACCAACATGAGACACAGACAGACTTGCAATTTTAAAGGAGATAATATATATTCCTTTCAGTAGTGGAACACTTTAACGACGGCTGCCTTTAAAAAGGATTAATGTCTCGCTGATTTACCGGGTTGTTGATAACAAATATTTATAAATCGCCGCAATGTTGCATCCCTGCAAGTACTTTAATGGAATGTGCTGCACCAGTAATCCCTCGACATAAATACTCCCAACTAACCTGTCAATCAGTAAGATCCCACCCTTTCACTGTTGAGGTCCCTAGATGCCGGGGGGGGGGGGGACTACTCTAATAGCTTCTTTCCTTGAACTGCTAGCCTTTGAAATTCCCTTCCTGCTTCCTGTTTCCATGACCGTACTAACATTCAAAAGTTTGAATGTAATGTGAACAAGCATCTTGTGGCATAGATCTCCACTTGGGATACCTTTAATTCAAAGTAGCCCTTACGTCTCAATAGCATTATGCCTTGTTTGGGGCGAATAAAAGTTTATTCATATATATATATATATATATATATACAGGGTGGGCAAAAATAAGGGTCCTATTTTTAAAAATTCATAACTTTTTTATTTAATTTTTTTTTTTTTTTTTTTTTAGAATAAGTAAAGGACCCCTTCCGAAGCGAGCATGAGCCGTATTAGCCCTAAGGAACGTACCCTCATTTAGAAAACATTATTTTTGCTTAAAAAACTCAAAACAGTGTAAAAAACAATACTTTAGTTTTTGTAAGTTTTAAGAAGTGTTTTTCGGCTAAAATTTGTTTTGTTTATTTCAAAAAATCTCGGAAGGGTCAGTCTACACACACATAAAGTTTGGTGAGTTTAACTTTTATTTTGTGGAAGTTATTCAAATTCAAGTTATTCAAATTTAAAGATAGGACCCTTATTTTGGCCCACCCTGTATATTGTGTGTGCATTTAGGCAGCATTTTCTCATTTATGCAAATATTGTTAAAAATAACAGAATTCGTCTGTTTAATTATACCTTTTATTTTTTTCACTTTTTCTGATGTTTTTTTTTTGTATTAAAAATCAAAAATATTAAATGTTCCATAGGTTTTACGAACCTTTTCGATTGTCGAATCATCCTCAGGTGTCAATGACACCTGAGGATGATTCGACAAAGAATCGAAAAGGTTCGTAAAACCTATGGAACAAAAAAGCTGGAGAAAGAGAATTTTTATAAAGACGGCGGAGAAACGCGCAGAGAAAGTTTTTCGCATTGTCCCAGGAAAGTCGTTGACAATTTAAATTCAGCAACGCTGGAGTGGCATCACAGAATCACATTACGTTAAGCATTTTAAAATGTTACCACTGGTTTCATACGTAATGTTATTAATTTTAGGTTGTTGTGCTTTTATGTAGATAGCTTCCGGTATTTTCAATTTTAAAAAATTGGTTTTGGAATGTATCATTTTAGTGTAATTAACTAGAATTTGTCTTAAATCAGAGGGAGGGCAGTTATGTTCTTGCTGATGTTGGTAAATTGAGCTAGACTTTACAAAATGCATGGTGAGGCGGCAGGATAGGGTAGTGGTTGTAAAACCAATGTAGCTATTAGCTTTATTATTATTATTGGAGTTACATTCTCCCAAATGGTATTTAAACTTATAAATAACATTGGTTCTTTCTAGTGGTTTTTAGGTTCTAAATTTCTTATAGAAAATAATGAGTCTAATTTTATTGTTATCTGTGTATAATATTTTTCAGTATACATGTGTGTGTGCGTGTGTATTTAGGCAGCATATTTTTATTTACTAAACAACAAGGAGTGATTTTGCTTGATAAGACTTTTTTTTTCAATTTTCGCTAGTACTTTCGATTTGATTCATGAAATCGTCATCAGGTGGGGTTAGTGTTGGTGTGTTTAAAACTATGTCTTCACTGTTGAGGTTGTTTTTTTTTAATGGCTTAATTCACTGTTGAGGTTGTTTTTTTTTTAATGGCTTAATTCACTGTTGAGGTTTTTTTTTTTAATGGCTTAATTCACTGTTGAGGTTGTTTTTTTTTAATGGCTTAATTCACTGTTGAGGTTTTTTTTTTTTAATGGCTTAATTTACTGTTGAGGTTGTTTTTTTTAATGGCTTAATTCACGGGTGAGTTTTTTGTAATGCCTTAATTCACTGTTGAGGGTTTTTTAATGGCTTAATTCACTGTTGAGGTTTTTTTTAATGGCTTTATTTTGCCAAAAAAAAAAAAAAAAATTTGCAATCTTCTACATTCGACTGCTCAGTATTATGCTTTTTTCTTTTTAATGTTTATTAACCTCCGCAGGAAAAAAATGATATGTGGCAAAATACAATCTCTGCATGAATACAATTTTGTTCACGTGGATTCTTTTATCTTGTCACTACTTGCAATGTCAAACTATTTCTGGATCAATCCCATTTTAATCATGTAAATTACTTAAATTGAAACAGTGACTTAACACTTTTTAGTATCCTCATTTACCTCTTGCAGGAAGTCCACGTGTCAAAAAAAACCAAAAAAAACCAACAACCTGTATTCAGGCAGAGGTTGTTTTTCTGCAACATGAACTGAGGCTTAAAATCATTCTTTTCTATTTTACTCAGAGCCCGGGTCCTGCTAGTATATATATATATATATATATATATATATATATATATATATATATATATATAAAATAGAGTCAGCCTCACCCCAACTTTTTTTTTATACGTAATAAAATATTGGTCTGTGTTCTAAAAAAAAAACATAAAAAATGTATTTCCATCACACCGTCCGCATAACACCGGGAACAAATTTAATAACACACAATTTTTCGATATTCACCAGTGGCTATTTTAAAGTGGATTCTTTAAAGAAATATTTTTCAATATTTTATCTATTTACGGAATATAATTGAGATAAAGCTAAAATAAATGATTACAATAATATATAAATATGAAAACAAAATATAGAGACTAATTTCTGAAGAAACAAATCTGAACCTGAAATCAATATATCTAAAAAGAAAAAATTAAAAAAATGATTACAATAATTGTAGTTGAAAACAATATATCATAATATTCGGTTTAACATCTGCTTTACATGTGTTGAATTGATTTTCAATTTAATCTATCGCTGGCCAGATTTTTATTCGTCCCTTTACTCTCAAATCCATCCTTATCACTTCCCCACAAGTGTTTCTGCCACCGAAACTGTTCTACATCTCCTAACTCAAGCACCGACATCCATTCTTTCAATGTGACCAAACCAACAGCCTTCCGTTCTGCCCACATCTCCAGATTTAATCTTCCTCCGAGATCATCAGATCGAAGCTTGTCTTTAAGACTCATCCATCCATCGTATCATTCTTATATAATCATATTGCTATATGCAACACATATTTTAAACACTCACTAGCTAGGTTTCACTTCCATACATCATCACACGGTGCACATGTGCCTGATAGACTCTTCCCTTGGTCGACAGCGGTAACGCTCTGCTGGTTAGTAATGGCAGAACGTCCCTGAACTTACTCCATTCATTCCTAACTCGTGTAATCACACCAGCTCCTCCTCCTTGTGCTTCAAAAGACCAGCAAGTTCATGAAAGCCAATTAAATATCAAAAATATTTAGACGAAATCCAAAATTAGTCTCTCTCTGCTCACCATATCTCCTTATCTGTTTTTCTCTCTACAGATTAAATAGTACTAATAATAGCAAGTGATATTCTATGGTTTATACTGACCTATTCCGATCTCCTGTTTTATAGTTAGTTTTATTACATTTGATTGTAAATAGAGAGAGAGAGAGAGAGTGAGAGAGTGATAGAGAGAGAGAGTGATAGAGAGAGAGAGAGAGTGATAGAGAGAGAGAGAGAGTGATAGAGAGAGAAAAGAGAGTGATAGAGAGAGAAAGAGAGAGACTACAAAATAAGAGCCGTGGGAAATAAAAAAACATAATGAGAGAGGGTGAATGTGATAAAATGTGAACCTTAGTAAGAGATGGGTGACTTGCTGAGTAAATTGCAAATTACAACTAATTAAAATGTATTTTTTCAAACATAACTCAATCCCAAAACTAAGAAATGTGATTATAATGCATAGGAAAAAAGCCTTAGAAAAACAGTGATTAACTCAGCTTTAGTATAGTAATGGATACATTGTATTATTCGTACTATTATTCTCATTTGCGTTTTTTTTCATAACATTTCGGCCGGTGTAACCTCCGATCTTCTTCGAGTGCATCTTTTATAACATGAGAACTTTCTCGTTAAAATTCGGGAATCTGTACGGAATTTTTAACAACCCTTTTTTATTTTAGTTGTAAATAAAATTGGATCACGATACTGCTTGTACCCTGACTTCCACGGGACAGCGAATTAAAGTGAAAGGTTGATTAGCCTTAAATGATAAAATTCGATGGATGGATGAACGGCCCAAAAGTTACAAGTCTTCAATGAACAGGACCTTCAACGAACACCAGTTATCGCAATGGGCAAGCAATCTTACAATAGCAATCAACTATAACTATTTATCTCAATATTTTATAAAAATATTTATCTCAATATTTTATAAAAATATTTATCAATATTTTATAAAAAATGTCACCCAAGAAAAAAAATAATGAAATTACAAAAACCAGAATTGAAGAGATGAGAAAGACAGACCTGGAGTATAAAGCCATTTTACGATCTTAGACAAAAAAAAAAAAAAAAAAAAAAAAGGTGCTACTTCCTTTTCAACAGTGAAAAGAATTGGTAAACAATAGAAATAAATAAATAGGTAATGTGAAAAGGAAGACAAGCTTAGGTCGCCCCAAAATCATCAACAAGAGATGACTCAAGACTGAAAATGACAGCTCTTCGTTACAGGAAAGACACCTTTACAAATTTCGCTAAGAGGTTCAAAACCGGAGAATGTAAGTCTCTTTGTTGAAGAACAATGAAAGAAAACGAGATATCTGCAAGACAAAGTGCATAATATTCTTTGTTATCACAAAAGAATATTATGCACTTTGTTACTTTCTTACTGAATATGCCACTTTCTTTCTAAAATGGTTTCTGAGAGTTATTTGGTCGGGTGAGTCGCAGTTTTCTCTGGTGAGTGATGTTTCAGATCAGGTGTCTTCAAACAGTTAAGCATGCAAAAGGAGGAATTATGGTTTGGAGTGCATCTTCATCACTTGGTATTGAAGAGCTACTTTAGTGTGAAAAGAGCATCAACACTAAAGAATATTTTAGAACATGGATTAATTCCGACAGTTCAAAAGTTTTTTTCCTTCCTGTTCCCGACGAAAATGTCCTGTTTCAGCTCATACTGCAAAATTACCTAAAAAGTTGTTGGATGATAACTCTTTTCCAAGAATGTTCTGGCCCGGACCAAATCCTGATCTTAACCCGATCGAAAACTTAAAAGAAAATTGTCTTCTAGAAAATTTGCCACCAAAAAGTCACAGGAAGAGGCAGTAAAAGAAGAGTAAGAATGTAAGAAACTGATAGACAACTTCCCAAACTAAATGGCAATTTGTTATGGAAGGCACGTGAAGGAGCTATCCAGTATTAGTTAAATGCCAATTTGTTATGGAAGGCTCGTGAAGGAGCTATCCAGTATTAGTTAAATGCCAATTTGTTATGGAAGGCTCGTGAAGGAGCTATCCAGTATTAGTTAAATGGCAATTTGTTATGGAAGGCTCGTGAAGGAGCTATCCAGTATTAGTTAAATGCCAATTTGTTATGGAAGGCTCGTGAAGGAGCTATCCAGTATTAGTTAAATGCCAATTTGTTATGGAAGGCCTGTGAAGGAGCTATCCAGTATTAGTTAAATGCCAATTTGTTATGGAAGGCTCGTGAAGGAGCTATCCAGTATTAGTTAAATGCCAATTTGTTATGGAAGGCTCGTGAAGGAGCTATCCAGTATTAGTTAAATGCCAATTTGTTATGGAAGGCTTGTGAAGGAGCTATCCAGTATTAGTTAAATGCCAATTTGTTATGGAAGGCTCGTGAAGGAGCTATCCAGTATTAGTTAAATGCCAATTTGTTATGGAAGGCTCGTGAAGGAGCTATCCAGTATTAGTTAAATGCCAATTTGTTATGGAAGGCTCGTGAAGGAGCTATCCAGTATTAGTTAAATGCCAATTTGTTATGGAAGGCTCGTGAAGGAGCTATCCAGTATTAGTTAAATGTTAATTTGTTATGGAAGGCTCGTGAAGGAGCTATCCAGTATTAGTTAAATGCCAATTTGTTATGGAAGGCTCGTGAAGGAGCTATCCAGTATTAGTTAAATGCCAATTTGTTATGGAAGGCTTGTGAAGGAGCTATCCAGTATTAGTTAAATGCCAATTTGTTATGGAAGGCTCGTGAAGGAGCTATCCAGTATTAGTTAAATGCCAATTTGTTATGGAAGGCTCGTGAAGGAGCTATCCAGTATTAGTTAAATGCCAATTTGTTATGGAAGGCTCGTGAAGGAGCTATCCAGTATTAGTTAAATGCCAATTTGTTATGGAAGGCGCGTGAAGGAGCTATCCAGTATTAGTTAAATGCCAATTTGTTATGGAAGGCGCGTGAAGGAGCTATCGAGTATTAGTTAAATGCCAATTTGTTATGGAAGGCGCGTGAAGGAGCTATCCAGTATTAGTTAAATGCCAATTTGTTATGGAAGGCGCGTGAAGGAGCTATCCAGTATTAGTTAAATGCCAATTTGTTATGGAAGGCGCGTGAAGGAGCTATCCAGTATTAGTTAAATGCCAATTTGTTATGGAAGGCTCGTGAAGGAGCTATCCAGTATTAGTTAAATGATAATTTGTTATGGAAGGCGCGTGAAGGAGCTATCCAGTATTAGTTAAATGCCAATTTGTTATGGAAGGCTCGTGAAGGAGCTATCCAGTATTAGTTAAATGCCAATTTGTTATGGAAGGCTCGTGAAGGAGCTATCCAGTATTAGTTAAATGATAATTTGTTATGGAAGGCTCGTAAAGGAGCTATCCAGTATTAATTAAATGGCAATTTGTTATGGAAGGCGCGTGAAGGAGCTATCCAGTATTAGTTAAATGCCAATTTGTTATGGAAGGCGCGTGAAGGAGCTATCCAGTATTAGTTAAATGCCAATTTGTTATGGAAGGCGCGTGAAGGAGCTATCCAGTATTAGTTAAATGCCAATTTGTTATGGAAGGCTCGTGAAGGAGCTATCCAGTATTAATTAAATGGCAATTTGTTATGGAAGGCTCGTGAAGGAGCTATCCAGTATTAGTTAAATGGCAATTTGTTATGGAAGGCACGTGAAGGAGCTATCCAGTATTAGTTAAATGCCAATTTGTTATGGAAGGCTCGTGAAGGAGCTATCCAGTATTAGTTAAATGCCAATTTGTTATGGAAGGCTCGTAAAGGAGCTATCCAGTATTAGTTAAATGCCAATTTGTTATGGAAGGCTCGTGAAGGAGCTATCCAGTATTAGTTAAATGCCAATTTGTTATGGAAGGCTCGTGAAGGAGCTATCCAGTATTAGTTAAATGCCAATTTGTTATGGAAGGCTCGTGAAGGAGCTATCCAGTATTAGTTAAATGCCAATTTGTTATGGAAGGCTCGTGAAGGAGCTATCCAGTATTAGTTAAATGCCAATTTGTTATGGAAGGCGCGTGAAGGAGCTATCCAGTATTAGTTAAATGCCAATTTGTTATGGAAGGCTCGTGAAGGAGCTATCCAGTATTAGTTAAATGCCAATTTGTTATGGAAGGCGCGTGAAGGAGCTATCCAGTATTAGTTAAATGCCAATTTGTTATGGAAGGCGCGTGAAGGAGCTATCCAGTATTAGTTAAATGCCAATTTGTTATGGAAGGCTCATGAAGGAGCTATCCAGTATTAGTTAAATGCCAATTTGTTATGGAAGGCGCGTGAAGGAGCTATCCAGTATTAGTTAAATGCCAATTTGTTATGGAAGGCGCGTGAAGGAGCTATCCAGTATTAGTTAAATGCCAATTTGTTATGGAAGGCGCGTGAAGGAGCTATCCAGTATTAGTTAAATGCCAATTTGTTATGGAAGGCTCGTGAAGGAGCTATCCAGTATTAGTTAAATGCCAATTTGTTATGGAAGGCGCGTGAAGGAGCTATCCAGTATTAGTTAAATGCCAATTTGTTATGGAAGGCTCGTGAAGGAGCTATCCAGTATTAGTTAAATGCCAATTTGTTATGGAAGGCTCGTGAAGGAGCTATCCAGTATTAGTTAAATGCCAATTTGTTATGGAAGGCTCCTGAAGGAGCTATCCAGTATTAGTTAAATGCCAATTTGTTATGGAAGGCTCGTGAAGGAGCTATCCAGTATTAGTTAAATGCCAATTTGTTATGGAAGGCTCGTGAAGGAGCTATCCAGTATTAGTTAAATGCCAATTTGTTATGGAAGGCTCCTGAAGGAGCTATCCAGTATTAGTTAAATGCCAATTTGTTATGGAAGGCTCGTGAAGGAGCTATCCAGTATTAGTTAAATGCAAATTTGTTATGGAAGGCTCGTGAAGAGGCTATCCCGTATTAGTTAAATGCCAATTTGTTATGGAAGGCTCGTGAAGGAGCTATCCCGTATTAGTTAAATGCCAATTTGTTATGGAAGGCTCGTGAAGGAGCTATCCAGTATTAGTTAAATGCCAATTTGTTATGGAAGGCTCGTGAAGGAGCTATCCAGTATTAGTTAAATGCCAATTTGTTATGGAAGGCTCGTGAAGGAGCTATCCAGTATTAGTTAAATGCCAATTTGTTATGGAAGGCTCGTGAAGAGGCTATCCAGTATTAGTTAAATGCCAATTTGTTATGGAAGGCTCGTGAAGGAGCTATCCAGTATTAGTTAAATGCCAATTTGTTATGGAAGGCTCGTGAAGGAGCTATCCAGTATTAGTTAAATGCCAATTTGTTATGGAAGGCTTGTGAAGGAGCTATCCAGTATTAGTTAAATGCCAATTTGTTATGGAAGGCTCGTGAAGGAGCTATCCAGTATTAGTTAAATGCCAATTTGTTATGGAAGGCTCGTGAAGGAGCTATCCAGTATTAGTTAAATGCCAATTTGTTATGGAAGGCTCGTGAAGGAGCTATCCAGTATTAGTTAAATGCCAATTTGTTATGGAAGGCTCGTGAAGGAGCTATCCAGTATTAGTTAAATGCCAATTTGTTATGGAAGGCTCGTGAAGGAGCTATCCAATATTAGTTAAATGCCAATTTGTTATGGAAGGCGCGTGAAGGAGCTATCCAGTATTAGTTAAATGCCAATTTGTTATGGAAGGCGCGTGAAGGAGCTATCCAGTATTAGTTAAATGGCAATTTGTTATGGAAGGCTCGTGAAGGAGCTATCCAGTATTAGTTAAATGGCAATTTGTTATGGAAGGCTCGTGAAGGAGCTATCCAGTATTAGTTAAATGGCAATTTGTTATGGAAGGCGCGTGAAGGAGCTATCCAGTATTAGTTAAATGCCAATTTGTTATGGAAGGCTCGTGAAGGAGCTATCCAGTATTAGTTAAATGGCAATTTGTTATGGAAGGCTCGTGAAGGAGCTATCCAGTATTAGTTAAATGGCAATTTGTTATGGAAGGCGCGTGAAGGAGCTATCCAGTATTAGTTAAATGGCAATTTGTTATGGAAGGCTCGTGAAGGAGCTATCTAGTATTAGTTAAATGGCAATTTGTTATGGAAGGCTCGTGAAGGAGCTATCCAGTATTAGTTAAATGCCAATTTGTTATGGAAGGCGCGTGAAGGAGCTATCCAGTATTAGTTAAATGCCAATTTGTTATGGAAGGCGCGTGAAGGAGCTATCCAGTATTAGTTAAATGGCAATTTGTTATGGAAGGCGCGTGAAGGAGCTATCCAGTATTAGTTAAATGCCAATTTGTTATGGAAGGCGCGTGAAGGAGCTATCCAGTATTAGTTAAATGCCAATTTGTTATGGAAGGCTCGTGAAGGAGCTATCCAGTATTAGTTAAATGGCAATTTGTTATGGAAGGCTCGTGAAGGAGCTATCCAGTATTAGTTAAATGGCAATTTGTTATGGAAGGCTCGTGAAGGAGCTATCCAGTATTAGTTAAATGCCAATTTGTTATGGAAGGCGCGTGAAGGAGCTATCCAGTATTAGTTAAATGCCAATTTGTTATGGAAGGCGCGTGAAGGAGCTATCCAGTATTAGTTAAATGGCAATTTGTTATGGAAGGCTCGTGAAGGAGCTATCCAGTATTAGTTAAATGGCAATTTGTTATGGAAGGCTCGTGAAGGAGCTATCCAGTATTAGTTAAATGCCAATTTGTTATGGAAGGCGCGTGAAGGAGCTATCCAGTATTAGTTAAGTGGCAATTTGTTATGGAAGGCGCGTGAATGAGCTATCCAGTATTAGTTAAATGGCAATTTGTTATGGAAGGCGCGTGAAGGAGCTATCCAGTATTAGTTAAATGGCAATTTGTTATGGAAGGCTCGTGAAGGAGCTATCCAGTATTAGTTAAATGGCAATTTGTTATGGAAGGCTCGTGAAGGAGCTATCCAGTATTAGTTAAATGGCAATTTGTTATGGAAGGCTCGTGAAGGAGCTATCCAGTATTAGTTAAATGGCAATTTGTTATGGAAGGCTCGTGAAGGAGCTATCCAGTATTAGTTAAATGCCAATTTGTTATGGAAGGCGCGTGAAGGAGCTATCCAGTATTAGTTAAATGCCAATTTGTTATGGAAGGCGCGTGAAGGAGCTATCCAGTATTAGTTAAATGGCAATTTGTTATGGAAGGCTCGTGAAGGAGCTATCCAGTATTAGTTAAATGGCAATTTGTTATGGAAGGCTCGTGAAGGAGCTATCCAGTATTAGTTAAATGCCAATTTGTTATGGAAGGCTCGTGAAGGAGCTATCCAGTATTAGTTAAATGCCAATTTGTTATGGAAGGCGCGTGAAGGAGCTATCCAGTATTAGTTAAGTGGCAATTTGTTATGGAAGGCGCGTGAATGAGCTATCCAGTATTAGTTAAATGGCAATTTGTTATGGAAGGCGCGTGAAGGAGCTATCCAGTATTAGTTAAATGGCAATTTGTTATGGAAGGCTCGTGAAGGAGCTATCCAGTATTAGTTAAATGGCAATTTGTTATGGAAGGCTCGTGAAGGAGCTATCCAGTATTAGTTAAATGGCAATTTGTTATGGAAGGCTCGTGAAGGAGCTATCCAGTATTAGTTAAATGCCAATTTGTTATGGAAGGCGCGTGAAGGAGCTATCCAGTATTAGTTAAATGCCAATTTGTTATGGAAGGCGCGTGAAGGAGCTATCCAGTATTAGTTAAATGGCAATTTGTTATGGAAGGCTCGTGAAGGAGCTATCCAGTATTAGTTAAATGGCAATTTGTTATGGAAGGCTCGTGAAGGAGCTATCCAGTATTAGTTAAATGCCAATTTGTTATGGAAGGCGCGTGAAGGAGCTATCCAGTATTAGTTAAATGCCAATTTGTTATGGAAGGCGCGTGAAGGAGCTATCCAGTATTAGTTAAATGGCAATTTGTTATGGAAGGCTCGTGAAGGAGCTATCCAGTATTAGTTAAATGCCAATTTGTTATGGAAGGCGCGTGAAGGAGCTATCCAGTATTAGTTAAATGCCAATTTGTTATGGAAGGCGCGTGAAGGAGCTATCCAGTATTAGTTAAATGGCAATTTGTTATGGAAGGCGCGTGAAGGAGCTATCCAGTATTAGTTAAATGGCAATTTGTTATGGAAGGCTTGTGAAGGAGCTATCCAGTATTAGTTAAATGGCAATTTGTTATGGAAGGCTCGTGAAGGAGCTATCCAGTATTAGTTAAATGCCAATTTGTTATGGAAGGCTCGTGAAGGAGCTATCCAGTATTAGTTAAATGCCAATTTGTTATGGAAGGCGCGTGAAGGAGCTATCCAGTATTAGTTAAATGCCAATTTGTTATGGAAGGCGCGTGAAGGAGCTATCCAGTATTAGTTAAATGGCAATTTGTTATGGAAGGCTCGTGAAGGAGCTATCCAGTATTAGTTAAATGGCAATTTGTTATGGAAGGCTCGTGAAGGAGCTATCCAGTATTAGTTAAATGCCAATTTGTTATGGAAGGCTCGTGAAGGAGCTATCCAGTATTAGTTAAATGCCAATTTGTTATGGAAGGCTCGTGAAGGAGCTATCCAGTATTAGTTAAATGGCAATTTGTTATGGAAGGCTCGTGAAGGAGCTATCCAGTATTAGTTAAATGCCAATTTGTTATGGAAGGCGCGTGAAGGAGCTATCCAGTATTAGTTAAATGCCAATTTGTTATGGAAGGCGCGTGAAGGAGCTATCCAGTATTAGTTAAATGGCAATTTGTTATGGAAGGCTCGTGAAGGAGCTATCCAGTATTAGTTAAATGGCAATTTGTTATGGAAGGCTCGTGAAGGAGCTATCCAGTATTAGTTAAATGCCAATTTGTTATGGAAGGCGCGTGAAGGAGCTATCCAGTATTAGTTAAATGCCAATTTGTTATGGAAGGCGCGTGAAGGAGCTATCCAGTATTAGTTAAATGGCAATTTGTTATGGAAGGCTCGTGAAGGAGCTATCCAGTATTAGTTAAATGGCAATTTGTTATGGAAGGCTCGTGAAGGAGCTATCCAGTATTAGTTAAATGCCAATTTGTTATGGAAGGCTCGTGAAGGAGCTATCCAGTATTAGTTAAATGCCAATTTGTTATGGAAGGCGCGTGAAGGAGCTATCCAGTATTAGTTTAATGCCAATTTGTTAATTTGTGTTTATGGAAATTATTTTCAAAATAAACATTTTTTTTTGCTTGGAGTGTATAGAGGCTAATGTCTTGATTGGTTAGAAAACCGAATCATTTGCATAACGAGATGCGGCTCACTTCATTGTTCTGAATGTCGATACAAGTATCTCATAATTGGAAGGCTGTCAATCCAATCACTGTACAGGCATTGCATTGTTTAGCATCACCTCAGTTACACTCTCCCTTGATCTCTTGATCACACACCTGGGACAACATGGGACTCCGATGTAACCTCTGATCAGGTGTATCTTTTTGAACTTGGGAATCTTCTAACTTAACATCGAAACCGGAATGAAATTTTGAAACCCTTTATTTAATCTAGCTAATTACTCAGGTAGATTGTTCTTATCCTGTTAGCCATGACTGGGTAGCCGTGTATATTATTTTATGGTATTCTTGCTTAATAATACCCCACCTCCCTTCCCAAAAAGTGTACAGGGTAAAAAACGACATTCGTATCGCCAGCCAATCATTAAACAGGAGAAAGTTGTTTGCTTTTAAATGTTCATTTGTTTAAAACAAATTTACTTTTTTTTCTTTAAATTAAATGTTGAGTGTCATGTTTAAAGGACGCTTAATGAAAAACATTTTTCAACTTAAAAGAAAATAACAATTTGGTAAAAAATTAATTATTCCTAGTGGGGGGTTCATTTCACTATTGTAAAAATTGACATTTTATACTATAAATTATTTAATTTTCAAAATCCTATTTAAAAAATACACTGCCTATAAAATTTATAGGCAGTGTATTAAAAAAAAAAGAAAAGGATTTTGAAAATTAAATTTAATTATTACGATATCGTTTGGTTATTAAATTATTAATTGAACTAATTGTTGTTAAGGTAATTTCGTTTTAATTATTTTTTGGTAGGACCCACGCTAACTTTGACCCTAACCCTGACCCTAATGACGAAGTCAAAGTTAGCGTGGGTCCTAACCAAGCACCTATTTTTTCTTAACAGAGGAATCACCATTTATCAAGAAGAAAGGTGACTCGAGGATAAGAGTTAATGGGGATGGAGTGTCATCTGAATGATGACGAACACTATGAGAGGATTGAAAATGATGAATGGAATAAACAAAATTTTATGACTTATGAGGATGGTTTATGACAAGTGTTTGTTGACATTGGATTTGAAGACGACCATGTTGTAGTTTGCAGGGAAGCAATGCTTGGATGTAAAAAGCTTCCAAAACTTTTAACCTAAAATATTTAAAGCTTTCTTTCATTTTCTAGTCGACATTTAAAGGCTTTCAAATTTTGAAGAGTCACGAAGTAATTAAGCCTTTTAATTATTAACAAAAAATGAAAATGGCTTACTCGTTTACGGATAAGCTAAAATGCATTGTGGTTGATCGTAATTTCGTAATTATTTATACAAAATAAATAGGATTTAAAAAAAATTCGTTTTAGTACTTTACGCTATTGTATGTTTTATTTCAATAAATAATCGATTAATAATATTAAAATAATAATGCGTAAGAAACGAGAAACACAGGCCGACAAGAATGGTAGTGTAATGTTATACATAATTTTATAGAGAAGATCAGCTAGAGAAGATCGACCTAGCAACAGGGAATGAACCTCAAACTATTCGATAAATCGAGCAAGTGTTTGAACGACTGGGCTGAACAAGTGACGAGAGTAGCAGCAGCAGCAACAGGATTAGTGGCGGGGGGAGGAGGGGGAGGAGGGAGCGTTATTGGAATTACCGTCATAATTTGAACGCGGCGAGGAAGAAAAAAAGATAAGAGAAAAAGAAAAGAGGGCGAATTGTTTTATTTTTTATTTTTAATGTCAGCTCTTCACGAAGGATGGGGGGGGGGGTGGATACTGAAGTGGTTAACAAAATATAAAAATATTAGAATCTGAATATCACCACATTCCTTTAAAATTACAACAGAGTCACCATTTCCGATAGAGAGAGAGGGTAGAAGAGTAGAAAGAGAGTACGATGTAAGAAGGATAGAGAGAGAAAGAGAGAGAGAGAGGATAGAGAGAGAGAGAGAGAGGAAGGATAGAGAGAGAGAGGAAGGGAGGAAGGATAGAGAGAGGTAGGGAGGAAGGATAGAGAGAAGAAGGATAGAGAGAGAGAGAGAGAAGGATAGAGAGAGAGAGAGAGAGAGAGAGAAAAAGGATAGAGAGAGAGAGGAAGGATAGAAAGAGAGGAAGGATAGAAAGAGAGGAAGGATAGAAAGAGAGGAAGGATAGAAAGAGAGGAAGGATAGAAAGAGAGGAAGGATAGAAAGAGAGACTAGAGAGAGAGAGGGGGGAAGGATAGAGAGATGGGGAAGGAGAGAGAGAGAGAGAGGGGAAAAGGATATATATATAGAGAGAGAGGGAGGAAGGATAGAGAGGGAGGAAGGATAGAGAGGGAGGAAGGAGAGAGGGAGGAAGGAGAGAGAGGGAGGAAGGAGAGAGAGAGAGGAAGGAGAGAGAGAGGAAGGAGAGAGAGAGAGGAAGGAGAGAGAGAGAGGAAGGAGAGAGGGGGGAAGGATATATAGAGAGAGGGGAAGGAGAGAGAGAGAGAGAGGTGGAAGGATAGAGAGAGAGAGGAAGGATAGAGAGAGAGGGAGGATAGAGAGAGAGGGAGGATAGAGAGGGAGGGAGGATAGAGAGGGAGGATAGAGAGGGAGGGAGGATACAGAGGGAGGGAGGATAGAGAGGGAGGGAGGATAGAGAGAGAGAGGAAGGGATGATAGAGAGAGAGGAAGGGAGGATAGAGAGAGAGGAAGGGAGGATAGAGAGAGAGGGAGGAAGGATAGAGAGAGGGAGGAAGGATAGAGAGAGGGAGGAAGGATAGAGAGAGAGAGGAAGGATAGAGAGAGAGAGGAAGGATAGAGAGAGAGAGGAAGGATAGAGAGAGAGGAAGGATAGAGAGAGAGGAAGGATAGAGAGAGAGGAAGGATAGAGAGAGAGAGAGGAAGGATATATATAGAGAGAGGAAGGATATAGAGAGAGAGAGGAAGGATATAGAGAGAGAGAGGAAGGATATAGAGAGGGAGGGAGGAAGGATAGAGATGGGGGAGCATTATGGTTGATATATTTCGAAATAAAACATTTAATTTTGCACACATTTTAAAAATTAAGGTTAATTTTACTTTCTTCCCAACGAAAACAAATTTAAACTATAATACAACATGTAAACAAGACACATCTTGATAAAATGGCCTCTCACGGTAAGTCAAACGGCGATAATATTGTCCTAACTACAATAATATTGTTCTCAAGAGATAACATGAGACTCAAACTAAGAACAGATGCCCCCCCCCCCAGTAGAAGCAATTAACAGGACATCAGAAAAATGGGTCAATGGTTTTTTTTAGTTTAAACACATAAATTACGTCCGTATAAGCCCCCCCCCCCCCCAAAAAAAAGGCACGTAATTCTGTTTGATTGTTTAAATGATCACAATAACCATATCGTTTTAAATTTAATGTTAAATATTAATTTTCTTGTATTTACGCAGATTAGGACCCAAGGTAACATTAGCCGACGTGAAGTCGATTTTAGCTTGGGTCCTAATCTGCATAAGTTCTAATTTTCTTTAATAGGAGTCCTTTATTTGATTATTTAGTGGGTAAAATTTTACTCTTACGCCGTCAGACAACAAATAATAATGAGTCTTTTTTTTGTTGTTCGTGCTAAGTACACATTAGCACCCTGGAAATACCTTCAAAGGGTAATGATGTAGTTTCCCGACCGATGTAATTTGTGCAGTTGCTCAAACATTTTTTTGGCTCTTGTATAGATCGGGTACACAGCGAAATTTATTTTAGAAGAGTTCCAATGGTGTAAAGGGCAGACAACTCTTTTTTAGTACGCATGTCCCCGAAAATGGAAAATATCCATTTCTTAAATAAGAAGTCATGCAAATTCAATTAATAGAACATTTATTGAAGAAATAACAATTTGAGAAAATCAACAGTATATTGATAGAACATTTATTGAAGAAAATAGAATTTGTGAAAATCAACAGTATATTTTTTCATTTCAAAACTAGCAAAACGTTTTTGTTTTGATTAACAGATTTTTGATTTTTTTTTATAGTTTAAAATATTAAATTATCGCAGATATTTTTTTATTATTGGGATTAATGTGGCGGCATCTCTGGACGGGACCGTCACTAAAACATCCGATTTAGTGTCTTTTTCATAGCCACGAAAACCCCAAAGTTGTCGTGGAATACGGCCCGTATTATATTTACGGCGTGAATTTATGTACTTAAAAAAAAGAGTTGTCTGCCCCTTCTTACACCATTGGAACTCTTCTAAAATAAATTTCGGCTGTGTACTCGATCTATACAAGAGCCTTTTGGGCTAAGATCAAAGTGTAGTATCTGTTCCGATGGATACTTCATCCCACAGACTGGTATTGTCTTGGTCTTCGGAGCTTGATTTACACCGGTCTATGGGTCTGTCCTGTGCAGTTCTAGGAGGTCCACCCTCCCAGGCTTCGCCTCCCCTCTTTGGGAAGGAGTAAGTTTATTGCTTACTGCCTGAGGCGCCCCTACCGGGGAATGCCGACGAGACTGCCCAGGCAATTTTTAAACCCCACTTTCCCGACCCGACCTTGTGTCACATTTTATTTGTGGGAGTAAGATAAAAACTGGCCTTGTGCCTAACTCCTGGAGAGGAGTAAATCAATACAAGAACCTTTTTTTTAGATTATGACATGCTGAACGTATTGGTGTTACATTCAATTTAGTATTGCGTATGAAATAGGAGTAAAAAAAAACACTTTAATAGTAATTCATTAAATTAGCTTACATTATGAGCGTTCTCAAAGTCAGTTGATGGTCAGTAAAAAGTTGTGAAAAACGGACAGTGGTTAAAGACGAACATGTGCCAAAATAGTTACTCGTCTTGTTCTTAAAATTTTTTCCCCATGCTATCCAACCGAAAAATAAAAATAATATTCTTTGCACAGCTGCATATCAACAGCCTGGAATTACATTTTTTTTCTTTCAGATGGCAGCCATTTTGGAAATACAAAAAAATAATTACTCGTCCTGTCCGCCGCTATGTGGTCAAGAATTCATTTTACGTGTGATAGTCTATAATATTTACTTTAATTATCTCTAAGTATTTTCAGAGTGTTGGCTCGAAAAAAAAAATCATATTTTTATTTTTCCCTTGATAGAGTGCGGGACAAGGGTATAAATATTATAAATAAGTTATTCTTTAAAAAAAATACCATTTCAAGCCCAAGCGTGATCTATTCTACCGAGTGAGAAGCTTATTTCTCTAAATAAAGAACAATTTGTACTGAAAAGATAACAGGAGGGGGGGGGGGGAGGAGACATTTGGTCTCGTGACCCCTTTTCATTGGCAGTCGCTTGTTGCTACGGTGGCACATACACACAGTAATCAATGTGCTATTTTTAACGTTATTGTTTTTATAAACGGTATTCAACGTCATTTTAGAGGGGAGGGTGGATATGTTCTTTGACACAACAGGGGCGCGTATGGAAGCTACTTTGGGCATTTATAACGACAGCTAACAGAACGAAAAAGAGGTGCAAAAACAAAACAAATAGGCAACAAATAAATGGTACCAAAGGCAAAATAGGATACTTTCTACCTACCTTTTTAACTTATTTTAAAGCGTTTTTTAATTCGATTTAAAACTAGTGTCGAGACGCCACGTGATCAAATGAGTCCATTTTGTGTTTTCAGTTGAAACAACGTTTCGACACTAGTTTTAAATCGAACTAAAAATGCTTTAAAATAAGTTAAAGCACAAATTAAACTTATCCATGTTGATAGAAGAGTAACTTATTTTGCCTTTGGCACCATTTATTTGTTGCCTATTTGTTTTTTCACCCCTTTTTCATTCGGTTAGCTGTCGTTATAAATGCCCGCTACTAAAATTAAAATGTAACTCTAAAGAAAAGAACCGTAATACTTTAAACTCTAATTCAAGTCGGCTCGCTTCGGTAATAATTCCGACAGCACCAGGGGCCGACTTGACAGCACCAGGTCGAGGCCTCAAGAGCCTCTTTTGAAGTAGAGTTCGGCACGGTTCAGGAAATGCACCGGTGCTTCTGTTGTTTCACGATGACATTTTTTACAAAAATAGCTAAACAAATGTATAAACTTTATGTACTTACGTGGTAGCTGAAAAGACTGTACACCCAAAATTACGCAAATTCATCCAGTATTTATTAAATTAAAAATAAAAACGATTTTATCTATATGTTGCCATTTTTCTTATATTTTGACTTTTCGAAAAAAAAAAAAAAAAAAAGATCGAGTTATCCCCCTTGCCTAATTAATAAGCTGAAATGTCTACAGATACGTAAGATCTTTTTTTTCTTCTTTTTCTTATAATTTAATAAATACTGGATGAATTTGCGTATTTTTTTCTGTACAATCTTATTTTCAGATAAAAGTTTATAAATTTCTTTAAATATTTTAATGTTATTGTGAAACAGCAGAAGCACCCTCCCAAGAATTACTTTTTCTTTTTTTCTTTTTTACATTTTATAACATTCAATTTTTGGGGTGGGGTTCAAGGATGTGCTCAGCATTTAATGGTTGGGATGGGGGTGTAAATAAAGTGATATTTATTTAAATGATTTCCGGTAAATTTACACCTCTCAAGGTACACTCGGCATTTTCCGGGAATCAATAAAGAATCCCGAGCATTCTTGCTCCCTTTGATCAAAATGAAATATATCAAATATCCAAGTACAGGGGAAACTTAGTTGTTTTTTTTAAGTCACTTAAATTACTTTCTCTTTGTAAAAGGTTGTCACTGAGTTTCGACTATGGGTATATCAAGACGTATTTCGTTCTTGAAATTAAGGTAAAGTAATTGAAGTGATCTAAAAAAACACCTCTATAAGATTTTTGTCTTTCTTTTTAATAAAATAATTAATATGAACATTTATTTATTATTAATAAATACTGAAAATTCTGATTTAAGGAGGATTTTTTATCAGGAATATTCATTTTGGGGGTTAAAGAAGAAATAATTTCACTTTCACTTCATATCCCTAGATATATCAGTTTATGGATTTTCTAATGAAATCAAAGTTAAACAAATAGTGATGGTGGTTATGGCCCAACGGGTCACGGATAATCTTATATATGTGTGTCTGTGTGTATGTGCGTGTGTGTATAAGAGAGTAGACAGCTTAAAATTCTGAAAAATTACCATCGGATTTCGAAGGGTCACAAGAGTAAATATGTCAACCATATAGATTTTAAAATGTCCGACTTTATTTTCTATCATGACAATTAAAAATTTGAAAAAAATAAAACGGACAAAAAGAAATCAAATGCCGGCTGGAAACTTAGACATAGCATCACGGTTTTCTTTTAAATGAAAACCCAATAAATTTCGCAGAACAAAAATATTTGTTAATCTTAAGATCCGCTCATTTGATCTGTTTGCGATTAAAATGCTATTTCAAACCTAAGCGTGAGAGACTAACGAAAATGCTATTTCAAACCTAAGCGTGAGAGACTAACGAAAATGCTATTTCAAACCTAAGCGTGAGAGACTAACGAAAATGCTATTTCAAACCTAAGCGTGAGAGACTAACGAAAATGCTATTTCAAACCTAAGCGTGAGAGACTAACGAAAATGCTATTTCAAACCTAAGCGTGAGAGACTAACGAAAATGCTATTTCAAACCTAAGCGTGAGAGACTAACGAAAATGCTATTTCAAACCTAAGCGTGAGAGACTAACGAAAATGCTATTTCAAACCTAAGCGTGAGAGACTAACGAAAATGCTATTTCAAACCTAAGCGTGAGAGACTAACGAAAATGCTATTTCAAACCTAAGCGTGAGAGACTAACGAAAATGCTATTTCAAACCTAAGCGTGGCAGACTAACGAAAATGCTATTTCAATAGTTGAGCAAGAAAAGAAATCAAAGTTCTGAAATAGGAAATACCAAAGTAGCAACAATAAACACCATGTTGCAATTTTGACCTTATGATCACGTGAGGCGAATCTATGGGGGAGGGGTAGATGAAGAGAGGGGCGGCGGAAAGGGAGATAGAAGGTGTGGGGGGGGGGAGAAAAGAAGAGTCCATGTACGAGGCAAGTGATTAAAATCAATATATATATATATATATATATATATATATATATATATATAATCATCATTACTAGAGAGTAACTGTTCAGTAAAAAACGGAGAGAAATGGGATATTTTTCCAAAAAATAAATCACGGATTAAAAAAAAAAAAGGGTAACATTTTATCTTTTTTCTATATCTTCTATTATATAAAGAGCAGTTGTTTGTGTGTCTGTATGTCCAGCTAAAAGTTTAAAAAAACAAAAACAAGACAAACATCCACAAAGTTGTTATATTCTGGATCGGCATTGCCTGGATGACTAATATCTAAAATTTAAAAATATATATTCATTCTTTGGGGTCAACTGGACCAGGTTTCGCCAGGGGTGGGTAGTTTCTCAACCATTTCCAATATTATTTATTATATGAAAGAGAGGTGAATGACTTACAGTATTATTTTCAATAAATTAAAACAATCGAGGAATGGGGTGAGTGGAAGTGAAGGATGGTGGGGGAGAGGGGGTTGAAAAACAGGAAAGAGAAAGACGGATTGAGAAGGTATAGACGTTTTGATATAAAAAAAAAATCACACAAACTTGTTAACCGTATTTTAATTTTTTACGACCCGGGGCAACGCCGGGTAGCCCTGCTAGTATACATGCAAAGTCAATGTCTGTGTGTTATAGAAATCGATATGTTAACAGAACATTCAAATAAGTATCAATAATAGTTACATTTTTCACGGAATCTAAAGACGCCATTGAAACTTTTCTTCGATTCCATCGGGGGGGGGGGGGGCACTAGGGGCATTTATCGGTTAGGTCTATAAAATAAGAAATAATATCTCCGTGAAGAATGTGTTTGAAAAAAGGCTTTAACATTTAAATAAATATTTTTATTGGAATTTTTTAGATTTAAAATAATTAAATGAACAAATTTGTTTCGATTCAACGTGTCTCTAACAAACGTAAACAAACATCATCGCGCTAACAGTTTTTTTTTTTTTTTTTTTTTTTCCATATTTCAAATGTTATTTTTAAACATTTCTTTCAAGGCAAAAATTCTAAACATAAGTATACTTGAAATTATTTCCAACTTGCAATATATCTTCACACGGGTAGCGCCGGGTGAATACCGCTAATATCACAATAACATTGTTTTATATTCAAACAATGAACCATGTAGACCACCTGTTTCTTAGATGTTGTTTAATGTTTAGTCATATTCTATTAGAGGCGTGTGGGGGGGGGGGGCTGGAGAAAAAATGAAAATGTACTGTCTTGTACAGAGCTTGAACTCACAGTGTGTGTGTGAGTGTGTGTGAAGAAAGAGAAGGCAAATAAGGAAGCAATCAAAGGAGAAAGAAAGGAATGTTCCGTCTCTTGCAATCGATTCATGATATAAAGAAAGAAAAATAAAAGAAGTCGTTCCAAAACCTGCTATGTGTTATCGTCACGTGGTCGAACTACCCCCCCCCCCCCCCCCGTAAGCTCACGTGCACCAGTTTCTATTTTTAGAAATCGATGATCTACTTTCTTTCTCTCCAACACGAGAATTTATTCAAGACTACTCGGCGTTGACCGGGAGTGTATTTTGTTTGTTAATTATATAATTTTAGTTTTCGCTTTTGTTTTTATTATTATTGATTTATTAAAAAAAATAATTAAGTTAAAAATAATTTGGTAAAATAATGTAATTTTTTGAGTGGGGTTCACTTGGTTATGACAGTACTGTTGTAAAACTAGACACTTACTAGACACTTAGCTGGTGCAATTGAAATCAATCTTTTAATGTAAAACATTTTACATCAAAATTGAGAAATTCGACCAAGTGAACCTTACTCGGAAAAATTGAAAGCTAATTTGAATGGAAAAAAACCCTCAAAACACTGTCAGTAAAATTTTTATAATTTATTTCACCCGTCGCCACGTTTGTTCTAAGTAGACGTAATTTGTAATTAACTGAACAATGTTGATTCAATCACTAACATTTCTGTGAGCATTTAGAGAAAGGGTAACTGTTTTCAGTGTTGCAATCGAATTTACATTGTGTCTGAAAATTGGATGGCAAAATAATTAGTTTCTTTATTAATAAATATGAACTTTATTTTTAGTTACGCAAAAAAAATTTCTTCACGGATATGACGTCACAGTTTATGAGTTTTTAAATGAAATCAAAGAATAACAAGCCGCGCATGCGTGGTCCCCCTCTCGATGTGGCGAGTGTAAAATGCAATAAATTTGGGCAATTTGGGGCATTTTTGGACCCCCCATTGTAGCCCCTGAGGGCGCGAACCAGAATTTTTCTAAGGTCAAGGATGCTCATTTTATATCCAGAATAATTGCCTCTACATTTTGGCCAAGTTTCAGAAAAATTGAATGGATGGATCAAACGTTATGGGAGAAAAGGGTAATTTTTTGCCATTTTGGGGGCTTTTAACTCCCTGGGGGGCGCGAATCAGATTTTTTCCAAGGTCAGCGATACTTATTTTCAATTAGGAACAATTGCCTCCACATTTTGGCCAAGTTTCAGAGAAATTGAATGGATGGATGAAAAGTTATGGGGCAAAAAATGCCATTTTTTGCCATTTCGGGGCCTTTTGTCTCCCTGGGGGGCTAACCAGATTTTTTTTCAAAAATCGGAGAATGTCACTTTCTAACCTGACAAAAGTTACAACTTCATGCCAAATTTCAGAGAAATTCAATGGATGGTTGCGGAGAAAAATCCAGACGGACAAATGGACAGGTCTCAAAACATAGGTCTCCCGATTTTATAAATCGGGGGACCAAATAGTGGTAGAGGAGGTCACGTGTAGGTCTTGTTTAAAATTAAGTTTTTAAATGAAATCAAAGAATAAATAGTGGTAGAGGAGGTCACATGTAGGTCCTGTTTAAAATTAAGTTTTTAAATGAAATCAAAGAATAAATAGTGGTAGAGGAGGTCACGTGTAGGTCCTGTTTAAAATTAAGTTTTTAAATGAAATCAAAGAATAAATAATGGTAGAGGAGGTCACGTGTAGGTCTTGTTTAAAATTAAGTTTTTAAATGAAATCAAAGAATAAATAGTGGTAGAGGAGGTCACGTGTAGGTCTTGTTTAAAATTAAGTTTTTAAATGAAATCAAAGAATAAATAGTGGTAGAGGAGGTCACGTGTAGGTCCTGTTTAAAATTAAGTTTTTAAATGAAATCAAAGAATAAATAGTGGTAGAGGAGGTCACGTGTAGGTCCTGTTTAAAATTAAGTTTTTAAATGAAATCAAAGAATAAATAGTGGTAGAGGAGGTCACGTGTAGGTCTTGTTTAAAATTAAGTTTTTAAATGAAATCAAAGAATAAATAGTGGTAGAGGAGGTCACGTGTAGGTCTTGTTTAAAATTAAGTTTTTAAATGAAATCAAAGAATAAATAGTGGTAGAGGAGGTCACGTGTAGGTCTTGTTTAAAATTAAGTTTTTAAATGAAATCAAAGAATAAATAGTGGTAGAGGAGGTCACGTGTAGGTCTTGTTTAAAATTAAGTTTCTAAAATGAAAAGTTAAAAACATTAAAATTCACAAATTTAAAAATTTTTAAAGTCGGGGTGAAGGTGGATATATATATGACTCAAGTTTCAGAAAACTTCACACGAAGACACGTCTATTTCTATCTGTGCGATTTAGTGATTAAAATGGGATTTCATTTTTGGTTTTTACTTTTTTTTTCTCATAACAATGCACATTGCTACTGAAGCGTAAGAGGGTACTGATTTAGAGGCGAAACTTGGGTGTGAGTTGGGCAGGAACATGCTTTTCATATTAAATTTATATTTCTGCATGTTGGTACAGTTGGGGAAACAGGGAGCAAGGAAGGAATTCCAAAGGCAAGTGGTCTAAGGAAAGCCATTAGAGTAAAAAATCTTCCCGCATTAGTGAAGAGGTGGGATTTTGCTGTTAGTCGAGTGGGTTGGGGATATCAGTACAGTAAGTTCATCGCGGCACATTCCGTGGAAGTACCTGTAAAACAAGTACAGGGATGCAACACTGCGACAGGGATTGGATCTTGGCAGACAGTGCGGGACCTATCAGGTACGAAACTTTTTTTTTTGCACCCTGTTCAAGAGTGTGGTGCACCAGCTCAGATGTGGCAGGCAACAATAGTCCATGCATGGGCGAATGGTGGATTTATACAGATATAGGATACTGACAGGCGTGAGAAGTTTTAGTTCACCTTCTTTGCGGCAGACTTGGCAGCATCTATGTTCTTATTCCACTTCAAGTTGTCTTAGAATATCAGGCTGAGAAAGGGTGCTATCAGCCATGACAATCGGTGGTTGGAAAGGTTTTTATAGTTGTTAAAGGAAAGGAGCGTTGTCTTGGTGTGACGGACAGACAGATGGACAGAGTTAGTTAAATGTCGAATAATCGGTTAGCGTTGTTAATCCTCGAGGTGGATTAACTGTCTTATTCAATACGATTGTAAGATGGATTTCGAAAATATTTACAGCTGAACTTTTATTGATAAAATATCAAAATTCGAAATCTAATGTATAAAAAAAAAGTCAGCCGGATTCTCAACTTTAGACCAAAATAACATTTCATCTGACAAATCGATAGTTTATTCTGTCTAGCCAATTTTTATATTTCTTACTTGCACATTATTCTTTGCAAAAATTAATGCATTCAAATTCCATTCCTTTCAAAAAAATACTTATTTCGGCTAGGAATACTGTTACACTGGAGACTTTTTTCACTCATAACTGAAACTACTGCTGCTGCTTAAGTCATTAATAAAATAACGAAATCAATGTTATTCCATCTTTCACAAACAATGACAATTGCTTAGGTTGAATATTAAACTATATCTTTCTTAATATTTCTAGCACATCATAATAGGCAATGTTATTCCATCTTTCACAAACAATGACAATTGCTTAGGTTGAATATTAAACTATATCTTTCTTAATATTTCTAGCACATCATAATAGGCAATGTTATTCCATCTTTCACAAACAATGACAATTGCTTAGGTTGAATATTAAACTATATCTTTCTTAATATTTCTAGCACATCATAATAGGCAATGTTATTCCATCTTTCACAAACAATGACAATTGCTTAGGTTGAATATTAAACTATATCTTTCTTAATATTTCTAGCACATCATAATAGGCAATGTTATTCCATCTTTCACAAACAATGACAATTGCTTAGGTTGAATATTAAACTATATCTTTCTTAATATTTCTAGCACATCATAATAGGCAATGTTATTCCATCTTTCACAAACAATGACAATTGCTTAGGTTGAATATTAAACTATATCTTTCTTAATATTTCTAGCACATCATAATAGGCAATGTTATTCCATCTTTCACAAACAATGACAATTGCTTAGGTTGAATATTAAACTATATCTTTCTTAATATTTCTAGCACATCATAATAGGCAATGTTATTCCATCTTTCACAAACAATGACAATTGCTTAGGTTGAATATTAAACTATATCTTTCTTAATATTTCTAGCACATCATAATAGGCAATGTTATTCCATCTTTCACAAACAATGACAATTGCTTAGGTTGAATATTAAACTATATCTTTCTTAATATTTCTAGCACATCATAATAGGCAATGTTATTCCATCTTTCACAAACAATGACAATTGCTTAGGTTGAATATTAAACTATATCTTTCTTAATATTTCTAGCACATCATAATAGGCAATGTTATTCCATCTTTCACAAACAATGACAATTGCTTAGGTTGAATATTAAACTATATCTTTCTTAATATTTCTAGCACATCATAATAGGCAATGTTATTCCATCTTTCACAAACAATGACAATTGCTTAGGTTGAATATTAAACTATATCTTTCTTAATATTTCTAGCACATCATAATAGGCAATGTTATTCCATCTTTCACAAACAATGACAATTGCTTAGGTTGAATATTAAACTATATCTTTCTTAATATTTCTAGCACATCATAATAGGCAATGTTATTCCATCTTTCACAAACAATGACAATTGCTTAGGTTGAATATTAAACTATATCTTTCTTAATATTTCTAGCACATCATAATAGGCAATGTTATTCCATCTTTCACAAACAATGACAATTGCTTAGGTTGAATATTAAACTATATCTTTCTTAATATTTCTAGCACATCATAATAGGCAATGTTATTCCATCTTTCACAAACAATGACAATTGCTTAGGTTGAATATTAAACTATATCTTTCTTAATATTTCTAGCACATCATAATAGGCAATGTTATTCCATCTTTCACAAACAATGACAATTGCTTAGGTTGAATATTAAACTATATCTTTCTTAATATTTCTAGCACATCATAATAGGCAATGTTATTCCATCTTTCACAAACAATGACAATTGCTTAGGTTGAATATTAAACTATATCTTTCTTAATATTTCTAGCACATCATAATAGGCAATGTTATTCCATCTTTCACAAACAATGACAATTGCTTAGGTTGAATATTAAACTATATCTTTCTTAATATTTCTAGCACATCATAATAGGCAATGTTATTCCATCTTTCACAAACAATGACAATTGCTTAGGTTGAATATTAAACTATATCTTTCTTAATATTTCTAGCACATCATAATAGGCAATGTTATTCCATCTTTCACAAACAATGACAATTGCTTAGGTTGAATATTAAACTATATCTTTCTTAATATTTCTAGCACATCATAATAGGCAATGTTATTCCATCTTTCACAAACAATGACAATTGCTTAGGTTGAATATTAAACTATATCTTTCTTAATATTTCTAGCACATCATAATAGGCAATGTTATTCCATCTTTCACAAACAATGACAATTGCTTAGGTTGAATATTAAACTATATCTTTCTTAATATTTCTAGCACATCATAATAGGCAATGTTATTCCATCTTTCACAAACAATGACAATTGCTTAGGTTGAATATTAAACTATATCTTTCTTAATATTTCTAGCACATCATAATAGGCAATGTTATTCCATCTTTCACAAACAATGACAATTGCTTAGGTTGAATATTAAACTATATCTTTCTTAATATTTCTAGCACATCATAATAGGCAATGTTATTCCATCTTTCACAAACAATGACAATTGCTTAGGTTGAATATTAAACTATATCTTTCTTAATATTTCTAGCACATCATAATAGGCAATGTTATTCCATCTTTCACAAACAATGACAATTGCTTAGGTTGAATATTAAACTATATCTTTCTTAATATTTCTAGCACATCATAACAGGCAATGTAATAATTTTTCAAAAACAGTTAGAATGTTCTCTGCTTTACACACACTTATTCTGGCTAGGAAGATGGTTAAAATAGAGACTTTTTTTGCTGATGACCGAAAAATGATTGCTGCTGCTTATTTATCCGTTAAGCAAAAATAAAACTTATTTTTGTAATGCATCCGATCAATATTTATTAAATAAAACCAGCGTTTACACAAATTGCAATAATGTTTACAAAAAATGACGCTCTGACACTTAACTTCATATTTTTTAGAAAAAAGCTTCAAATGTAATTTTGAATAATATCTTCTCAGTTAAAAAATAAATAAAAAATTCCAGACTTAATAAAAATGTGAAAGGAAAATGAAAGTATAAACACTCTCAGGTAACACTAGGTTGGGACAGCTAGTCTTATAAAGTAGTCAAAATGGTGAGATATAAACACTTAATAGCTTTTCTAATACAAAAAAATATTAGTTTCACCAGTTATTTATGGCAAACATTGGGGCAAGTTCTTAAAAAAAAAAACTAAAAAAAACTGTCTAAATAATTTTCAGCAGATGGAGATTTTCTCTTACAGTCATATATCCTCTCACCATTATTCATTAAAAACCGGATTTTGTTTAATAAGAGAAATAATTTTTCTATGCACCGGGTTTTGCTTCAGTGTTTCTATCAGACACGTTTTTATTGGCTAATCAACATCATTTATTATAGTTTTGACTAATCGATGCATTTGTTCCAAATTATTGGAAGTCAAAAACTGACAATGCATTTAAATTACTGTCGACGATTTAACTTCAATGACTAAACGTTTTTTGCTTATTTGGTTTATTCCAAACGTAAACAAATGAAATTCAATGATTTTAAAAGAATTACATTTATTATTGACTTCCAGAGATAAGTCATATCTTCTAAATAAATATGTTTAAAAACATTACAAGTTAATTTCTATTTCAGTCACATAAATTATTTAGAGTCAAATGGGGTTCAAATTTTTCATTTTGTGTGTGGTTGCATGTGTGTGTGTGTGAGAGGGGGGGGGGGAAGCAAGGTAACCCCAAAGGAAAGCATCATTTATAAAACCACAAATAAATATTTGTCACAATCCAAGCATAAAGGTCAGAAGTGACTTAAAAGCGAAAGTTGATGAAACCACGTGACTTCCGGCTGGGGGGGAGGAGGGAGGTCTCTTTTTGGCTGACAATTGAAGCAAGAAGACGGGGAACATGTCGCTGTTCTCGAGGAGCCCTACCAAGGGGTGGGCGGTACATGTATAATGTAGCTAAGTATAAGGAGACAAGCGATGTATCTGTCTACCTTTCTCACGTGTACACAAGTCGACTGTCGCTCTTATGTTTTGTGGCATCTCTTTTTTAAACAAACCTTTCTTATAAATTGACATCAGCATCATCCTAGTGGTTTTATACCCGCAGACAATCAACGAAGTGCGGGTGTATAATGGTCTAGACACTGACGGTAAGGCAGTGGCAGCGTAATGATAGCAATAATTAATGGGGCCATCCCAACTACAAATCCCTTAAGATGTTTAACGGTGATCAAAATTGCGAGGTTATAAATGTTACAAAGAGATTGTGATGCTTTTACAGATCTTCCGCAAAGGGCGGACAATATTGGCTCAGTAAAATACGGTAATGAGTTAGGACGACAGCTGAAAGGCTACGTTAAACAAACGCTGAAGAAGATTTTTCTAAATTCTACTAGTGGTTTTATTTTTAATGAGAAACTCAGCGAACATCACTATTTGCCATTTGACTTCCGGTTTTAGGCAGTTTCGCACTAAATGAGACTTGTGAATTTTTTTGAGAAGAAGCAAGCTGAAATTTTTTCCTAATTCCAGGATGACCAGGTGGACAAAACCCGGATATCTCCAGCGGACACAGTAACGTATGATATTTAAATAAAATAATTAATATTAGCTCTTGTATGACCTAAGATGGTACACTTTAATAGTTGTGTCTACCCACTTGTGATATATATATATATATATATATATATATATATATATATATACAGGGTGGGCCAAAATAAGGGTCCTATCTTTAAATTTGAATAACTTGAATTTGAATAACTTCCACAAAATAAAAGTTAAACTCACCAAACTTTATGTGTGTGTAGACTGACCCTTCCGAGATTTTTTGAAATAAACAAAACAAATTTTAGCCGAAAAACACTTCTTAAAACTTACAAAAACTAAAGTATTGTTTTTTACACTGTTTTGAGTTTTTTAAGCAAAAATAATGTTTTCTAAATGAGGGTACGTTCCTTAGGGCTAATACGGCTCATGCTTGCTTCGGAAGAGGTCCTTTACTTATTCTAAAAAAAAAAAAAAAATAAATAAATAAATAAATCAATAAATAAAAAAGTTATGAATTTTTAAAAATAGGACCCTTATTTTTGCCCACCCTGTATATATATATATAGTAGCAGCAGTACAGAACGGGTAAAATTAATTTTCTGACAGAACAGTTCGGCACCATTTTCTGACCCCTTCATGAACACCAAAAATAAAAATCCTCATTCTAATTTTGATCAAGATCCATTGCAGTATTTTAAATCTAGAAAATGTCTCACATTTAAGGCTTAAGGGGTCTTATTCAGGGAATCTTGCTTAATTGGTGTCTAATGACTGTGGATCAAATTTAATGCATATCTGAAACATTTGAATTTTTAAATGGGAGACTGTGCCCATATAATGCCCTTAAAATCTCTTTAAAATACTTCAAAGAAACTGAAATTTGGGGAATATTTATCAATTGCTGTTTAATACCTGCGACATCGGCGGTATATATGGATTCTCCCTCTCTTTGCATAAAAGTAAATTAAGCTAAATATAGTCCATATTAACTACTCCTATACCTAGCAGCTGTGTTGAAAAATTCATAATCATCGATTAGTTTAGGAGTGAATCCTGTACATACAAATATATAAACACATACATATACCTAACTTTACATAAAGAGATAGACACACACCTATATATGTATATTCCAGTAGCTAATTTCAAAGAACTGCAAGTTTGTGGAACTCTCTTCCTGCTGACTGTTTTCCTCCTACTATAGCCCTGGTCTTTTCAAGACTAAAGCCAATAGGAATATCCTGTCTTTGCGATTATCATCTTGTTAGCACCTTACATAAAGTGGGTTCATGCCTTGTCTGGGGAGATTTCCATTAAAAAAAAAATATATATATATATATATATATATATATATATACATACATACGCATAAATACACATACAATTACATATATACATAAATACACGTACACACATAATTATGCTAGTCAGCCGTTGAGACACCCCCCACCCCCCACCCAGTCAAGTCTATGTCAAGTCCGATGGGACACCCGACTCAGTAATTGATAATCCGACCATGAAGCAGGTAGTACAGGGTTACATAACACAGATTGAGAAAATCCATCAAATCTTTTCTCTCTTATAGATTTATAAAAGTAGTTGCTGATGGTTAGACGTTTGAAGCATTTTGTATCAACGCTGGCATGCCTCAAAGATCCATTCTAAGCCCAACCACTGCCATCATAAAGCCTCCTTTACGATGGCCGTGGTTGGGCCTAGAATGGATCCTTGAGGCATGCCAGAGCACTGGAAAATGACGTCATGCTATAAAGTAACAAACGAAATCTGTTGAACAGTCAGACTATGGGCATTTTGACCCCTCCCTTCGCTTAAAAATTTATCAAAATTCAGGAAATCAACCAATTTTAATTAAATTTTCAGTATTTATTAACTAACAATCACAGAATATGATAAATCCATTATTTTATTAGAAATTTTAGTGCAAATTTATTATTTCGTGTAATTCGCATAGGCAACAAACATTAATACTTAATAATAAAATGGTGTTGTCATATTTTAATTTTTAAAACCTGAAAATTGTTCTTTGAAAAATAATTTGTCTGATTTAATATTTATTCTGGTCTACATCGAATGAAAAGACTAGTATCAGTTATACTGCATGGAAATATATCTTATATTTTATAAACACAAGAAGACAAATCCCTACAGTTTTATTCTTTATATGAACATTACATTATCATCAGTTTCTTTCATTTCCGAAAAAAATAAATGTTTCTTGAATTTTTTTTAACTTAAAATAAATCAAACATGAAAGATTACAAATTCAGTAAAGTAACACAAAATCAATAATTCAAAATAATTAATTAATAGAACATTTATTGAAATAAATTAAAATGTGTTTTGACTGTTTTGCAAAACGAACAGTTTATTTACAATATAGTAAAAATTTGTAATAAATTAAAACAGTGATTTTGGGGAGATGGGGGGGGGATTTTAGATGAAACTTATTAATGAGTCTAAAATTGTATTTTTATCCCAAAATAAAATTCTAATTTATTTTTTAAACTTGAAATTCAAACTTTAATGCAATTCCTTAATCGTTAGACGCCATGTTGTAATTTTCTTATTCTCTTTCGCGCTTGACATCTATAAAAAAGAAAATACGTTTTAAAAAAGGAACAAGTTAACAACGATTTCCAAGTGAATGAATAATCCTTAGGAGGGTAGCCGTGTTCTTGGCAGGGGAATAAAGTCACAATAGCAGGAACAAGTTAACAATGATTTCCAAGTAAATGAATAATCCTATGGAGCTGAGTCTACTTGCTCCGATTACTTTCTCTAATTACAGATGGACGCATGTGCGTTAAGCCACGGAAGGAATTCGGGCACTTCCAGTCCTCATTGATCGTGATTCTTACTCCTACTATCAATGACATCACCAGAAAAACTCAACTCAGTTGACAGACATCCTTTACGATGGCCATGGCCTAACCCTCTTTCTGATAATCTTCAATGATTTCCCAAATCACATTCTAAGATCATTCGTTGATATCTATGCAGATGACAACCATCTATGGCAGCACTCCCAAGAGCATTAATAGTAAAGATCTTTCTGATTCTCTTTTCCGACCTTGAGCATGTTTTGCAATGGTTACTTTTGATACATCTAAAACCAAGCTTCTCTCCTTTCATCATCACTGCTCGGATCTTCACTTTGTCCCAGTTAAAATGGATGGAGCTTCCCTTGAGGAGCCCCCCTATTTTGATAAGGATTCTAGGACTGATGTTCACCCCAGATCTGGAGTGGAAGACTGACATCAGATCTGTTGCTAAGCTCTCTGGTAAAACGGTTGGATCATTCTACCACTCCAGAAAGTATCTCACTCCTGGCGCAAATCTCGACCTGTATAAGAGTAAAATACTTCCTAAGATAAAATACTGTTGCCACATCTGGGAAGGTGTCGCTTAGAGCACTCTCTCCTGCCTTGACAGAGTAAAAATCGACTTTGAAATCTAGTGGAGGATGTCCTCTTTTCGAAGAAGATACGTTGCTGGTCTTTCTCTACTCTATCGTTATTTTCATGGTAGGTGCTCGACTGGTTCCCCCTGTAAAACATTCACAGCACAAACTTGTCTAGCTACAACCACTATAAATAATTTTCCTTTGTGTAGCTGAAGCTAAATGAAACTTCCATGAGCAGAGTTTCTTTCCAAGAACTGTCCGTGTGTGGCTGCTTTCCAGCTGACTACAGCATGGTTGTTTTCAAGTTCAATGATAAATTCTCGTTGAACCATTCCTTTAAGTAATCAAATTCAGTCCAGATACAACAACCATGGTCTGCAATCCTCAAGGTGTCTATCTCACCATCGATCTGTCAAAGACCATTAACCCTTGTCCTCGAGTGGCTTTTGGGCCTTGAGCGGTGATCGTTAGTAAAAAATCAAAAAAATACCAGTAACACAAATTGACCCGAACACAGTGTCAAGTATTTTTTTTCTGTCAGCAGATTATTTTACAGTGTAGAAATAATTTTAAAAAACTTTAAAAAAAAAAAAAAAAAACTTCAAATTTCGGCAACAACCACATGCTGCCGACTAATGGATTATTTCATTTAAGAAAAGCTTTATTTTTTTGTTTTATTTAAATGCATTTAAATTTGCGAGTAAATTTTGACAAGGTTTAAGAAGAGTTAAATCCGGTGAATTTAACTATTTTCATTGTTTAAAAAATCAAAATGGTTGAAAGGTAGTTGAAATATGAAACTCTTAAAATTTGACCTAAATCTTTTTTATATAACGTTATTATTGAACAGATTAAAAAAAAATATTGAGCAGATTAAAAAAAAATATTGAACAGATTAAAAAAAATATTGAACAGATTAAAGACTTATCTTTTTATCTGAGATGGTGATAATTACAACAACAACAGAGCCGAGTTAATCAACGTTTACTTCCCAAAGGCTTTTTCCTTATTTATTTAAAAAAAATTCATTTGTATTGTTGTAATAAGTCATAATTTGAAATTAACTCATCAAGTGACCCATCTCTTACTAACTTTTGATCAATGAATATTCCCCCCCCCCCTCTCGTATTTTATATGATATCTATCATTTTAGCTTCTGTCACGCACCCCCCCCCCCCCTCGTCTATGTATTAACAGTCAAAGATAATAAAACTAACTATAACACCAGAATATTGAAATAGTCCATTATAAACAATAGGGAATATCACCACGGTATTAATACCAATAGCTGAAGATAAAAAGACAGGTAACGGGAGAGGAGACATAGTGAACAAAAAGAAACTAATTTGGGATTTTATATTATTTTTTTTTAAAATTTAGCTGGCTTTGCAAACGCACATGTTTCTGATTCAAGCAATCAAACACGAGCTCAATGGGTGACCTAACGAGTCGCATTTTTTCAAGTAACACATCACTCAATAAGTTCCTGGCCTGACATAGATGGTGCCACTCATAAAAAAATCCATGATTTTTTATTAAGTACTAACCTTCAAATGACATGTCAAAATTTGAGCCCAATCGGATTAGTTTACAAATTACAGTTATTATAAAAAAAAAACAGGACCTAATATTGTATTCATCGATACAGAGTTTGTTTAGAAAAAAAAGGGGGGGGGGGTATTATTTAAAAAGAAAAAAAATTGCAAGTAAAAACATTACTGAGCCACAGCAGGTAGGTGGAGCTAGCAAAACATTTTACAGTATTTTAGGCCTTGTACTTGAGTCCTAGGGGGCACACAATCAACATTTGACCCGGGCATCACCAGGCGACCCTGCATGCCACTGTTTCAAATTTGGTGTGTGCAATATTGTGTATCTCTCTGTATATTAAGATAGACTACTTGTCAATAGGGTTGGTTTAACATAGGGTTTTAAAATATTTAAACAAATTTAAGTTCAAAACTTTAATGAATGAAACTTTTACCCTTTTATCAAATTGTTTCTGTTTGGTCCAAATCAGAGGAAAAAATCTAGCTTTATCTCTAATGTGCTATGAATCGAATTAAGAAAATCCAATGTGTTAGCTGTTTAAATGAATGTTATATGAGCAGTAAAAATTGCACTTCTGCATCATTTTTGCATGTTTTTTCCGAAGAAAGTGGGGATTTTGCCCAATGTTTAGGCTGGTTTGATCTAGTAATTCTTGCTTCCATTATGCTTAATTTTCATTTACCACAAGATGACATTCAATTTGAAAGGAGTTTTCACTTATTTGAAGCCTACATTCTTAGTTATAAGTGAACATTGGATTTTCTGTCCTTAATGAAATACAATAGCTAAATTGGGAGAAGGTCAGACTGACAATTTAAAGGTCCATGTTTCAATCACGATATTTAATCATTTTCTTTTCTTTATTAAAAATTTATATTCCTAACTGTAGACATTAAAAGAACATTATCTAAATAACAAATACTGATGCGAGACTAGAAGTTGCCAGCCGAATCGAGATCACAAAGGCTATCAGTGATGAACGCCATCTCCTACATGAACATGAACCAATGGTCCAACAACTGAAGTCAAGGAGAAGCTTCCTCGGTTATGTCGAACGCCTAATAACATCTCAGGAAGAGACCAGACTACAGTTGTGGACCAGACGGCTAGAGAATGCCCCCCCCCCACCTCCTACTGACATGGGAATCCCCCCTTTTGAGGTACTCGCTTCTAGTTTAGAGGCAGTCTGGCTCCAGTGGAAAACACTTAACCACCTGAGAACGGGAATGGGGCAATCAAGTGGCTACAAACTGACCCAACCATCTGTGAGTGTGGAGAGGAGGACCATATGATGCAACACTGCCTTGTCTGTCTCCTACTGCCCAACCGGTGCAGCTTGAAAGATCTTGCAAAGTACAACAATAATGCAAAGGACTGCATAAAAAAGTGGGAAACTTCAAAGAAAAAATCTAAATAGCAAATACTTATAGTTTTAAAACAATTTGATTTTATTAATAATCTAATAACCAAACAATAATGTAATAATTAAATTTAACTTTCAAATTATTTGTATTATTCAAACTAATATTCTCATCTTGGTTGTTATATTCACAATGTTGGAGTCGGTGTAAGCTCCAGCCTTCTTCAATTGTAATTTTTTTTTTGAACTTGCAAACCTTTGTGTCAAATTCAGGAACTTGTACGGAATTTCAAAATGAACCCTTTATTTAAACCATAAGGGTTGATTGTTTTCATTTTGTTAGTTATTATTGTCTGTAGTAAGGATTGAACCTTCAACCTCAAGAAAACTCACTTAGAACTGATTGTTAACTAATACCATTACCTCACTTGTCGACGTAAACAATTCTTGAATTTTGGGAGGCTTAAACCTGATTTTGTTTATAGGTGTAGAAGTTTATTGGTTTCATTTTTATCGCCACTCATTGCCATTTTCTTACTGCTGTTCTAATCTACCATTTATAATTATTGGCTGGTCATATACTAAATGTAAATATATGACATAATGAGGTTTGCATATTGTATTTCATTCTAGACTAGGTCTATCTAGGAGGCCATTGTCACCCAACATATGTGCTGCTTCTTTGAGATGTCCTACTCTTCACCGTTCTTCTGTCTGTTTTTTATATATATTTTTTTTTTTACTTCATACCACAAGGGTAGATGGTTTCCCTTTGCTCTCCATATGTGATCAGCCATCCCAAACTTTTCAATGTGTCCATGTATTACGGCTTTCCAATGTTCTTTTAGCCTTACTTTTACTGGGTAGCTTGTCTCATCTTTGGATATTTTTCCATATTTACATGCAATGACAAACAGTTCTTGGTCATAATGATTTCTGTTGGAGGCTTAACTCGAACAAGATGTTTTCATCGAGTTGAGCGCTCCTAAAAATTATCCTGATGTCATATAGATTACATATCATCAGAATGTTTTAGACAAGTCCTTCACATATGGTAAAGAAACTGTGGTAAGTTTTGGGGTCATGTTTTTGATGTTTGATCCAGATGTCATGTTCTCTGGACAGTTGGTTCTCCTCTTGATATTGGTGTTACCTTTCTTTGCTCAATGTAGTAGACAACAGACTATTATATGGTGGGAACTGAAGTTGAGGTATTGTCCAGTTTCAATGCACGCATGACCATAACCTCTGATCTGTGCGAGTTATCAACACATCTAGGAAGGACAATGTGTTATGATTTAATGGAGAAGTATCTCCATGGTGAATGAATTAAGTTCACATGGTCCAGTTATGCTTAAACATCCCCCTGATAAGGCAAGAGTACTAACGTATCATCCATATATCGCTTGTTTTGGATAGCCGCTGTCCCCTTCTTTTCGACCGCAGAAGTCAGCGGCACTTCAACTGGAATGAGCGGCTGTTACCACCAGGGGCAGTGAGCAATTCATTCGTCATATTAGCTCCACTACACATGACGTCAGACCAATTCCCCTCCCAATCACTTGTGTTTCTTTTTTTAAATCAATGGCGACACATGCATGTTTTCAGAGTGCTTCTCCAGATTAGGACCCAAGCTAACTTTGACCCCGTCGTTAGGGTTAGAGTCAGGGTCAAAGTTAGCTCAGGTCCTAATCTGAAGTCTCGTTTTTATTAATAAACGGGAAGTGTTTCTATCTAAAATGGCATGAAAGAAGTTTTCCTAAGAGCCAAAACATTGTCCCTTCTATTATTTCCACCATTCGTCTCCTCCCACTAATTCTCGTATCATTCAACCTTCCTCCCACTAATTCTCGTATCATTCACCCTTCCTCCCACCATCTAAGACATTCATTTACGGTTGAAAAGTGTGCACGGTGACAAGCAAGCAAGATTATCAGAGTATTTAGACGTTTATAAATTTTATTTCCATATCTCCAAATCCATTTCATTTTCTATAAGTTAATTCTGTCTATTGTCAGACGGGAGACACGAACGGGCTAAATGCCCCTATCTAAAAGGACTCGTTATATTATACCTCATTAAGTTCCTGTAAATTCAATAAATATTTTATATCCTAGTTTTTACTGTTTTAGCAACCACACATTCATATATGTTGTTAGGGTTTGCGTGTTGTGTTAGCATGGATAACATGAGTTAGGGTTTGTGTGTTGTGTTAGCATGGATAACATGGGTTAGGGTTAGGGTTTGTGTGTTGTGTTAGCATGGATAACATGGGTTAGGGTTAGGGTTTGTGTGTTGTGTTAGCATGGATAACATGGGTTAGGGTTTGTGTGTTGTGTTAGCATGGATAACATGGGTTAGGGTTTGTGTGTTGTGTTAGCATGGATAACATGGGTTAGGGTTTGTGTGTTGTGTTAGCATGGATAACATGGGTTAGGGTTTGTGTGTTGTGTTAGCATGGATAACATGGGTTAGGGTTTGTGTGTTGTGTTAGCATGGATAACATGGGTTAGGGTTTGTGTGTTGTGTTAGCATGGATAACATGGGTTAGGGTTAGGGTTTGTGTGTTGTGTTAGCATGGATAACATGGGTTTCGGGAGAAAGAGAACAAAGAAAAGATTAAAAAAACGGTTGGATTAACAGATATACACATTCATTCTCACAAACACATTTTGTCGAAGACACATGTAAAAGGGGATATGAAACATGTAAGTTGGTACACGATATACAAATATAGACAAGGAGAACAATAAATATTAGTACTAAAGAAAGAATACATTACTATGTCAATACAATAAGAAAGACATGTTGCCAGGGTCGAAGATAGGGAATTATATACAAGAACAATCTTACTTCATTGTGGTGTTCTGAGTGTTCATGCGACTGCTTTTAGAAAATACGCCTGACGAACATGGCTTCAGAGTTTATGAAAAATCATGCAGAGATGGCCAGGTTTTGAAAGACTAGCAAGAAAAAAGAGAGCCCCGTTCTGAATTTCTGCACATGTGTGGAATGAGTTTTCTTAACTTCCAAACAGGAGAGCGCTATCCTTTACCACTGGCCAGAATAATTCAAGGAAGATAAAGATAATTTAAGCCAACAAATCCATATTCCCCTCCGAAAGGTAAGGTGATGCCTGGGAGGATGACCTCCTTGGATTGAACAGATACTACACTTTGATTCTAGCCTTCAGACTGGATAAAAAACTGTGTTGCGAGCGTCGAGTTAAAGTATTTCTAAGTTCCCACAAAGCCATTTATAATGTGGAAGATATCCAGCTCCTTTAAAAGAGAGCAAAATACCTGCATGGTCACTTTTGCAATATAAAAAAGGGAGAGGTAATGCCTGGGTGGATATCTTACTCAGATGAAATAGAGAATATCTGATGGCCCCAATTATTCCTATTTATCACTTCTCACGAGGGAGATGAGATGTAATACGAGGTTGGTTTAAATTAATGACCGTGATATTCAACTCTCACAACTAGACAAAATATAAAATTGCTCAAGCCGAGAAGGATCTCCCCTCCTCTTCTGATAGAACATATACTACACTTTGGTTTCAGCCCGAAAACCATGATTCTCTAGTGATATCGTGAGGTACAGCTGGGGCTGCATCATAGTAATGATATTTTCAGTCTTGTACCGATGCCTGATCACATCATCTGATAAAAAATACGCTGGCACTGTTTTAACATGAGTTGGTATATTAAATTAATGCCACCAAAGCAAACATTGGAAAGAAATGTTTATGTAGAAATGCACATATTATTCATAAACCAGTTCAACGGTGGCTTTGTTGCTGGTAGGGTATACAATAAGAGCGAGAGGACGGGGGTCAAGAGTGTGAGAGTAATAAACAGAAACTAAAGAGATGGGTCCTAGGAGGTCCACCCTCCCAGGCTTTACCTTCTCTCTAAGAAGGGGTTAGTTTATTGCTAATCACCTGAGATGTCCCTACCAGGGAATGTCGACACGGCTGTGCAGGCATTTTTTTTTTAAGCCCAGAGTACCCTCATCCTAGGTTGCTAGCTTCTCAAAAGCACACCTGACCTTGTGCCTAACCTCTTGGCAAGGAGGTAAATAATAATGTTGCGTTAGTATTTACCTCCCTTCCACCGTGGGAAGATGTGACACAAAGTCGGAAGGTGGGGATTGAAAAGCCAGCGCCCAAGAGGCAGAGCACTCTGGCCTACAAAAAATGGCTGAGCAGCCCAGTCGGCATTCCTCGGTAAGGGCACTTAAAACGAGTAGTTTATTGAAACTAACCCCTTCTCAAAGAGGGAAGGTAACAGTCTGGGAAGTTGGGCTTCCTAGAACTGCACAGAACAATACCTCAAATGACTTGTTTTTATGTCCGGCTAACTCAAATGGACCAGACTGTTGGACTGATTGCCGAGAACGTATCCTGGACTTGGTATGAAAAACAACACCATGCTTAAGGTCAAGTGACTTCCTGAGTGAATGTTGTGTTATTTATTTATCAGAAAGAAAAACCCTACCAGTCCCGTTAAAACAGCTTTATATCACAAAAGCTTTGCAATTAAATGTGCATTTTATAGGATACTAGACTACCTGTGACCCATTGGGTCAGGATTTGTTATATTTATTATTAGAGTAAAACTGAGTTAGTCAACGTTTAACTATTGTTTATAATGGAGTATTTCAATCTGATGTTATGATTAGTCTTATTTTCTTTGAGAGAGAGAGAGAGAGAGGGAGAGAGAGAGAGAGAGACTGTGTAAAATAAGAGCGGGGAGGGTCAAACAGAATGAGAGAGTAATAGACAGAAACTTAAGAGACGGGTCACTTGAGTTAATTGCAAATTACGGCTAATTAGAACAATTAAAACAGATTTTATTTTCAAACATAAATCCCAAAACCAAGGAATATTTTAACACGTTATTTGTGTGATTAAAATATATTGGGGAAAAAAGCTTTATGGAAACAAACGTTGATTAAGTCAGCTTTAATATAATAGACATATTTTTTGTATTTAAGAATCTACCATACATAAAATTACATAACCTCGCATTACATAACGATGTGTTAACGGGAGAAAGGTTGCACAAAAACGATTTTCAACAGTTTTTATAGTAAATCTTAGAAATAAATATAAAATCGATAATGAAAAACAATTGACAAACTTTATTTCCTCAATTATTTTTTAAAACCATGTTTACTGTAGTTTTTTTCTTCTTCAATATTTGTTAGCAAAAACGAGAAAAAAACGTCGATCGAAAAAATATATGGAAGACTCATTTGGCAACAATATACTTAAATCTTTACTTTCTATATTCTTAGAATAAGTAAATTTTGGTCTACCGTATAATGTACTACACTAGAATATAGTAAACTGTTGATTTTTTTAGGGAGGGGGGGGGGGATACAAATCGACCCCATTGAGGACGATATTGGCTCGGTAAAATCCGGTAATGAGTTATGACAATAGCCAAAAGGCAGACACAAAATGAAAATCAGATTCCCGAAACGGAAAACATTCACTGTTTTTAAACTAATTTATTTACATTGCTGCAATGTTATTTTTTAAATTTATTATTATTGTAATAGTTTTGCATTTTTTTCCCCCATAATAAAATAGTCTTGCCAGGGGAAAAAATAATAAAATTTCGAATTCTTTTCATTAAGGCAAATGTTATTAAATAACAGGGTTTTTGTTTTTGTTTTTATAAAGCTTTTAAAATAAAATTTTAAAAAGCCTCATACAAACTCCGTGTTAACATTTGCCTTAATGTGTGTGTACAATGTAACTGTGTGTAATGTGTACAATGTAACTGTGTGTAATGTGTACAATGTAACGGTGTGTAATGTGTACAATGTAACTGTGTGTAATGTGTACAATGTAACTGTGTGTAATGTGTACAATGTAACTGTGTGTAATGTGTACAATGTAACTGTGTGTAATGTGTACAATGTAACTGTGTGTAATGTGTACAATGTAACTGTGTGTAATGTGTACAATGTAACTGTGTGTAATGTGTACAATGTAACTGTGTGTAATGTGTACAATGTAACTGTGTGTAATGTGTACAATGTAAATGTGTGTAATGTGTACAATGTAACTGTGTGTAATGTAACTGTGTGTAATGTGTACAATGTAAATGTGTGTAATGTGTACAATGTAAATGTGTGTAATGTGTACAATGTAACAATATAAATAAATCAGGAAGCGTTGTTCGTTTTCATCGTTAACTTTCGACTGTTGTAACCTGATTTTACCGAGCGAATATCGTCCGCCATGGAGGTAGATTTGTAAAAGCACCCGTTTTAAGTTATAATTTTCTAATTCTTAAATAAAAAAAATTAAAAAGAAAAAATAACAAGCAAATATTGCAGGCCTACACCCTATGCTACCCCCACCCCCTTAAAAAAGGGAGATTCTACTTTTTTAGACGATTACAGGTCAAATCCCTGGAAAAATTGACGGTAAAATATCTTTCTTTTAAATTAAAAAAAATTAAAAGATATAATTTAAACTTTAGGTTGAGGGATCATTTTCCCAAATACATTTTATAATTTTAAAATGATCACCCACTTCCAGGCCACGAGGCGGTAATGATCACCGACTTCCGGATTAGACAGTCTTTTTAAGGACACGTAACAATTTTCTGTTTTAATCTTAGCCATTTCAATTTCTTAAAGATCAATTTTTAGTATGAGTGTTTGGGGTGTGCGTGGAGGGGGGGGGGAATAAGTTTTTTTTGTCTGCTAAAAAAATAAAACATGTTATAAATGAAATTATTACTTTTTTGGGTGTTTTTCGTACGGACCCATATTATGAATGAATAGTGGCCACCAAGGCTCCGCCAGAATTACTGCTCACTCAGCTCCAATCACATGGGTTGGCCTATTTGCAGGCTCCCGCGTAGCGAGATTGCCCACTCTCACCTCGATGGGCCATGCTTTTTTTTGCCCCAATAATGTCAATTCTTGGTCATCAAGAAGCGGCCATGTACCATGGCTTTAAAACCCACTATCTGGTCTAACATAAAATAATAAAAAACCCAAAGACATTACCATTACTTGTAATATTCGAACTACTTCTCTCATCTTGGTTGTTATTTTGAAAACGTTGAATAGCGAATATTTTTAATTTTATTTTGTAGAGGGAATTTTAACTCGAAATGGACATATTTTGCACACATTTTGAATAAAATTTATTGTTGATCTTAAATTGCATTTTTAAGTTCGAAAATAAAACTAATTATTTTAAAGGCCATTTTACTTGCCTCCCCAACGAAGAAATATTTACCCATAATGCATCACTAACCATCTAAAGACGTAGCCATCTTTGAAAATGGCCTCTCACGTTTAATTACACAGCGATAGTAATGTTGGTTTTTTATTATTAAATCATATTACACATATTCAAATAAACATTGGGATTATTGGAGGTCTGCACCCTTTGCTAATATATAGGGACGGGTAATGAAAGTGAAAGTAATTCGTTCTTTAACCAAAAGGTGAATTTCCCCCACGATTGTAAAAACAAACAAAAAAAAAAAAACACCAAACAATCAGAATTATCCGATCTTAATGAAATTTTCAGTATTTATTAATCAATATACCCATAGTCGAAACTATGTGACCACTATTACAAAGGGATAACACCCTGGAAGTGCTAATGAAAAAATAAACCTTTAAATATTAACCAAAATTCGACCAATACACAAATACATATAGTGATTTTAATTTGTTTAATTCAAATTATCACAAAGAAGAAGATAAAATATAAATGAACTACATATGAAATCCAGATTGTAGGCATAATTACATCTAACACCAACAAGGCTCTGTACCTACTTACCAACCTCCCCACGAAGGCCGGATGTGACACAAGGTTGTGCTTTAATGTAGGTCAGGATATAAGGACACCTAAGATCGGTATGGAACAACTTATTTTCCGGTAAGGATGCCTCAGACGACCGGCGATAAAGACCTCCTACTCCACAAGAGAGATGAGGAGGATAAGTCAGTTGCTAGAGGTCGGAGCTTCAATGAATCCAAGCCCAGGGAAGCAGGCCACTCATGGCAGGTGTCCGATGGCAGGTGTATTCGTTTGGTTGCACATCTCTGAACAGTTTCCAGGCGATTAAGGTTCTCAGCAAGATGAGGGAGGGGGGGGGGTTCCAAACTGATGATGCAAATTACAAGTGCGATCTTACCATATCGGCTGCGTTCAGTTTTAAATAGATGGCTGGAAAGCGGCTTACCCGACTGTCTTGCTGGGTGATGCAAAGACACCCTTTGTATTCTTGACAATTTTAGAGATGTCCAACGTCCATACATGTGTCTACAACTAACCCGATCAGTCACCAGTCTGTGATCCTTTGCTGCATAGTGTCTGCGCCTGTGATCCCTTGCTGCATAGTGTCCGCGCCTGTGATCCCTTGCTGCATAGTGTCCGCGCCTGTGATCCCTTGCTGCATAGTGTCCGCGCCTGTGATCCCTTGCTGCATAGTGTCCGCGCCTGTGATCCCTTGCTGCATAGTGTCCGCGCCTGTGATCCCTTGCTGCATAGTGTCCGCGCCTGTGATCCCTTGCTGCATAGTGCCTGCGCCTGTGATCCCTTGCTGCATAGTGCCCGCGCCTGTGATCCCTTGCTGCATAGTGTCCGCCTGTGATCCCTTGCTGCATAGTGTCCGCCTGTGATCCCTTGCTGCATAGTGCCCGCGCCTGTGATCCCTTGCTGCATAGTGCCCGCGCCTGTGATCCCTTGCTGCATAGTGCCCGCGCCTGTGATCCCTTGCTGCATAGTGCCCGCGCCTGTGATCCCTTGCTGCATAGTGCCCGCGCCTGTGATCCCTTGCTGCATAGTGCCCGCGCCTGTGATCCCTTGCTGCATAGTGCCCGCGCCTGTGATCCCTTGCTGCATAGTGTCCGCGCCTGTGATCCCTTGCTGCATAGTGGCCGCGCCTGTGATCCCTTGCTGCATAGTGTCCGCCTGTGATTCCTTGCTGCATAGTGTCCACGTCTGATTGCAAGAAAGATTTACAAAGTTCAGGAGTAATTTTATCTCAAAGTACAGATTGATGTCATCTGCATATTTTAGTAATGTTGTATGTTTTAAGTTTGAAATGTCATAAATATATGCAATAACAGAATGGAACTAAAAATAGATCATTGTGATACACAAGATGTCATCTCATATCATGAAGTATGTTTGTCATGGAAGAACCAGCAATTTTTCTTCTTTCGACCGAGAAGATCATCCTTTACACTTATTGCAGAGTTTTGCGAAAGCCTTTTTTTAGGTGTGGCATAGAATTAAAAGCCTTCTTTTAGTGTGGCATAGAATTAAAAGCCTTTTTTTTGGTGTGGCATAGAATTAAAAGCCTTCTTTTTGCTGTGGCATAGAATTAAAAGCCTTCTTTTGGTGTGGCATAGACTTAAAAGCCTAGTTGTTCGTGTGGCATAGAATTAAAAGCCTTCTTTTTGGTGTGGCATAGAATTAAAAGCCTTCTTTTTGGTGTGGCATAGAATTAAAAGCCTTCTTTTTGGTGTGGCATAGAATTAAAAGCCTTCTTTTTGGTGTGGCATAGAATTAAAAGCCTTCTTTTTGGTATGGCATAGAATTAAAAGCCTTCTTTTTGGTGTGGCATAGAATTAAAAGCCTTCTTTTGCTGTGGCATAGAATTAAAAGCCTTTTTTTTGGTGTGGCATAGAATTAAAAGCCTTCTTTTTGGTGTGGCATAGAATTAAAAGCCTTTTTTTTGGTGTGGCATAGAATTAAAAGCCTTTTTTTTGGTGTGGCATAGAATTAAAAGCCTTTTTGCTGTGGCATAGAATTAAAAGCTTTCTTTTGCTGTGGCATAGAATTAAAAGCCTTCTTTTGGTGTGGCATAGACTTAAAAGCCTAGTTGTTCGTGTGGCATAGAATTAAAAGCCTTCTTTTTGGTGTGGCATAGAATTAAAAGCCTTCTTTTTGGTGTGGCATAGAATTAAAAGCCTTCTTTTTGGTGTGGCATAGAATTAAAAGCCTTCTTTTTGGTGTGGCATAGAATTAAAAGCCTTCTTTTTGGTGTGGCATAGAATTAAAAGCCTTCTTTTTGGTGTGGCATAGAATTAAAAGCCTTTTTGGTGTGGCATAGAATTAAAAGCCTTCTTTTTGGTTTGGCATAGAATTAAAAGCCTTCTTTTTGGTTTGGCATAGAATTAAAAGCCTTCTTTTTGGTGTGGCATAGAATTAAAAGCCTTTTTGCTGTGCCATAGAATTAAAAGCCTTCTTTTTGGTGTGCCATAGAATTAAAAGCCTTCTTTTTGGTTTGGCATAGAATTAAAAGCCTTCTTTTTGCTGTGGCATAGAATTAAAAGCCTTCTTTTGCTGTGGCATAGAATTAAAAGCCTTCTTTTGGTGTGGAATAGACTTAAAAGCCGAGTTGTTCGTGTGGCATAGAATTAAAAGCCTTCTTTTTGGTGTGGCATAGAATTAAAAGCCTTCTTTTTGGTGTGGCATAGAATTAAAAGCCTTCTTTTTGGTGTGGCATAGAATTAAAAGCCTTCTTTTTGGTGTGGCATAGAATTAAAAGCCTTCTTTTTGGTGTGGCATAGAATTAAAAGCCTTTTTGGTGTGGCATAGAATTAAAAGCCTTCTTTTTGGTTTGGCATAGAATTAAAAGCCTTCTTTTTGGTTTGGCATAGAATTAAAAGCCTTCTTTTTGGTTTGGCATAGAATTAAAAGCCTTCTTTTTGGTGTGGCATAGAATTAAAAGCCTTTTTGCTGTGCCATAGAATTAAAAGCCTTCTTTTTGGTGTGCCATAGAATTAAAAGCCTTCTTTTTGGTGTGCTATAGAATAAAAAGCCTTCTTTTTGGTGTGGCATAGAATTAAAAGACTTCTTTTTGGTGTGGCATAGAATTAAAAGCCTTCTTTTTGGTGTGGCATAGAATTCAAAGCTTTCTTTTGCTGTGGCATAGAATTAAAAGCCTTCTTTTCCTGTGGCATAGAATTAAAAGGCTTCTTTTCCTGTGGCATAGAATTAAAAGGCTTCTTTTCCTGTGGGATAGAATTAAAAGCCTTCTTTTTGGTGTGGCATAGAATTAAAAGCCTTTTTTTTTGGTGTGGCATCGAATAAAAAGCCTTCTTTTGGTGTGGCATCGAATTAAAAGCCTTTTTTTTGTGTGGCATTTTAGAATTAAAAGCCTTCTTTTGGTGTGGCATAGAATTAAAAGCCTTCTTTAGGTGTGGCATAGAATTAAAAGCCTTCTTTTTGGTGTGGCATAGAATTAAAAGTCTTCTTTTGGTGTGGCATAGAATTAAAAGCTTTCTTTTTGGTTTGGCATAGGATTAAAAGCCTTCTTTTTGGTGTGTTGGTGTGGCATAGAATTAAGATCCTTCTTTTTGGTGTGGCATAGAATTAAAAGCCTTCTTTAGGTGTGGCATAGAATTAAAAGCCTTCTTTTTGGTGTGGCATAGAATTAAAAGCCTTCTTAAGCTGTGTCATAGAATTGAAAGCCTTCTTTAGGTGTGGCATAGAATTAAAAGCCTTCTTTTGGTGTAGCATAGAATTAAAAGCCTTCTTTTGGTGTGGCATAGAATTAAAAGCCTTCTTTTGGTGTGGCATAGAATTAAAAGCCTTCTTTTGGTGTGGCATAGAATTAAAAGCCTTCTTTTGGTGTGGCATAGAATTAAAAGCCTTCTTTTGGTGTAGCATAGAATTAAAAGCCTTCTTTTGGTGTAGCATAGAATTAAAAGCCTTCTTTTGGTGTAGCATAGAATTAAAAGCCTTCTTTTGGTGTAGCATAGAATTAAAAGCCTTCTTTTGGTGTGGCATAGAATTAAAAGCCTTCTTTTGGTGTGGCATAGAATTAAAAGCCTTCTATTGGTGTGGCATAGAATTAAAAGCCTTCTTTTGGTGTGGCATAGAATTAAAAGCCTTCTTTTGGTGTGGCATAGAATTAAAAGCCTTCTTTTGGTGTGGCATAGAATTAAAAGCCTTCTTTTGGTGTGGCATAGAATTAAAAGCCTTCTTTTGGTGTGGCATAGAATTAATACCTTTTTTGAGTCTGGCATAGAATTAAAAGCCTTCTTTTGGTGTGGCATAGAATTAAAAGCCTTCTTTTGGTGTGGCATAGAATTAAAAGCCTTCTTTTGGTGTGGCATAGAATTAAAAGCCTTCTTTTGGTGTGGCATAGAATTAAAAGCCTTCTTTTGGTGTGGCATAGAATTAAAAGCCTTCTTTTGGTGTGGCATAGAATTAAAAGCCTTCTTTTGGTGTGGCATAGAATTAAAAGCCTTCTTTTGGTGTGGCATAGAATTAAAAGCCTTCTTTTGGTGTGGCATAGAATTAAAAGCCTTCTTTTGGTGTGGCATAGAATTAAAAGCCTTCTTTTGGTGTGGCATAGAATTAAAAGCCTTCTTTTGGTGTGGCATAGAATTAAAAGCCTTCTTTTGGTGTGGCATAGAATTAAAAGCCTTCTTTTGGTGTGGCATAGAATTAAAAGCCTTCTTTTGGTGTGGCATAGAATTAAAAGCCTTCTTTTGGTGTGGCATAGAATTAAAAGCCTTCTTTTGGTGTGGCATAGAATTAAAAGCCTTCGTTTGGTGTGGCATAGAATTAAAAGCCTTCTTTTCGTGTGGCATAGAATTAAAAGCCTTCTTTTCGTGTGGCATAGAATTAAAAGCCTTCTTTTTGGTGTGGCATAGAATTAATACCTTTTTTTGGTGTGGCATAGAATTAAAAGCTTTTTTTTGGTGTGGCATAGAATTAAAAGCCTTTTTTTGGTGTGGCATAGAATTAAAAGCCTTCTTTTGTGTGTAGCATAGAATTAATACCTTTTTTTGGTGTGGCATAGAATTAATACCTTTTTTTCGTCTGGCATAGAATTAAAAGCCTTTTTTTTGGTGTGGCATAGAATTAAAAGCCTTCTTTTTGTGTGGCATAGCATTAAAAGCCTTTTTTTGGTGTGGCATAGAATTAAAAATCTTGTTTGTCGTGGCATAGAATTTAAAGATTGAATGAAGCCAAGGTAAATGACATTCGCTCATTAGCTGCTATTGGTTATCCAAGTGATGTTCTCACCAAACTAAATAAGCTAACCAGAACAACTGGAGTTAGGGATAAATCTGAATTGCGAGGGTCAGATGAGAGCTCAACAGTTCCAGTATTTCTCTGACACAGGATTCTATCAGTTTGACGATACAGCTCGTAAGACTGACTGCACAATTTTTGACAGTTGATGTGCAGTCACCCTTTTTTAACAGGCGAATGACACTGCCAGTTTTCTACTGTTCTGGAGTTGCACTATTGTTAAAGCAGAACTGAAAGAAGAGACAAAGATGATGCAAAACAACGCACCCACCTTGCAAAGCAGGTCGGTAACACAATCAAGACCGGTTGGCGCAACATAATTTTGATCATTTTTAAGGTGATAGTGCAGCATTGCAGGTGTAAATTTCATAGTTGTTATTCAATTTGATGTTAGAGATAGTGGGGGATGGTACTTTCTAACTTTCAACAGTAAAAATGCATGCATAGTATTTAGGGATTGTCAGTGATATGACTTGTGAAGACCAACTGGGAGTGATGGGCGGGGGGGGGGGGGCGGTTCTCTGCTTTCGATGTACATATTTCCAGAACATCTGACCGATTTGTTGCTATGCACAATTCAAATTAAAGCACGGATTTTGTTGTCACTTGTTCTAGATGGTTGGAAGATTTATTCCGCTTTGTTTTGTTGGTGTTCATTTTATGCAATTTATATTCACGTTTAACATTCGAACATAACTTCCTGGCAAGTCAGATTGCTGAAGTTTCTCAAAATATATTTCTATTCATAAACTTGGGCCATTTATCGTACTGACAGTGGGATTAAAACACCAATTTATATTCAAAATAGAATATTAGCTTTTTAATATACTGTACATGTCTATGCGAGTGACATAGTAAGATTAACTAATTTGCATATTGATTTGCATAAGTACATCTCATTAATTCACTATTCGCTTTTATTTTCTAATTCAACGATTGTTTCATTCAGTTTCTTCCGGTCAATTTACTTGAGGTTTGTGATTTTGGGTTTCCTAAATTTTTCTGGGCAACGCCAAGATACGTGTCTTGCTAGTATAAAATATAGTCAACTATAGACAGATGTTTTATGACTTATCAGTATGGCTAGACATAATGAGGATATCAACCAAGAGATTTGAATCTCAGATGCTAGTCACTGCCAATTGTGACTACTGACGTCCAATTCTCTACTAACTAAGCTAACAAAACAAAGAAATGATATCGTTTTGAAATGAATGTTATTCGTTTGTTCACATTCTACGATACTGATAATCTAGAGGATTTATTTTTACAGAAGAGTATCATATTATGCTAAGAGGAAATCATTATTTCCTCTACAGGGGAGCATATATGCTATATAGCATCCACAGACAGCTGTTTCATTGTTTCAAGACTCATCAGTGTGGCTAGATGTAGAAAACTCATCAACTGCGAAATAAAACTCAGATGCTAGTCACTACCAACTATGACCACTGTTGTTGGATTCTCAACCACCTGAGCAAATGAACTTGCTACTGTGTATGTAGGTATATATAGTGTTGCAGCAAACTCCAACACTTGACAAGAAGTAAATAAAACAATAAAAACAAAAGTTGTATATGCAGTTTAACAACTAACGTTTTTTTCTCTACCCTTTTCGAGGATGGAAATGAGTGCAGAGCAGCGGTAGTAGCTTCTTTTCGCATCAGCCTGTGGAAGTGATGGGCTGGATTGCGTTCAAGAGGACCATAGTCACATGGACATTTAGAGGAAGTGGAAGGCGTGTGAGAACAAGGACGAGTTACTGCCAAACGAAAGACCCACAATGTTCGTTCTTCGGCTATTAGGACTAACGAGTTCATCGCTGCCATCAAGGAGACAGTTGACAATGATAGAAGTCAGAGCTACGCCAGTACCGCCGCTGACATGTGCAATTAAGGCATTGGTTACTTCTCCTGCAACAAGTCTCACTGCATGCTCATCACGAATACCCCAAAGAATCGAGGAAGATGAAGGCGGCGGCTTTGCTGAAGCATGAGTCTGCCGGGATGCTAAGCTTCTTCAT
>OY744552.1:31711392-31771392 GCA_963556195.1 Sepiola atlantica | reverse complement strand
CAAAATTAACACTTCATTTTTTAAAACAAGTCTATTATAGATAGATATAAAATATCCTACTTCCCTGAAAAAAATATATAAATTACTTAATATTAAGCCATAATTAACAAACATTTACTAAAAACATCAACTCGATGAACAAATAACCAACGGATTTAAAGATTTTAACAAATTAGAAAAAAAGAAATAGAATTTCTGGATCCATTTAATTTTCTTTCAAAAATCAGTCCCGGATGATCAACACTAGTTGTCTTTCATGTATACTCTCACACACACACACACACTAATTATATATATATATATATATAACCTTTAAATATTAGTGGTTAATATAAATTGTCTAATGTTAATAAATATAATAAAACTGAGTCTTTGAAAAAGGGGGAAAATAATAAGAATCAACTGTTAGTTTTTATATGAAAGGGACAAAATTGAGACATTTCACTTTTAAAACAACAAGTCGATATAGACATAAAACGATTCAATTTATGTTCAAATGTTAAAATATATAAATTATTTAACAATCTACATATAATAAATTAAAACAGCAACATTAAAATCCACAAATAAATAAAAACAGATTTATATATATAAATATAGATGTTATACGTACGGTTGAGTGTCTGGGTCCATTTTCGAATTTTTATTTTTTTATTTTTTTTATATAAACCGGTCCTTGTGTATACAGGTACTTTTCGGTTTTAAATATAGAGACATGGGCGTATATTTCCATCGGTGTATATCAACGTACGTATGTATTTGTATTTTTGATGTGAAAAGGATACAAGTTAGGTCCAAATCGAAGCCATCTTCCTGAAAACGCCGTTTCTTCTTGCTTACGATCCCTTTTATTTTATTCGCCATTTTCTCTCTCATGGTTTGTAGATATTTTGTACGGACGTCAGAACGGGGCCATTCCTTTGCCTAAAAGCTTATATATATATATACATATATACATATATCGGATATATATATATATATATATATATATATGTATATATATATATATATATATACGTAAGAAAATAATTACTATATATACATATATATATATATATATATGAAGAAAAAAATGAGACGAACAAGTGCGCACTCTAAAAAGTGCGCGTTTGTTACATGTAGATATATTAGAAACTATTTTTGCGTATATTTTTCTTTCCTTCTTTCTTTCTTTCTGTTTTTTCTTTTCTTCTTTAAAAAAAAACAGAAAAAAGTCGGACCCTCAACCAGGATGCACTCACACACACACGACAGTCTCACACACACACAAAACAATACGACAAAAAACGGGGCCGCGATTTTGAAAAGTAAATAAAAAAAACAAAAAAAAGTTCAACAGAAAAAGAAGGCAGAAACAGCGGTTTAAGTCTTTACTAGAAAACCCCCTCTCTCCCTCGCCATCTACCTTACACTCTCAATCTATCTGACACTCTCTCTTTCTCTCACCACCCTGTCCTTACTCACTTCCTTTCTTTCCTTAAAACCTCTCTCTCTATTGCTTGTTTCCCACTCTCCCCTCTCCTTTACTCACTCTCTCAATAATTACAATTTCCCCTCTTTCTAATGCTTACTCTCTTGCCACTCACTCTCATTCACTGCCTTTCTTTTCTTAAACCACCCTCTCTATTTATACTACTTGCCTCTCACTCTTCCCTCTACCCTTACTTACTCTGTTAATAATTACAATTTCTCCTCTTACTAACTTTCTCTCTCTCCCTTCTGATGCTCTATCTAGTTTTATTACAAACACACTCTCTCTTTCCACTCTCTCCTTACTTACTACATTTCTTTCGTTAAAACTACTCCCTGTTTATAATGCTTGTCTCTCACTCTTACCTCTCCCTTGTTCACTCTCTTAATAATACTATTTACTCATTCCAATTTCTCCTCTCCCTCTTTATATTATTAAGAGAGTAGTAGTAAAAGTAGAACTGACAATGCAACCATCTACCTCATCCTATTACTCATTCAACCCACTTTGTCCTCCTCGTTTTTCAGTGTTTTCTTCTTCCTCTCTTTTTCCAGGTCGTGGTGGTAATAGTGAGAGTCAGAAGTCTTGATGCTACCACGGTATATTCATTAGCTGATCCCATTCCTCACATTTACCGCTTCTTTTATTCTTTCTGTACTGCATCTCTCTCTCTCTCTCTCTCTCTCTCTCTTTCTCTCTCTCTCATTGACCAGTACTTTCTCTCTTTTTTGTTACATTTAAAACTGGTTTTTAATTCCTTAACAGTTATTTCATTCGCGTTTCCGTCCTCTATTATAAAGAAAAGGCGTATTTTGCCTGTTTATCTGTGTCCAGTTAAAACTCAGAAACTACACAAGACACACTTACAAACCTTATATATTCAGGTTGCAGGTTTTAATTATGGTTATATATATATATATATATATATATATATATATATATATGCTCTCATATTGATTCGCTTCGGGTAACCAAGGACAACATTAGGGACCTTATGAAGCAGAACCCCAATACCCCCGCATAAATACACACAGCTGCCCATCATTCCGCGATGCGTTCCACAGTGGCGTTTATTTGACATGTTATGCACCCTCACTTTAACTCTAACCCTAACCACACTCTTACTCTAACCATATTTATTTATTTACTATTATTTTTTAAATTTATTTACTAATAATCGAATATCTGTTGAAATAATTTTAAAAAGTCAATCGCATAGAATAAAACTAATTTTAAAAAATCATATTTACAAAACAATTTAATTACGAAATGAAATTCAGAATGAATTTCGGTTTCTTCGTAAATAATTCACAATTTAAAATTTTTGTTAATAGTTTTACAAAAAGAATGAATTACTTCGTGACAATTCGAAATTTGAAAGGAATTTGCAAGCATTTAAACTGTCGACTCGAAAGTCCTTTAAACTGGCTTTAAAATTCTTAGCAAATCTTCAATTAAAAGCCTTTTAAAAACTCATTTTTCCATCAGCGGCGGGGCTCTTCTAATAAAAAACTCCAAATTAGTGCAAGGAGGAGGGCGGGGCGGGGCGGGGCTGAGGCAGGAAAAATAACTTGTTCGAAAAATAACACTGAAAATAGGTCAAACAGTCGGCTGCTGATGACTTTATGCTTTTATTTCTATTTTATTGAACCAGTTGCCAAAGAGAAGAAGTCGGGCGTTTAAAAAGTAACGTGACTGAGCATGTGTGGAATGAAAGAGAAGTTTTAAACACTTTTTTTAAAACTCTTTTATTCTTTCTTCTTCTCTGAACCCTCTCTCTCACAGACGTGATGTTGCTAGTCTCTGTCTTTTCTATAAATCCTATTATGGCATGTGTTCTTCAGAATTGTTTGATCTATTTCCTGCTTCCTTTGTTCCAGCTCGTTTGACTCGTTGGTCTAGTTGTCTCTATTAATTCGCTGTTTTGATACCTCATTGTAATACAACTTCCTATTCCAGTAGCTTCTTTCCAAGAACTGCAGACTTGTAAAACTCTCTTCTTGCTGACTGTTTTCCTCCTACCTATAATCTTGGTCTTTTCAAGACTAAGGTCAATAGGCATCTCCTGTCTTTGCGATAATCATTTTTATTCTTGTTACATCAAGTGGCTTCATGCCTTGTCTGGAGCGATTTCCATGAAAACATTTTTTAAATTCCTTATTCATGCACCCAGGCAACGCCAAAGAGTTTCACTAGTCTTAATACACGTTGCTTCACTGTTTTAATATATCTCTATATAAATAGCTTTTCCTTTGTCTGTAAAACTAAGGAGGGTAATTCAGCATTCAGCAGCTGTAAACTAAAGTATAAGTATTGTTTGTAATCACTCAGACAAGGTGACCCCCCAAAATGCCATTCCTGGAATCGTTAATAACATTCACAATTCTTTCTGCAATCCAAACATATGTGGTACAAACAAATTTCACTCCTATGCTTGCCTTGTCCACCAACTTGCAGCCATTAATATGTTGCATAAAAGGTAAAGGTTAGGGTTAAATCAGTTCCAAGTGACAGTCTTCCAGGGATTGAAGGTTCAATCCTTATTACAGGCTTGAGTCTGCATCGATGTCAACGAATGATCTAAGAATATGATTTGGAAGAAGATCATTTTGGTATGAATTTTTGAGAAACCCAATTTTGTCTATTATAACTATAATTTCTTTTCAACATAAAGATTCCCAAGTTGAATTTGAAGAAGGTTGGAGGTTACATCGGCTGAAACGTTGTGAGAATAACATTCAAAATGAGAAGAGTAGTCTGAATAATCCGAATAATATGAAAATTATAAATTTTATAAACGAAGGAATGGAAACATGGAGACTGGAACTGACAGCTGAGAACAACTTATGCCTGAGATAAGAATACTGAGAGAGGCATTTTCAAGGGAGACTTTCTATTACCACTACTGTTTATCATAGCCATTGATGCCAGTCAGAAAGTGCAATGCAAGATACAAGTTCACAGACACATAAGAAAGAATAAACCACTTCGTGTATATGGATGATCTGAAGCTTGGCAAACATGATACCCATAAACATCTTGATTTCTGGAAACAGACTCCATCAGATCAACAGAAAAGATTGGAAAAGAATACCTGAGAAGAACAAGAACACTCTTAGAAACCAAATTATATAGTAGAATCCTGATAAAAGGAATCAACGCCTGGGCAGCATTGTCTCTCTAGTCAGATATTCTGGTCCCTTCATAGGTTGGACAAAAGAAGAACACCTGGACCAGAAGACTAGGAAACTAATAACGATGAACAATGCATCTGAGGAATGATTCTATAAAAAAAAGGAGAGAAAGGGGGATACATCAGTAAACACACAGAAAAGTTGATCATCACTACGAGCGGCACAGATAAAAACAACAATACAAGAAACAGCGACACTGGAAACAAAAAGGTAACAATGGAAAAATGGGAAGAGAAGCCGAAACGAAACTTTGCCTTCTTCATTGTCGTTTTATTGAGTAACATTCGAAGATCCGAATGAACAAAAGCAACAAAAAGTACCCGAAATTTCCATAAACTGATATCTCCCCCTAAAACACGCACACACACACACGCGCACGCGCACACGATGACATCAGAAGATAACTTTCAGTAGTCCCAACAGTAACTCTAAATCTGAGATAGAAGATGCCAGGGTCAGCATCGATTCATAATTTATAGGTGGGGGTCGAGAATGCCTGGGTCGGGGGTCAATACCTTAAATGCAGCTTCCTGGGTATCTTTAAGAATGATCAGTACGCTGAAAACGCTCAAAAAAACAAATATACAAAAAATAAAAGTAACTGTCGTCGATAAAAGTTAATTTAAAACTGACCTGTGATATTTGTTTGTATTTTTAAACCGTTCCAACTGCTATTTATTAGAAATCAATAGTTTTGTCACACGAACTTGAAAAGAAAAATGGCGCTTGCTCGTAAGGAAGTGAGCACAAGACGCCATATTGAAAAAAAAAACGAGTAAAAAATGAACAAGAATTTTTTTTTACATCTAATAAAAACCCATTTATAGTACGTAAAAATACAAACAAATATCATAGGTACGTAGACAAATATCTCTTCTCGACGTAGGTTAAACTCACTTGTTGCATATTTATTTTTATAACCCCGTTCTCGTTTGTTTTTTGGACCCCGTCCGCGACTGTACTGATCATTCTTAAAGATACCCACATCGAATTAGCGACGGCTTGTATGTTTGCATTTCATTTGTTTACTGAGCTCCCACCGCAATCAAGTTAGGCACAAAGTCAGTTTATAAAGATGACGACTCTATTTTGTCGGTTGAGTTTTCTTTTCGGCGTTTCACGTGTACGATCACTGTGAGATATGCCTTGTATTTCATTTGCTTATCTCTCCCTCGCACACCAGACACAATGTCAGTTTATAAAGATGTCGACTATATTTTTCTGGTCGAGTTTTCTTTTTGACGTTTCATGTGTGCGATTATAACTCACTGTTGTTGTTTTTTTTTATATATATAGCACGTTTCATTGTACACGTTAAACACCGAAATGAAAAGTCGTCCGGAAAAAAATATAGTTGCCATCTTTATAAACAAATTGAGGAAAAAGCTAGCTAAAAGAATGCGATAACTCAGGTGCATAACCCTGCTCTTTAACGAGAAAATTATGAATTTGACTGATCGTTATTCCTTAGCTAGCCTCTTTCTCGAGTTTTCATTTCGGCGTTTCACATGTCCGGTGAACCTCGCTACAACTTACTGTTTATAATTTGCTTTTTTAAAACTAAAACATGGTTTAAGTAAAAAAAGAAAAAGTTGTTTAGGAATAGTGCTGAAACACATTTTGCTCTAAATAACTTGGGTGACTGAAATAGGAATCATCCAAGTGTAGTATCTGTTCCGATGGATACTGCACGCCTGTCCTGTGCAGTTCTAGGAGGTCCACCCTCCCAGGCTTCGCCTCCCCTCTTTGGGGAGGAGTAAGTTTATTGCTTACTGTCTGAGGCGCCCCTACCGGCGAATGGCGACGGGGCTGCCCAGGCAATTTTTAAACCCCACTTTCCCGACCCGACCTTGGGTCACATCTTACTTGCGGGAGTAAGATAAAAACTGGCCTTGTGCCTAACTCCTGGAGAGGAGTAAATCAATACTCTACCCATCCCTTTTGGCTAAGATCAAAGTGTAGTATCTGTTCCGATGGATACTGCACGCCTGTCCTGTGCAGTTCTAGGAGGTCCACCCTCCCAGGCTTCGCCTCCCCTCTTTGGGGAGGAGTAAGTTTATTGCTTACTGTCTGAGGCGCCCCTACCGGGGAATGCCGACGGGGCTGCCCAGGCAATTTTTAAACCACACTTTCCCGACCCGACCTTGGGTCACATCTTACTTGCGGGAGTAAGATAAAAACTGGCCTTGTGCCTAACTCCTGGAGAGGAGTAAATCAATACTCTGGATTAAGACAAAAGATAAAAATGACTCCAGAAGAGAAGAACCTTTTCGCTTCCAACTGAGGACAGAACAGATACTACACTTTAACCCTAGCCCAACATTCTAGGTGATATTTTCTCTTCTCTCATAAAGAAAAAAGTGAATGAAAAACGTGGAGGATGTAACGCCTGGGAGGATGGTTTCTTGAAAGCGAACTGAAGAAGCATAAGGTTGTTATTCTGTGAATGCTAAGTCCTCTTCCCGCATACCCAACAATATGATGTTAGCGATAGTGATGATACTAATAGATTTTGTATTCTTTATATTTTCGCAGCTTAAAATGAGATTTTGTTTTCAGAATTGAAAAAAAAAAAGCTGAATTAAAAACATCAATTTTAATTGCTACGAGAAAAAGAAATAAACTAGAATAAAGTCTCAATTCGGCCGCTTACGAACGAGCGGAATAAAAATGATATTGCGCACGTGCGTAAGCGGACAAATGTAACCGACCCTCCTCCTACTCTCTCTCTCTATTTAACATTTAACTCTTACTCTTCCCTCATCTGTAACAAAAAGTAGAAAAAAATCTTACCTGTTGAGTAACCCTTGAGCTCGGGTTAAATTGTTTTATCCAGGAAGAAATAAGGTTGAAAATCCAGTTAAATATTAAAAAGATAAATTTATAGAACTGCACCCATAAAAAAAAAAAGTTTCTACTTTTTGGGCAAATTACATGTAAACAGCCTCAACAAATATCCGGTACGAAAATTTTTTTTTATTATTTTAGGAGGGGGGATCACTTTCTTATATAAGTTATACGTAAAGTGAGCACCCACTTTTTGGCAACTTAGAATCGCACCCTAGCGAACACGTGTTGAAAGCAATATTCAAAAAACGTTCTTTTAGATTTTAGGGTGCGATTCTACGTGGCCAAAAAGTGGGTGCTCACTTTACGTATAACTTATATAGGAAAGTGATCCCCCACACCTCCTAAAATCTAAAATAATAAAAATCTTAATTATTTTTTTTCGTACCGGATATTTGGTGAGGTTGTTTACATGTAATTTGCCCAAAAAGTAGAAACTTTTTTTTTAGGGGGCGGAATACGAGGGGTGCAGTTCTATAAATTTACCATTAAAAAAAAAAAAAATTTTTTTTTTAAATCCAAAATTATCTCTCTCTCTTGTCATCTCCAACTACTGATTAAATAATATCATTACGTTAGTGCTATTCCCTTTTGTTTATAATGGACTATTCAAATTAAAATTTTTTTTTTTTTGTTAATGAACAGAGAGAGAGAGAGAGAGAGAGAGAGAGAGAGTGTGTGTGTGTGTGTGTGTGTGTGTGTAAGCAAGGGTAACAGACGATATATAGAATAAGAGTGCCGGTGGGGGTCAAACACCATAGAATGAGATAGAAAATTAATAAGAACTGGGTCACTTGATGAGTTAATTGCAAATTTCGGTGTTTCACATGTATGATAAAATTAGAACCATTAAAATGGAAATTTTTTCAAGCATAACTCAATCCCAAAACTGAGGAATATTGTGGCATGTATTTTGTGTGATGAAAATAATATAGGACAAAAAGCCTTAGAGAAACAAACGTTGTTTTAATTTAGCACCAGTATTAACTTATGAGTATAGCAGGACCGGCGGGACAGTTATAAAAGTGGGGTGGCCCGGTTAAACACATGCATATATAACTTCATTATTGATGACCGTAAAGTGTGGGGGGGGGGCAAGTCAAAGAGAATCTTGCATAGAAAACGATCCAAAGCGAATCTTGCATTAAAAAAGACCCAAACTGAATCTTGCATCGAAAAAGATCCAAAGCGAATGTTGCTTCGAAAAAGATCCAAAGCGAATGTTGCTTCGAAAAAGATCCAAAGCGAATGTTGCTTCGAAAAAGATCCAAAGCGAATGTTGCATCGAAGAAGATCCAAAGTGAATGTTGCATCGAAAAAAATCCAGCGCGAATGTTCCATAGAAAAAGATCCAAAGCGAATGTTGCATAGAAAAAGATCCAAAGCGAATGTTGCATAGAAAAGATCCAAAGCGAATCTTGAATCGAAAAAGATCCAAAGCGAATGTTGCATCGAAAAAGATCCAAAGCAAATGTTGCATAGAAAAAGATCCAAAGCGAATCTTGCATAGAAAAATATCCAAAGCGAATGTTGCATCGAAAAAGATCCAAAGCGAATGTTGCATAGAAAAAGATCCAAAGCGAATGTCCAGACTTCAGACTAACACGGACATATGTGATGCAGGAAACTCGCCCTTCAAAGCAACTTAACAACATCAGGGATGTGAAAAGGTATCTTCAGACTATCACTTTGGCTCTGGACGCTTTTGTGGTTGATCTCCTTCTCCTACAACGGGATGCAATTATCGCTCCACAACATCCTTTCCATGCGTTACACATGGCACTATATATTAATCACCCCAACAAACACCAAATGTAGCAGATAGTGAGCTGATATTTCTATTCCTTGGACTTGGCTGAAAATGTGAACGAGATTGTATCTGCATATGCATTCTCGAGAAGTTCCCTACTCATAGCTGTACCTCAGTCAAGTGAACCCCCCCCCCCCTCCTCCTGATGCGCTTGAGTTTAGGTTCGCTGTCGATGTCATCAAAAGGAACTGTTGTAAAGGTCATGATTGGCATAAATACGAAACTAACATAAAGGGAAGTAATCAGGTATTGACTATATACGAAAGTACTATATAAGACGGGCAGTCATATCTGGAAGTGAGCGAAGAGTAAACGTCTCTACTTCCTACCGGATCCCTGTTAAACGCAAACCACTCGGCGTATTCTTAATTTAGTATATCCTATGTAATTTAGGATATAACAGTGGCGAACGAGGATATTTTTTTTTCTCTTGACAGAGATAAATTACCGTACTATTCAAGGATTTTTTTTTTTTAAAGAAAAATTGCAAAGACGGCAAGAAAAAAAAAAAGAAAAAAAGTCGACACATGCAAATTAGTAAAAAGTACGGATTTCTTCGGTAAGAACTAACGGGAAAGTAAAAGAAAATTGTACTCGAAACAATTTTAAGGTAAAGTGAACTTTATCTGTATGTTGACGAAAAAATATTTGGGAAGCACAAGCTGAATTCGAAACCTGCACCGTGAGATTACGAATTTTGAAAGAAAAAAGTACGCTTACGACTTTTTTTCTTTAAACAATTCAGAAATTATTGTTATATTTTTTTTTTCTCTCCCAAGTGCAGCCGTATTTTTGTGAAAAATAATTGTTCATTGCTTTGTCTAAAGTAATTGAAACTATTTGTTGTGCGAATTTTGGAAACGTTTTATTGTCTGAAATTATTTTGTGAAAAAGTTTACCTGGTAAAAGACTGTTGCTAAATTGTATAAACTTTGTGAAACATTTATTTTTGCAAAAATTATGTTGCTAATTTACGAAAACGCATATTGACGAACTTTTTGTGAAATTATTGTTGTAAACTTTGGAAAGATATTTTGTACTGTAATTAAGCTAAAATGGAGCAATTGGCTGAGTTGACGAAGGCGTTAACTCTAAGTATACAGCAGCAACAACAACAACAACAACAGCAACAACAACAGCTACAACAACAGCTACTGCAGCAGCAAGAATGGACACAAAAAACTTTAGAGGCACAACAAGAGCAAACAAAAATACTTCAACGCCAAATGTTAACGCAACAAAAGAATTTTGAAAAATTAATTCAAACGTCGACAGATAGGAAGAAAACTATTTTTTCTGCAGAGGGTATTTCAAATTCTTTGTCAGAATTTCACTACTCTCCCGATACTGGCGTTACATTTCCAGCATACTATAGAAGGTACGAAACAGTTTTTACAAAAAGATGTTCGGACTGGACTGACGAAGAAAAAGTTACGCTGTTACTACAAAAACTGGGGACGGACGAAAACACCAAGTATGCTAATTTAATTTTACCCAAAAAACCGGAGGAAGTGAATTTTGAAGAGACAATTAATACCTTATCTAGAATATTTGATAAAAGAGACAGCCTTTTTCATTCTAGATATAAATGTTTAAATTTACAGAAGTCGGAATCCGAAGACTATTTAGAATATGCATGTACGGTAAATTGCTTATGTGAATCATTTAAATTAAATTAAATTTCGGCAGATTTATTTAAATGTTTAATCTTTGTACAAGGACTCACAGCACCAAGGGACAAAGATGTCAGATCCCGGATCCTGACAATTATGGAGTCGGACCCGAATGTAACTTTACAAAAAGTAACCGAGGAGTGTCAACGTCTCATTAATATCAAAAGAGACAACACCCGCATTGAAGAAAAAAGCGTTTACAAGATACAACATGTAAAAAGGCAAAGGACCTCTAGAACATACAAGACCCAGGAACAAAAGACTCCCAGAATGTACAAGGACCAAAGTTGTGAATGCTGCGGAAGTACAAGACACACCAAAAAGATCTGCCGGTTCAGGAATAGGATATGTTACGAATGTGGATTCAAAGGCCACAAGGGAACATATTGTAACCAGAGAAAAAACGAAGGACCGACAAAGTTAGTACGCTTCGCACAAGGAAAGAGAAAAGCTGCGAAAGGCGTAAATATGTCGATGTAAAGATAAATGGACATCCTGTAACATTACTCCTGGATAGTGGTGCGGACATTAGCATCATAGATGAAGATATCTGGAGAAGGATCGGTCGACCTGAACTAAGAGAAACCAGCAAGATGGCGAAGAGTGTGTGTGGCAAAAGGTTGGAATTCAAAGGAGAACTGAGGTGCAATGTGTCATTTGGTGGTCAAACACACAAGTCCAAAGTATACGTAGTACCAGGAAGGAACACAAGTCTATTTGGAATGGATTGGATTGTCCTGTTCAACTTATGGGAACGACCGGTTAATTCTTTTTGTAATAGGTTGACCACAGAGAAATCAAACCAAATAGAAGGCTTCATGGACGATTTAAATGCAGAATTCCCAAAAGTTTTTGCCGAAAAACTTGGATACTGTGTGAAAACAGAAGCAAAATTTGAGGTGAAGAAAAATGCCACCCAAGTGTTCAAACCTAAAAGAAATGTACCTTTTTCATCGATGGACGCAATAGCGAAGGAGTTGGAGAGACTTCAACAATTAGACGTCATTGAAAAGGTTGACCACACGGATTGGGCAAGTCCGACGGTATATGTGAAGAAAAAGAATAACAAAATAAGAGTCTGCGCTGACTTTTCGACGGGCCTAAATGACTGTTTGCAGGACCACAATTACCCCCTTCCGTCGGCAGAAGATCTATTCTCAAAACTAAACGGAGGAAAAAATTTTTCCAAAATAGACCTCTCGGATGCATACTTGCAAATCAAAGTCAATGACGAATGTTCAAAGTACCTGTGCATTAACACGCATAAGGGTATTTTTAAACTAAAAAGACTTCCGTTCGGATTAAAGGTCGCCCCTGCTCTGTTTCAACAGGTTATGGATACGATGCTCGCAGGATTGGAATTTTCAATAGCATATCTTGACGATATCCTGATAAAGAGCAGAAATTTGCATGAACACAAGAAGCACGTCAGAGAAGTATTTAAGAAAATAGAGGAGTTTGGTTTCAGATTGAGCTTGGAGAAATGCGATTTCTTTATGGAAAGGATCAGATACCTTGGTCAAATAATCGACAAAGAGGGACGAAGACCAGATCCACAACGAGCCGAAGCAATTGAAAAGATGCCTGCTCCAGACTCATTACCGAAGCTACAATCATTTTTGGGATTGGTTCAATATTACGCGATATACATACCTAATGTGCATAATTTGAGAGCTCCTCTTAACAAGTTACTAAAAAAGGGTAGTAAATGGAGTTGGAATAAGGAATGTGAATCTGCCTTCCAAAAAATTAAGAAATGTCTACTATCAGACTTGGCATTAGCGCATTTTGATCCAGACAAGGAGTTAGTACTAGCAACGGACGCCAGTGATTACGACGTTGGCGCTGCATTACTTCATAAGTATGAGGATGGAACAGCAAAAGCAATCGCTCATGCATCAAGAACTTTGGTTGCAGCTGAGAAAAACTATAGCCAGATTGAAAAGGAGGCTCTGTCGATAATATTTGGAGTCAAAAAGTATAATCGATTTCTCCATGGACGGACCTTCAAATTGAAAACAGACCATAAACCCTTGATTACGATATTTGGATCAAAGAAAGGCATTCCTAAGCATACCGCAAATCGACTACAGCGATGGGCTGTAACTCTCTTAAACTATCAGTTTAAGATAGAGCATGTGTCATCGAAAAAGTTAGGACACGCGGATGCACTATCAAGGTTGATTCCAAAAAGAAACGAAAATTTCGAAGAGACAGTAATTGCTGCTCTTAAAGATGAAAGCGAATGTACAAGTTCAATGTGTAATATGATACGTGAACTTCCAATAACCCTTGAAGAGATTAAAAGAGAAGCTGAAAAAGACATTTTCATAAAGAAAATGAAAACTCAATTAGGACTGAGGGAAAAAAGTAACAAAGTAGGACAAACTACATTTTTTTCAATTTGTGAAGGTGTACTTATGTATGCTGATAGAATCGTAATTCCACAGGCATTACGAAGGAAAATATTAATGGAATTCCATACAGGTCATCCTGGCATTTCAAGAATGAAATCCTTAATTAGAGGATACGTATATTGGCCTGGTATGGACAAAGAAGTAGAAAACTGTCAAAGCATGCAAAGGATGTCAGTTAGCAGCCCGAGATCCGCCAGTAAAAACGACCCCATGGCCGAAAACGGACCTACCCTGGTCACGTCTACATATTGATTATGCCGGACCTCTAAATGGTTTTTTCTACTTAATTGTAGTAGATTCTTTCTCTAAATGGCCAGAGATATTTAAAACCAGACATCCAACTGCAAGGAACACTGTAAATGCACTTAACGAAATCTTTAGCCGTTTTGGTGTACCAAAAACCATAGTAAGTGACAATGGTACAGCATTTACAGGTCACGAATTTAAAGAATTCTGCAAATCGCTGAATATTCAACATATCAGGACACCGGTTTACCATCCTAGGTCGAATGGGTTGACAGAAAAATTTGTGGACACATTTAAACGGGCAATAAAGAAAAACCTGAATATGGACACAGATGAGCAAACTATACAAACATTTCTAACAATGTACAGGGTAACCCCGAACCCAAATAATAATGTTAATTCATCCCCTGCAGAACTGATGTTTGCTAGAAAAATTAGATCTATCTTTGATAGACTTATACCTGAGAAGAATAAAAGTTCTAAAGGAGAAAACTTGAAAGTAAAGTGCTATTCCTCAGGGGACAAAGTGTATTTTAAAAATTTTCAGAATGGAAAAAATCATTGTGTGGACGGTTTCATTATGAAAAGAATTGGGAACATGGTTTATACCATTCAAGGCCCAAGTTTTGTCTGTAAAAGACACATAAATCAAATCCGTCCCAGAATTTTGCAAAATACAGAAGAAATTCCAATGGAAACATTATGTGATACATTTGATATACCAAAGCCAGTGTGTATACCTGAAACCATGAATGTATCCCCTGAACATACCATACGGGGTGGACAGAATTCCTTACCGCAGGTAATGCAGACCAGAAGGAAGAGCACCAGAAAAAGGAAAAGCATCAGGCGTTTAAGCCCTGATCCTAAAAGGAAACGGTACTAAAGCTAAAATCGGGAAGATTTCAGCTTCGGGGGAAGGTGTTGTAAAGGTCATGATTTGGCATAAATACGAAACTAACATAAAGGGAAGTAATCAGGTATTGACCATATACGAAAGTACGTATATAAGACGGGCAGTCATATCTGGAAGTGAGCGAAGAGTAAACGTCTCTACTTCCTACCGGATCCCTATTAAACGCAAACCACTCGGCATATTCTTAATTTAGTATGTCCTATGTAATTTAGGATATAACAGGAACCAACACTGATTTTTGTCCTACTGTTGCATAGCCCCTCTCCTGCTTGGACCGCGGCAGTACACGCGTTTCGTATACTCGTCGTGGAGAGGGTTGGTCGTGTCTTTTTGAATTTTGAATTTAATTCATTTATTACAAGCGTTGTTATTTCAACTGCGGCTACGTCGAGAGAGAGAGCAATCACTACTTTATCGTAGTTAGTTATTAATGTTTTCTTAACTATTCATAGAGAGGGGGGATTTCTCGCGCCTGCATTCCCCTAGGGGAAATATCCCTTATCTTTACATTGTGAATCGCACGTCCTCTCGGTTCGCTTTCTGAATCAGACTGACCAAAACTCGCTTCTCACGAGAACAAGTGACGTCACAGAGCCTCTGTTTCCCACGCAAGGGCCTGTGATGTCACAGCCTGTCCAGGTGCAGACTGACCGTTAATCTGGGGTCTCGTCACACGGTAACCTTGTCACGTCTGCCAGCTCCGACTGTGAGAACAAGCCCTGCTCTGCACTCGACTGCCCCGCGTTAATTCGCGCAAGTCAAATCAACGATTCCCAACAGATACGTCCATTCCCATAGGGCCATTATCCAACACTACTTGCACTCCTTGTATCAGATGAGCAAAGGTAGATATTGCGAGATGCCATTTTAAAGGCTTGTTTGCCTATCAGACGCATCAATAATCCACCCACGGTCATAAGGACAGACTCTGCCCCCAACTTCAAGTCTCTCAAAAACGCTAGGTTACTGCTCACTCACCATATCTCAATCGAGACTGGTAACCCCAAAAACCCCAACAGCAACCCTGTCGCTGAGAAAGCCACCCAAGACGTTGAGCAAGAGCTCCTTAAGGTCAATCCAGCTGGTGCACTGGTCTCTACAGTCTCACTCTCTGTCGCTTGCTGTGCGCTGAAAAGTAGGGTTGGATCATTCAGACATGTTTTGTTCATATGGCTTATGATGCATTTATAGACGTTAATCTTGACATGAACTGTAAGACCACTCCTATAATAATCTCTAACAAAGAGGTCGAAAAGAAAGGCAAAAAAGCAAAAAAAGCAAAAAGAACAAAAAAGGCAAAAAAAGAAAACAAGACAAAAAAGGCAAAAAAGGCAAAAAAGGCAAAAAAGGCAAAAAAATGATGTGTATTTATTTAAGCGACCTACACCGTTGTGTGTAGGTTGCCAGAAGTTTAAACCAATGAAGAAAAGAAAAGTAATAAATAATACAGGCTGACTGCTGCGGAATTAACCAGATTTCAAATCTCCCAACAACAACAGGCTGAGGAGAAATTTCAAAAGCTTTTACTCGAGCAAAATGAAAAACAACAGCAAACTGAAGACAAGTTTAAAAAGCTTGGCCTCAAGCAAAATATAAAAATGTGTCAGCAAAAGAAAGAAAATGACGACAGATTGGAAACACTTATACAAACAATATCGCGTAGAGACCAAGGGAATGAAAGTGACAACTGGTTTTCGCAGGACGCCGTGTGGAACGCCATCGATAATTTCACATATTTGGAAGAAAATACGTTTGCAACATATTTTCGAAGATATGAAGATTTATATAGAATTGACTGCAAAAGTTGGGCTGACTCAAAAAAGGTTCGCCTGCTACTTAGGAAACTAGGTACCACGGAACATATGAAAGTCGTGGATTTCATTTTGCCTTGGAAAACTAGCGATTTAACTTTGATAGAAGTGATAAAATTATTAACGGAATTGTTCAGTCCCAAGACCACGTTATTTCACAAACGTTGGAAGTGCATAAACCTGGTAAAAAAAGACGAGGAAGATTACGCTATTTTTGCATCAATAGTAAACAAAAATTGTGACGACTAGCTGAATTGTTTAATTCAAGTGTTTAATTTTCGTACAAAGATTAGTCTCAGGAAATGACACAGATTAGGCATAGAGTCCTAAATAAATTAGAAAATGAACCAAGCCTTACACTGCAAAAGTTGGCCGAAAACTGTCAAAGATTCATCAATGTAAAACAGGACTCAAAAGACATTGAATTATCGGGCATTGCACATATAAAAAAGTACATCAAAAAAACAAAAGTTCAACCTTATAAAAAAATAAGTCAAAACAGAAATAGTGATTTTTATGCAGCAAAGATAAGTCAACCAGGTAAAAAGACAAATAAATGGCCACCGAGCTCTTGTTCACTCTGTGGTAGCCCACATTGGTACAATGACTGTCCTTTCCGTTTTAAGTCCTGTATGAATTGCAAAAAGGCCGGACATAAAAGATTGCACTGCAGAACAGGTAAAGGAAATAAAACGCGGGTTCAAGCCACTAGGACAAGAATGAAAAATGCATGAACATAAGAAAATTCGTACAGGTGAAAATCCTGGATAAAAACATAAAATTACAATTGGATTCGGGTTCAGATGTCTCCATAATAAATTTACATGCGTGGAGAATCATTATTAAGAACAAACAGGCTGGCCAGCACAGTGACTGGGGAAAGAATTAAATTTGAAGGAGAATTAATCACAAATGTGTCCCTAATGGGAAATACTAAAAAAACTAAAAATACTGGTGCTGAAGGATTCAAATAATCTTTTCGGTTCGGACTGGATGCAGGCATTTGATTTATGGAAATTGCCAATAAATAAATTTTGTAAAAACTGCAACGAAAATTTAAAAAATCTTTTCCCGAGGTTTTTTCTGGCGGTTTTGGGCGCTGCACTAAGATGGCTGCCAAATTTCAACTTAAAGAAAATGTACAGCCGGTATTTAAAAAAGAAAGAAAAGTACCCTTCGCCTTGATAGAAAAAATAAAGGAGGAACTAGACCGACTTGTAGAGACTGGTTTATGTAAAGAAAAAATCTAATGAGATTCGCGTATGTGCAGACTTTTCAACGGGTTTGAATACAGCTCTAGAAGACTATCACTACCCACTGCATAGCCCCGAGGAAGTGTTCTCAAGTTTAAATGGAGGAAGATTTTTTTCTAAAATAGACATAAGTGAGGCATACCTCCAAATACCGGTGGATGAGGATAGTTTGAAGCTGTTATGTATAAACACACACCGTGGTTTATATAAATTCGAAAGGTTAGCTTTTGGAGTGAAAGTCACGCCAGCCATTTTCCAACAAGTAATGGATACAATGCTGGGCGGATTGGATTTTGCGATAGCGTATCTTGATGATATTTTGATTAACAGCAAAGATATCGAACAACCCCAGAAACATGTAAATCAAGTGTTTGCGAGAATCCAAGAATCAAAGTAAAAGAAGAAAAATGTGATTTTTTCCTGGAGGAAATAAAATACCTGGGTCATGGACCCAGAAAGTGCTACCGCGATAAAAAACATGCCGACGCCAGAAAACGTCACGACATTACAGTTTCCTGGGGCTAGCAAATTACTAACAGGCCTATATCCCAGAAATACATAATTTGGGCTCTCCATTAAATGAGTTATTAAAAAAAGATAAAGCCTGGGTGTGGACACCTGAATGCCAAGATGCGTTTAATAAAATCATAGAAAAGCTTACGTCAGAGTTATTTCTAACACATTACAACCCAGAATTGGACATAATCATGGCTAGCGACGCTAGTTCATATGGGTTAGGAGCGTGTATCCTACATATAATGCCGGATGGGACCCATAAACCAATTGCACATGCATCTAGGGCCTTGCTCCCGGCAGAAAAACAGTATTCTCAAATAAAGAAAGAGGCCCTAGCAATAATATTTGCAGTAACAAAGTTTCACCAATACATACATGGTATACGATTTACTTTACAGACAGACCATGAGCCGCTAATTACAATTTATGGATCTAAAAAAGGCCTACCGGTATATAGGCTACAAAGATAGGGAACTATCTTATTAAATTACATCTTCAAAATGCAGCATTTGCCTTCAAATAAAATCTATCATGCAGATGGGTTGTCGAGACTAGTGCCAAAACAGAGAGAGACTCTAGAAGACACAGTGATCGCGTCCCTTCAAACAGAAGGAAATTTTAAAGAGATTTTGTGCAACGCAGTGAGACAGCTCCCGGTGACGCTATACGAGATAAAAAAAGAAGCTCACGAAGATGAAACGACCAGGCTAAACGTTTTGTAGACACGTTAAAAAGAGCACTAGAAAAGTTTGGTGATACGCCTAAGGAGAGGGCTTTGCCACAATTTCTGCAAGTCTATAGAATTACTAAAAACGAAAACGTACCATCCTCATTATACCCCGCAGAGATGAGGTTTGCGCATGAAATGAAGTCCGTGTTTAATAATTTACTACCTAAACAAAATATTTATGATGTCTACAGTACTGAAGAAAAAATATAGCCCAGAGGATAGGGTAGTGCACATGAACACTATGATTACTCATACACTGTTGATTGCTTTGACAATTATAAATGACCTTATGCAATAGACATGTGCTCTTCATAACTTGTAGTGCACATGAACACTATGATTACTCATGCACTGTTGATTGCTTTGACAGAACAAAATGACCTTATGCAATAGACATGTACTCTTCAAAACTTGTAGTGCACATGAAGACTATGATTACCCATGCACTGTTGATTGCTTTGACAGTAAAAAATGACCTTATGCAATAGACATGTGCTCTTCATAACTTGTAGTGCACATGAGCACTATGATTACTCATACACTGTTGATTGCTTTGATAGTACAAAATGACCTTATGCAATAGACATGTACTCTTCATGACTTATAGTGCACATGAACACTATGATTACTCATACACTGTTGATTGCTTTGACAATTATAAATGACCTTATGCAATAGACATGTACTCTTCATAACTTGTAGTGCATATGAGCACTATGATTACTCATACACTGTTGATTGCTTTGACAGTACAAAATGACCTTATGCAATAGACATGTACTCTTCAAAACTTGTAGTGCACATGAGCACTATGATTACTCATACACTGTTGATTGCTTTGACAGTACAAAATGACCTTATGCAATAGACATGTACTCTTCATGACTTGTAGTGCACATAAGCACTATTATTACTCATACACTGTTGATTGCTTTGACAGTACAAAATGACCTTATGCAATAGACATGTACTCTTCATAACTTGTAGTGCACATGAGCACTATGATTACTCATAGACTGTTGATTGCTTTGACAGTACAAAATGACCTTATGCAATAGACATGTACTCTTCATGACATGTAGTGCACATGAACACTATGATTACTCGTACACTGTTGATTGCTTTGACAATTATAAATGACCTTATGCAATAGACATGTGCTCTTCATAACTTGTAGTGCACATGAACACTATGATTACTCATGCACTGTTGATTGCTTTGACAGTACAAAATGACCTTATGCAATAGACATGTGCTCTTCATAACTTGTAGTGCACATGAACACTATGATTACTCATGCACTGTTGATTGCTTTGACAGTACAAAATGACCTTATGCAATAGACATGTACTCTTCATAACTTGTAGTGCACATGAGCACTATGATTACTCATACACTGTTGATTGCTTTGACAGTACAAAATGACCTTATGCAATAGACATGTACTCTTCATAACTTGTAGTGCACATGAGCACTATGATTACTCATACACTGTTGATTGCTTTGACAGTACAAAATGACCTTATGCAATAGACATGTACTCTTCATAACTTGTAGTGCACATGAGCACTATGATTACTCATACACTGTTGATTGCTTTGACAGTACAAAATGACCTTATGCAATAGACATGTACTCTTCATAACTTGTAGTGCACATGAGCACTATGATTACTCATACACTGTTGATTGCTTTGGCAGTACAAAATGACCTTATGCAATAGACATGTACTCTTCATGACTTGTAGTGCACATGAACACTATGATTACTCGTACACTGTTGATTGCTTTGACAATTATAAATGACCTTATGCAATAGACATGTGCTCTTCATAACTTGTAGTGCACATGAACACTATGATTACTCATGCACTGTTGATTGCTTTGACAGTACAAAATGACCTTATGCAATAGACATGTACTCTTCATAACTTGTAGTGCACATGAGCACTATGATTACTCATACACTGTTGATTGCTTTGGCAGTACAAAATGACCTTATGCAATAGACATGTACTCTTCATGACTTGTAGTGCACATGAACACTATGATTACTCGTACACTGTTGATTGCTTTGACAATTATAAATGACCTTATGCAATAGACATGTGCTCTTCATAACTTGTAGTGCACATGAACACTATGATTACTCATGCACTGTTGATTGCTTTGACAGTACAAAATGACCTTATGCAATAGACATGTACTCTTCATAACTTATAGTGCACATAAGCAGTATGATTACTCATACACTGTTGATTGCTTTGGCAGTACAAAATGACCTTATGCAATAGACATGTACTCTTCATAACTTGTAGTGCACATGAACACTATGATTACTCATACACTGTTGATTGCTTTGACAGTACAAAATGACCTTATGCAATAGACATGTACTCTTCATAACTTGTAGTGCACATGAGCACTATGATTACTCATACACTGTTGATTGCTTTGACAGTACAAAATGACCTTATGCAATAGACATGTACTCTTCATAACTTGTAGTGCACATGAGCACTATGATTACTCATACACTGTTGATTGCTTTGACAGTACAAAATGACCTTATGCAATAGACATGTACTCTTCATAACTTATAGTGCACATGAGCAGTATGATTACTCATACACTGTTGATTGCTTTGGCAGTACAAAATGACCTTATGCAATAGACATGTACTCTTCATGACTTGTAGTGCACATGAACACTATGATTACTCGTACACTGTTGATTGCTTTGACAATTATAAATGACCTTATGCAATAGACATGTGCTCTTCATAACTTGTAGTGCACATGAACACTATGATTACTCATACACTGTAGATTGCTTTGACAGTACAAAATGACCTTATGCAATAGACATGTACTCTTCAAAACTTGTAGTGCACATGAACACTATGATTACTCATACACTGTTGATTGCTTTGACAGTACAAAATGACCTTATGCAATAGACATGTACTCTTCATAACTTGTAGTGCACATGAGCACTATGATTACTCATGCACTGTTGATTGCTTTGACAGTACAAAATGACCTTATGCAATAGACATGTACTCTTCATAACTTGTAGTGCACATGAGCACTATGATTACTCATACACTGTTGATTGCTTTGACAGTACAAAATGACCTTATGCAATAGACATGTGCTCTTCATAACTTGTAGTGCACATGAACACTATGATTACTCATACACTGTAGATTGCTTTGACAGTACAAAATGCCCTTATGCAATAGACATGTACTCTTCAAAACTTGTAGTGCACATGAACACTATGATTACTCATGCACTGTTGATTGCTTTGACAGTACAAAATGACCTTATGCAATAGACATGTACTCTTCATAACTTGTAGTGCACATGAGCACTATGATTACTCATACACTGTTGATTGCTTTGACAGTACAAAATGACCTTATGCAATAGACATGTACTCTTCATGACTTGTAGTGCACATAAGCACTATGATTACTCATAAACTGTTGATTGCTTTGACAGTAAAAAATGATCTTATGCAATAGACATGTACTCTTCATGACTTGTAGTGCACATAAGCACTATGATTACTCATACACTGTTAATTGCTTTGACAGTAAAAAATGACCTTATGCAATAGACATGTACTCTTCATGACTTATAGTGCACATGAACACTATGATTACTCATGCACTGTTGATTGCTTTGACAATTATAAATGACCTTATGCAATAGACATGTGCTCTTCATAACTTGTAGTGCACATGAACACTATGATTACTCATGCACTGTTGATTGCTTTGACAGAACAAAATGACCTTATGCAATAGACATGTACTCTTCAAAACTTGTAGTGCACATGAACACTATGATTACTCATACACTGTTGATTGCTTTGACAGTACAAAATGACCTTATGCAATAGACATGTACTCTTCATAACTTGTAGTGCACATGAGCACTATGATTATTCATGCACTGTTGATTGCTTTGACAGTACAAAATGACCTTATGCAATAGACATGTACTCTTCATAACTTTAGTGCACATGAACACTATGATTACTCATACACTGTTGATTGCTTTGACAGTACAAAATGACCTTATGCAATAGACATGTACTCTTCATAACTTGTAGTGTACATGAACACTATGATTACTCGTACACTGTTGATTGCTTTGACAATCATAAATGACCTTATGCAATAGACATGTACCCTTTATAACTTGTAGTGCACATGAACACTATGATTACTCATACACTGTTGATTGCTTTGACAATTATAAATGACCTTATGCAATAGACATGTACTCTTCATAACTTGTAGTGCACATGAACACTATGATTACTCATGCACTGTTGATTGCTTTGACAATTATAAATGACCTTATGCAATAGACATGTACTCTTCATAACTTGTAGTGCACATGAACACTATGATTACTCATACACTGTTGATTGCTTTGACAATTATAAATGACCTTATGCAATATACATGTACTCTTCATAACTTGTAGTGCACATGAACACTATGATTACTCATACACTGTTGATTGCTTTGACAATGATAAATGACCTTATGCAATAGACATGTACTCTTCATAACTTGTAGTGCACATGAACACTATGATTACTCATACACTGTTGATTGCTTTGACAATTATAAATGACCTTATGCAATAGACATGTACTCTACATAACTTGTAGTGCACATGAACACTATGATTACTCATACACTGTTGATTGCTTTGACAGTACAAAATGACCTTATGCAATAGACATGTACTCTTCATAACTTGTAGTGCACATGAGCACTATGATTACTCATACACTGTTGATTGCTTTGACAGTACAAAATGACCTTATGCAATAGACATGTACTCTTCAAAACTTGTAGTGCACATGAACACTATGATTACTCATACACTGTTGATTGCTTTGACAGTACAAAATGACCTTATGCAATAGACATGTACTCTTCATAACTTGTAGTGCACATGAGCACTATGATTACTCATGCACTGTTGATTGCTTTGACAGTACAAAATGACCTTATGCAATAGACATGTACTCTCCATAACTTTAGTGCACATGAACACTATGATTACTCATACACTGTTGATTGCTTTGACAGTACAAAATGACCTTATGCAATAGACATGTACTCTTCATAACTTGTAGTGTACATGAACACTATGATTACTCGTACACTGTTGATTGCTTTGACAATCATAAATGACCTTATGCAATAGACATGTACCCTTTATAACTTGTAGTGCACATGAACACTATGATTACTCATACACTGTTGATTGCTTTGACAATTATAAATGACCTTATGCAATAGACATGTACTCTTCATAACTTGTAGTGCACATGAACACTATGATTACTCATGCACTGTTGATTGCTTTGACAATTATAAATGACCTTATGCAATAGACATGTACTCTTCATAACTTGTAGTGCACATGAACACTATGATTACTCATACACTGTTGATTGCTTTGACAATTATAAATGACCTTATGCAATAGACATGTACTCTTCATAACTTGTAGTGCACATGAACACTATGATTACTCATACACTGTTGATTGCTTTGACAATGATAAATGACCTTATGCAATAGACATGTACTCTTCATAACTTGTAGTGCACATGAACACTATGATTACTCATACACTGTTGATTGCTTTGACAATTATAAATGACCTTATGCAATAGACATGTACTCTTCATAACTTGTAGTGCACATGAACACTATGATTACTCATACACTGTTGATTGCTTTGACAATTATAAATGACCTTATGCAATAGACATGTACTCTTCATAACTTGTAGTGCACATGAACACTATGATTACTCATACACTGTTGATTGCTTTGACAATTATAAATGACCTTATGCAATAGACATGTACTCTTCATAACTTGTAGTGCACATGAACACTATGATTACTCATACACTGTTGATTGCTTTGACAATGATAAATGACCTCATGCAATAGACATGTACTATTCATAACTTGTAGTGCACATGAACATTATGATTACTTATACACTGTTGATTGCTTTGACAATTATAAATGACCTTATGCAATAGACATGTACTCTTCATAACTTGTAGTGCACATGAACACTATGATTACTCATACACTGTTGATTGCTTTGACAATTATAAATGACCTTATGCAATAGACATGTACTCTTCATAACTTGTAGTGCACATGAACACTATGATTACTCGTACACTGTTGATTGCTTTGACAATCATAAATGACCTTTCGCAATAGACATGTACTCTTCATGACTTGTAGTGCACATGAACACTATGATTACCCGTACACTGTTGATTGCTTTGACAATTATAAATGACCTTATGCAATAGACATGTACTCTTCATGACTTGTAGTGCACATGAACACTATGATTACTAATACACTGTTGATTGCTTTGACAATTATAAATGACCTTATGCAATAGACCTGTACTCTTCATGACTTGTAGTGCACATGAACACTATGATTACTCATGTACTGTTGATTGCTTTGACAATTATAAATGACCTCATGCAATAGACATGTACTCTTCGTAACCTGTAGTGCACATGAACATTATGATTACTCATACACTGTTGATTGCTTTGACAATTATAAATGACCTTATGGAATAGACATGTACCCTTTATAATTGGTAGTGCACATGAACATTATGATTACTCATACACTGTTGATTGCTTTGACAATTATAAATGACCTTATGCAATAGACATGTACTCTTCATTACTTGTAGTTCACATGAACACTATTATTACTCATACACTGTTGATTGCTTAGACAATTATAAATGACTTTATGCAATAGACATGTACTCTTCATAACTTGTAGTGCACATGAACACTATGATTACTCATACACTATTGATTGCTTTGACAATTATAAATTACTTCATACAATAGACATGTACTATTTCTGACTTGTGGTGCACATGAGCAGAATGATTCCATTATTATCATTTTTATTATTATTTTTATCATTATTGCGGTTTCATTTTATCATTAAATTATTAATTAAACGAAATATTTACAAAACTAATATTGTTACGGTCATTTTAATTGATCTGTAAAGTTATAATTTTAGATATGTGTATAATTCTATATATTTTTATGTACTGAATTCACTCTTAAACTAATTAACATATCATTATTGAATTTTTAATACAACATGTAGCCGTAAGAGTTGGTAATGTTGAATATATTTAGTTTAGTTTTGTTTAATGCAAAGGGATTAAAAGAGGTGAGAAGCAATTATCGCATGTTCAGATACTTCCTATTTTTGTGAAATTCTAACAATAAGATATGAGACATGATGTAATAAATATTCTCCAAATTACAGTTCCTGTATTTTAAAGGGTTTTTAGGGGCACAATATTGGCACAACCTCTCATTAAATAATTTAAATATTTCAGATTTCCATTGAATTTCATCCATAGTCATTAGACACCAATTAAGCAAGATTCCCTGAAATTCAATTTCTGTTGAAAAGAAAAAAAGAAGCTCAAATTATTCGTGGGATTCAGCTTTCAATATTTCATCAGACATCCGATCCATTTTTATAGCAAAATGTTTCTTTATTGAATTATCTTTCTCAAAATGTAAACATTTTCATACAAGAAATAACGTAAGAGAAAATGCCCTCCACCTATTTTTCTTGACCTGTTGATTAGGAACAAAATGTAATATCTGTTCTGACAATACACTTCATCTTTTCTTTCCTCGGTCAGTAAAGGAGAAATCGTTCTAGACTAAGGCGATTTTTATTTTTGTCCCAATAGAAAGTGCTCATTTATTGGAGGAGCTGGATTTACCCCACATTAAATACCGACCTTGTCTCTAACTCTGCCCTCGTGGGGAGGCAAGTAAGTAGGGACATGGTACGAAATAATATAAAACAATATTAAAAAATAAAAAACAGCTATTGCATGATGGGCCTTTTCCCATTTTTTAAAATCGGAAATTTTGGAAGTTTGATTGTATTACCCTTATGGAGATTCTTCAATGAGTTTCAATAGGATGGTACATTATCAAAAGAAATAATGACAAAATCTATCTATAGAAAAATTAATTGATTTTATTCGACAACTTGTTAAGACAATGAAAATGAAGAGTTGATAAAGATTGAGAGTTCAAAGGATCCAAGGAACATCCTACAAAGAAGATTTGTTTAGCGTGTAAGAAGAAATTGAGTACACATGTTTGTTTTTGTAAGTGAAAGCATGTGTGCGTCTATGGACTTGTGTTCATATGCGTGCTGTTTGCCGATCCCCTTCCTAGGGGCTGGGCTGGATTTGACGTACGCACCTGTTTTGTCTGAAAGAAAATACCGGAAAAAGAGCAAGAAAGCTGTGTGTTTGAATTATGAGATTTATATATTTATGTATTTATATATTACCTATATATGATAGACAGCGTGATGTACGTGAGGCAGACACATCAGTGAAATGATCGTTTCATACAAATACTTAATGACCATGAATAGATGCCATCCTCTTGAGTAAATAATAGAACGTTTTTTGTTTTTTACCACAATCTGCATTTTGTCTGTTTTGGCGGGGCCGGGGGGTACCTTTTTGGTGGGCGCTTCTACAAAAGATAAATACAAAAACCAAAACAAACGCATAGTTCAAAAATCAAAACAAAAATGAAAGTATAAAGGACTCCGGGCAATATCGGGTACTGTAAAGCTATTTTACCGCACGACAATCTCCTGAAGCAAAACTTTAGAAAATGGCGATTCCGTAGAAACAGCGAGATGAGTCACCAGTGGTTCATGAGACGAAAACGAAGAAAACAAAGAATTATATTTAGAAGGATTACGTCGTTGTTGTCAGCGACTGACGTTGTCTAGTCTAGCACCGTGGAATTTCTACAGCGATCGTCATTATTTAAGAATGGACAATGAAAATGAAAGTGGTTTGTTTTTTTCAACCTAAAAATGAATTTTACTCTGATTTGAAAAGAATTCAACCAAAAATCAGAAACTTATCCGATCTTAAAATAATTTTCAGTATTTATTAATATTGATTATCTTATTTAAAAAAAATAATTTTCAGTATTTATTAATTTTGAAACTCTTATTTAAAAAAATAATTTTCAGCATTTATTAATATTGAATATCTTATATAAAAAATTTTTTTAGTATTTATTAATATTAAAAATCTTATTTAAAAAACAATTTTTAGTATTTATTAATATTGAATATCTTATTTAAAAAAATAATTTTCAGTATTTATTAATATTGAAAATCTTATTTAAAAAATAATTTTCAGTATTTATTAATATTGAATATCTTATTTAAAAAATAATGTTCAATATTAATTAATATTGAATATCTTATTTGAAAAAAATAATTTTCAGTATTTATTAATATTGAATATCTTATTTAAAAAAATAATTTTCAGTATTCATTAATTTTGAAAATCTTATTTAAAATAATAATTTTCAGTATTTATTAATTTTGAAAATCTTATTTAAAAAAATAATTTTCAGTATTTATCAATATTGAAAATCTTATTTAAAAAAATAATTTTCAGTATTTATTAATATTGAAAATCTTAGTTAAAAAATAATTTTACGTATTTATTAATATTGAATATCTTATTTAAAAAAATAATTTTCAGTATGTATTAATATTGAATATCTTATTTAAAAAAATAATTTTCAGTATTTATTAATATTGAATATCTGATTTAAAAAAATAATTTTCAGTATTTATTAATATTGAATATCTTATTTAAAAAATATTTTTTAGTATTTATTGATATTGAATATCTTATTTAAAAAAATAATTTTCAGTATTTATTAATATTGAATATCTTATTTAAAAAAATAATTTTCAGTATTTATTAATATTGAATATCTTATTTTAAAAAATAATTTTCAGTATTTATTAATATTGAATATCTTATTTAAAAAATAATTTTCAGTATTTATTAATATTGAATATCTTATTTAAAAAAAAAATTTCAGTATATATTAATATTGAATATCTGATTTAAAAAATAATTTTCTAGTATTTATTGATATTGAATATCTTATTTTAAAAAATAATTTTCAGTATTTATTAATATTGAAAATCTTATTTAAAAAAATAATTTTCAGTGTTTATAAATATTGAATATCTTATTTAAAAAAATAATTTTCAGTATTTATTAATATTGAATATCTTATTTAAAAAAAATAATTTTCAGTATTTATTAATATTGAATATCTTATTTAAAAAATTATTTTTAGTATTTATTAATATTGAATATCTGATTTAAAAAAATAATTTTCAGTATTTATTAATATTGAATATCTTATTTTAAAAATTTTTTCAGTATTTATTAATATTGAATATCTTATTTTAAAAATAATTTTCAGTATTTATTAATATTAAATATCTGATTTAAAAAAATAATTTTCAGTATTTATTAATATTGAATATCTTATTTTAAAAAATAATTTTCAGTATTCATTAATTTTGAAAATCTTATTTAAAATAATAATTTTTAGTATTTATTAATATTGAAAATCTTATTTAAAAAAATAATTTTCAGTATTTATTAATATTGAAAATCTTTTTTAAAAAAGTAATTTTCACTATTTATTAATATTGAATATCTGATTTTAAAAAATAATTTTCAGTATTTATTAATATTGAATATCTTATTTAAAAAATAATTTTCAGTATTTATTGATATTGAATATCTTATTTAAAAAAAATAATTTTCAGTATTTTCTAATATTGAATATCTTATTTAAAAAAAATAATTTTCAGTATTTATTAATATTTAATATCTTATTTTAAAAAATAATTTTCAGTATTTATTAATATTGAATATCTTATTTAAAAAAAAATTTCAGTATGTATTAATATTGAATATCTTATCTAAAAAAATAGTTTTCAGTATTTATTAATATTGAAAATCTTATTTAAAAAAATAATTTTCAGTATTTATCAATATTGAATATCTTATTTAAAAAATAATTTTCAGTATTTATTAATATGTAATATCTTATTTAAAAAAATAATTTTCAGTATTTATTAATATTGAATATCTTATTTAAAAAAATAATTTTCAGTATTTATTAATATTGAATATCTTATTAAAAATTTTTTTTCAGTATTTATTAATATTGAATATCTTATTTAAAAAATGATTTTCAGTATTTATTAATATTGAATATCTTATTAAAAAAATAATTTTCAGTATTTATTAATTTTGTAAATCTTATTTAAAAAAATAATTTTCAGTATTTATTAATATTGAATATCTTATTTAAAAAAATAATTTTCAGTATTTATTAATATTGAATATCTTATTTAAAATAATAATTTTCAGTATTTATTAATATTGAAAATCTTATTTAAAAAAATAATTTTCAGTATTTATTAATATTGAATATCTTATTTAAAAAAATAATTTTCAGTATTTATTAATATTGAATATCTTATTTAAAAAATAATTTTCAGTATTTATTAATTTTGTAAATCTTATTTAAAAAAATAATTTTCAGTATTTATTAATATTGAATATCTTATTTAAAAAAATAATTTTCAGTATTTATTAATATTGAATATCTTATTTAAAATAATAATTTTCAGTATTTATTAATATTGAAAATCTTATTTAAAAAAATAATTTTCAGTATTTATTAATATTGAATATCTTATTTAAAAAAATAATTTTCAGTATTTATTAATATTGAATATCTTATTTAAAAAATAATTTTCAGTATTTATTAATTTTGTAAATCTTATTTAAAAAAATAATTTTCAGTATTTATTAATATTGAATATCTTATTTAAAATAATAATTTTCAGTATTTATTAATATTGAAAATCTTATTTAAAAAAATAATTTTCAGTATTTATTAATATTGAAAATCTTATTTAAAAAAATAATTTTCAGTATTTATTAATATTGTATATCTTATTTAAATAAAAAAAAGATTTTTTTTTTGTCCCTTGAATTATTTTACACCCTTCATTTCAGGGGCAAAATACGTCTGATTATACCCATATGCGAATCTCAGTGACCACATGAAGGTGCGATTAAAAAACGTTTTAAGCAGCTCTCGACAGAAAATGATACTAAAAAATCAGAAACAAATGTAAAAGACAAATGTCTCAAGAGCTTTAAACTCTAGCAGCCTTGAAGAATTTTTTTCCATTCGTACCTTCACGTTGTTATCTCTAAGTTTTAACTATGAGTAGAATAAGACATATTTCGTGCTTGAAATGAAGGGGAGGTAAATAAATACTTTATATTAACATTTATTATAGACAAGTAAAATATAAAAATAAACATTGTAAAAATACAATACCTATTACGTCCTCAGTTGCTCAAAATAAGGTGTTTCAAATAAAATATTTATTTTTTCCTTCCTTACGCCATCGCTTTTCAAAGAATGAAACATTATCATCAGAGGAATACAAAGAGATAAGTTGGAAGAGAATTACCAAAAATCATAATTTGAAAAGATATAAATATATAATAAATACAAATATAGAAAATATAGAAAATGTTCAATGCAAAGAGATGTTGAAAATATAGGAAAAAGTTCACCTTTGAAAAAGGCGTCATGGAAATTGTAGCAGCAGGTCCAAAAGCGATAAATCCAGGAAAGGTTGACGTAAAAATTGTAAAATCCGTTGAATTTTGGAGAAGTCAAACCGTTAAAGCTGTTGGAAGAGGTTGCAATGTAAAAGTTTAGGATGTAAGTTGTGTATTAAAAGCCATTTGAAAGACTTCCATGGGCTTTACAAATATAGTAATTATGGAGTTAAATTCAAAGTGAGATAATAAGAAGTAGTTTCAATCCAGGCAAAGAGCTAGTAAAAACTAGCGTCTCGACAGAAATTGAAAAGTTAATTAAGCCGTTACATGAATTCAAATTCAAATTCAACAAATTGCGTTTAAAGAAGTGAGAGGTAGCAAAGAGAGAGTGGTGTGATGGGGTATACGAGTGATGTAAAAAAGGTGGGGAGATAGAGGCCAGTTTCAGATATAAAATAGATTTTAAAGCAGGAAGTGATTAAGTAGGACAATAAAGTGACTAATTTATTATAAGTGATTGAAGGCCACAGAGGTTGTATCAAAAAGATTAATGTCAATGAATTAATGTTGGGATTGGTAAAGGGTTAATGCTGGGTGCAGGAGTTAGGGAAAAGAAACTAAAAACTGTTCTTGAACATTTATTCATTAATTAAGAACTGAGAATTCTTTAAGAGTGGATAATTCTCGGATTTTAGGCGATTTTTTTCACTCAAAGATAAAATTCAGTTTTTGATTAAAAATCAAGTTACTTTATAAAATTTTGATTCAATTAATAAATAAACATCAAGAAGTCGTTAATATAAATGTGGTTCATAGTTAAAAAACGAACAAAAAAAAATAGGAAAAAGACAAAACAAAAGTAGGATGGCTCTGCTCTTGAGGAAAAATCGACTCTGAAACTTCTTGGTCTTTCTCTCTCATTAAATCTTTCTTGGAGTTCATACATTAGATCCATTGCTCTTTCTGCTTCTCGTAAATTCGGTTCTCTCTATCGCTCTAAACACTTTCTCATACACTTCATAAACACTTTCTCGCTATTATCTATCTCTACAAATCTACTATCAGACCATGTATGGAGTACTGTTGTCATATTTGGGCTGGTGAATCTCTGTCCCATTTAAAAATTCTTGATAAGGGGCAGAAACGTATCTGTAATTTGACTGCCCTTACCCTTTCTTCTTCTTCTTCTCTGCGCCCCCCTCTCTCTCTCTCTCTCTCTCTCTCTCTCACAAATGTGATATTGCTAGTCTCAGTCTTTTCTATCAATACTATTATGGCATGTGTTCTTCAGAATTATGTGATCTATTCACCGCTTTTTTTGTTCCAGCTCGTTTGACTCGTTGGTCTAGTGGTCTCCATCAATTCACTGTTTTGATACCTCATTGTAATACAGCTTCCTATTCCAGTAGCTTCTTTCCAAGAACCCAGGATTGTGGAACTCTTTTCCTGCTGACTGTTTTCCTCTTACCTATAATCTTAGTCTTTTCAAGACTAAGACCAATAGGTATCACATGTCTTTGCGATAATCATATTTGTTCTTGTTAGCCTCTTACATCAAGTGGCTTCATACCTTGTCTGAAGCGATTTCCATTAAAAAAATGTATCTGATGTGGAGTTATATAGAAGATTCAGATTACTTCATTTTTTATACATTTTTTTGAAAAAGGACAGAGGGCTATCCGAAATATTAAAATGTTTTTATCTTTTCCGTGAGATTATTTTCTATTTCTTAAATGTGAAGTTCATCATTTGTAGCCGAAAACACATTTTAAATTACAACAAAGGTGTGGATCAAGCGAGCAAGCAAGCAAGCGCATGCACGCACACACATACAGAGCCATTGCCATCAAAGTAAAGCTTAGTGTGTACGAATCGTGTGCCTTGTCTGTTCTCCTGTATTCTTCGGAGACATGGACTGCTTATCGCCGACACATCAAGGTTCTGGAGAGGTTCCACTGAACTTGCCTCAGGAGGATCCTAAATATTAAGTGGCAATCATTTACACCAGACATCAATGTCCTACAGCAAGCTGGAATGCTCAGCATAGAAGTGTGTACTTTACATAGTCAGATGTGCTGAGCAGGGCACCTAGTTAGGATGGGAGATTACAGGCCCCTTAAGCAACTGTTATATGTAGATCTGCTGACATGAGGATGGTGAACCCTACAACAAGTAAACCGTGACCAAATATTCAAAATAACATAGGATTCAAAGCCCAAATCAGATCCCCTCGATATGGCTATACACTTGCTCATACAAAGAATGGTGCACCTTTTCCTAGTGGTGTTAACAACACTTAGCTGGATATTCCACCAGACTGAGACGTAAGGGGCTACTGTGATTACGGGCCATATTTATAGGGGTCATCCTAAGTGGGAAGTTGTGCAGCAAAATCTTTGTTCACATTACATTTAAATTTCTGCATGTTTGTACAGGAATCAGAGAGAAAGGAGGGAATTCCAAAGGCAAGCAGTCCGAGAAAAGAAGCTATTTGAGTAGAAAGTTTTCCAGCAACTTGGCTTCGTTGGATGTATTTGTGTTGAGAGAGTACAGATGCACTAAGTTCGTTGGAGTACATTCCGTGGAAGTACGTGTCAAACAAGCATGATGGTTTTCATCATGCTCAACGCTTCGTGTATGCAAGCATTACTCAGCCTGTCATTCTACATTACAGCCTGTCATTCCAAGTAACCTTGAGGATTGTCCTAAAACATTTCATCTCAAACACCAACAGGACTCTGACTTCTTGTTCTCCACTAGTCCATGTCTCTGAACCGTATATGGCTATAGGCAGAATGAGTGCCTTATACAATCTAATCTCGAGATCCATATTGCGTTTATATATATATAATTTTAGTTTTTAAATATGCATTACCGTTTCTGTTGGGAGTACCAGGGTTTCCTCGATCTAATTATGCTGGATTTGGGATAAAATCCGTCTGGTCAAAAACGATTGAATCGACAGCTCTCTTCTGTGATGGAAAGTTCGACACAGTTTCCAGTGAATCACCTTCCCCACCCGGTCATGTCTATTTTTGTATTCCTTTTGGGCTAGTTTGCTGCATTCAATTATGATGTTAAGAGCTATTTTGTTTCTCTGTTCAAGTGTCCTTTTCCTAACCCATGCGTTTTCATGCGTCATTTCTCTGGTCAATACTATAAATCTTCCATGTAATTGCTTCTCTTCACATTTTAATTTTCTCACTTTTCTGTTTCCTGCTCCGCTGCTCTTCATATTGTAAATTTTTGGCAGCAATAATCAGCCTTTCTGTATTTTGTGTGGTGTATTCTTCTAGTTCTTTAGTCAGATCGGCCATGCAATTTCTATACTTCCCATTTATTTCCTTTTCACATAGAGTTAGTATCATTCTTTTGGGTGCAGTGCATTATTCATAGTTATTAGTTTCCTGGTGCTTTGGTCTATGTCTCGGAATTCTTCTCTTGTCGAATTTATGAAAAGTCCAGAGTCTTTTACTAGAGACACAACCCAAGTATTTATTCCTTTTATCAGTTTGCTTTCGATGAGTTTTCTTGTTCTTCTAGTTTTTTTTCTAATCTTATCTTTCATCTCTGTTGATTTGATGGTGTCTACTTCCAGAACTCCAGACATTTCTACGTATCACGTTTGATTTGGGAGTTCTAAGTCTTCCGTTGTTCCGAGTTTTCTTTCTTTATTTCAAGTGATGCAAACTTTGCTATTCTGAATTATATTCGGATGCCACAAAATAGACTAGAAACGCATGAGAAATGGAATTGGCACAAACGCGTCTAAAAATATATCTGATGCACAGACACACCCTGGTAAACTTTTGATGAAAATGTCAAATTTAATTGAAATCCATTTGGTATTTAGTTTTTTTCTGACTTTTTTTTACAAATGCAAAGACAACGCACATTTAGGTGAAACGCAATCACTTTTTTAGACATATTTTTTTTATCAGTTTGAAGTATGAGTATGTAGGGACGGGCAATTCTTTTTTATTCAAATGATTTATAAAACAATTTAAATCAATCATTTAAGGTTCAAATTTAGTTTTAGTTTTGATGTGAAACATTTAGCATGTGGTGCCTTTTTACAGCTCCCTCCTGCTTGTCTTGTCCACAAGTCATATATTAAACTACCTTTTTTCAATTAAATAACCTGCAATGTTTTAATAACTACTTTGCAGACCATCTAACAAACATGTAGTGCGTGCATGTCGTGCATTTTTCATGTAAATGTATATCTGCAGTTGTTCAATGTCAACTTTTGATGTTAGCTTGACACGATAAACCTGCTGTAAAAGGGCTTCTGTGGTCCTCTTCGGTGGGCAGAGATGCCTCATATTACAATCAAGGCTCTTCTCGAAATTAGAGATTCTGGCCGCAATGAGTGAACGATCAATATGGTGCACCAACTTCATGAGCGTTTCACCATCAATTGATGAAGAAGAAAAAAAAAACATAAATAAAAAAAATAAAAAAAATAATAAGAAGAAGAATAATAATAATAATAATAAGTTTGCATGATAATACGATCAACTAACACTTTGTTTAAGTTGTATGATCACAAACTGAGATCTTGCAAAACTGCAACTGTCGGCGAGGAGGTAAATAAAGCAGGTTCATACTCGCTGAGATTTGCCTCAACATTCAATTCGACAGACCAGGGGCTAATTTGGAAAAACCAGGCTTTCTCCTGTCAATGTGAGGTATGTTTCAGTTCAGTCCTAGCATGTGCACCCTCTCAGGCATTACATACTCGCTCGTGGGGCGGGGCTGGTTTTTGCTGATCGCCTGAGGCAACCCTACTGGAGAATGATGACAAAATGGAAATTTTTGCAGAACCAGAGTGCACCTTCGGCAGTGCTAGCTTTACCTCTCCTTCATCTTCCTGTGATGGGAAAAAGTACATACCATTTCCCTCAGGGGATCAAGCAACGAGAGTCCCGACAAGACGTAACGTTGACACGTTTGTTGATCCGCGTAGATGGCCTTGTGTTTCTGCCCAGTTATCGAGCCGAGAAGGAGTAGCAGCAGTAACAGCAACCGGATACCTAATATGATTAACCTGTCCGTTTTCGGGCATTATAAATACAAACTACTTACTGCATACCAACTGCCCTTTTCAGGTCAACCTTTCAGCAACTGCTACTCACATTCTGCCCTTCGTAGGATCTCTCACAGTTTCATCTTACTGGTGACGTGTTCTTGCCAGTTATTTTTTGAGCTAAGGGAGTTAATTCAGTGCATATTCAAGAAAAGAGCATCAGCAGCAACCTCCCCTAAAGTTCAACCGTTTCCTGACTGTGGTAGAGGAACTGGCAACCTGGAAGTGTCAGAGTTATACCTTCTAGGATTCTGGTCCATTGCAGGGTCACCTATGGCGGACAGGTTTGATACCCAGTATTAGAGCCACAACCGTACTAACAGGGCTCTGGGGAAAATGCCGGAAGAGTTAACATCAAGATCTATCATCCAGTGGTCGTCCAAACCTCTGTGGTTGTGGCAAACACGGACGTGTCAGGCACAGAACCATAAAATCTGCAACCATGCAGGTCTTGTACACACTGACGACACCCACCAAAAATATCCCATCCATTAAATAGTTAATAAAAGTCGCACTCATTTTCGCAATCCAATCATATTTCGTACAAATAAACTTCAGTCAATGCCTGACTTGTCCTCCAGGTTTCAGTCATGAATGTCCAACAGTCTTTATTTTATCGCCATTCAATAATGAGCACAGCTGGACAAGACGTGCAAAATTATCAACACCCTCCTCTCCTGGAACTACCCTGATTTTTTCTGTGATGGCTCCCGTCAGTTTAGGGATAATCTGGGGATTGTTTTGGTAGACATTAGTTTTGAAATAATCTCATAGATAAAAATCTTAGGATCTGGTCAGTGTGAAGCCGATTCAGTATCAGACCTGATGCTGATGCGACGATCACCTGTATATCATTAAAACAAAGGCTCTTCAACATTCATGACGGAAACTTGGTGGACAAGTCACATAAAGATTGAAGTTGATTTGTACCAAATATAGTTGGATTGTAGAAAGGATTGTAACTTTTATTAACGATTCCATGCGTGGCATTCTTTTTTTTTGGAGGGGGGGGTCACTTGTATTTATGGGGAGGAAGGTCGCCTATATTTTTCGGGGAGGGGGGCTCATCTGTATTTTTTGGGGGGAGAGGGCTCATCTGTATTTTTATTTGGGGGGGGCTCACCTGTATTTTGGGGGGAAGGGGTCACCTGTACAAACAAAGTAATATTTATGCAGTTTATGTTAATGTGATGTTATAATGAATGTTATGAAATCCATGTTTAGTTATACACATTGTGCTTATTAACAGCAAAGGTCAATTATACAAAGGTCACGCAAAACAAATATCCCTCAAAGGATTCATTTTTTAAACTTTGACACTTAAATGACATGTCCGAAGTATGAGAACGGACTTTCGCCATTTTTAAATAATTTTAACAATGCATTTGGCGAGCGTCATTATTTATGTGATACGTACAGAATATTCCTTCTCGAATGGCCCTGGGTGTGACGTTAAAAAGTGTGTCCGGTAATGAAATTTCAATTTGGGAGGTTTTCGAACTGGAGTAGTCAGCCTTCATAAATACCGATATATATATATATATATATATATATATATATATATATATATATATATATAGTAATTCATGTAAGTTTACATCCACAGGGTAAAAGACCAGTGCAGTGAATCCTTACTGTATTTATACAAAAGTGCTCTATATTGGGAGGGGGTGCAATTATAGAAAAATCCTTGTTAACAATACCAAAATAATACACCATGATACCAATATCAAAAAATTAAAAATACTCGAAGCCCTCTACATAAAAACTAAACATCCCACAATTAATAATGTCAATTATGAAACTAGTCGCAACATTTTAAAGTGTCTAGCAGAATAATTAACATTACCAAATTCTTAGCCATTAGGTAGTTATGCGTTTGAATTGTATGCACTTTATTTAACGTCATCAATTTCTTAACGGTTTAAACAGTCAAACTTTAAATCTCTTGTATGTGTAGAACGCCATCACGCTTTCATGTACATTTCAACTTTACAGACGCGTTTTCAAATATAAACTACTTGCCGTTATAATTCAAAATGAGCACAACAGTAAAGACACTAAAACCAATACCGCCTGAAGATGATTTGACGATTCAAATCGAAAGTACTGGCAAAAAAGAAAAAAGAATGGAACAAGAAAGCCATGGATCATATTTATATCAATTTGACCGACACATTAGATGGACAATTCGAAAAATTGAAAAAATAAAAAAAAGTCGCATCAAACAAAACCACTCCGTGTTATTCAATAATGTTTGCCTAAATGAAAATATGCTGCCTAAATACACACACACACACACACATATATATATATATATATATATATATATATATATATATATATATATATATATATATATATATATATATATATAAATTAAGTTCAAATATATTAGTAACATGAACTTAGAGGCAATATTTAGTCAAAAGTACTCAATACAAAGTAGAGCTTTTATAAATAAAATTATATAAACATTAGAAACAGTCTACGCGGATCAACCAACAAGAGTCCCGACAAAGTAAATGAATTGAGTGCATATGCACCGTAAAGGGCATCCCTGGAACAAAATGGCAGCAGGTTCAATGGTAGTATATCCAAAGGTAATCGTGAAATCCATGGAGTTGAAGAAATCAAATCAACAATATATATATATATATATATATATATATATATATATATATATATATATATATATATATATATATATATATATATATAGTCTCGGAAGTTTCTCAACCATTAAAAAAAAAAACCAAAAAAAACCTTACGTCCCAAGTCGTTCAGTGGAAAATCACTCATGTAAGTCAATTGAGTTTTTACAGTTATTATATTAGTTTGCTTCTAACATTATTTAAGGGATCATCAGTTGTTTACCATGAAAAACTGTTTATATATATATATATATATATATATATATATATATATATATATATATATATATATATATATATATATATATTAGTAAAACTATGAAACGCGTACACGGATTACTTTTGTGTGTGTAAAAATAAAAATAAATAATATATATATATATATATACACAGACATCAAAGAAGTAAATAGACATCCTACAAAAAATAATTCATACATGTTTAAAGTTTCTGCTTCCACTGCCGACGGTCAGCACTCGAAGCACGGCTTAAAAATTTTAAACATTGATATTTTGTACAAATTGACATTTTTTCTGTTTCTAATATTAATATATTTATCATATGTCACCATTTAATTATGGCATCGCCCAAAGAAGTATTAGAATTCTTAGTTTTAGAGGAGCCATATTATAGGTTAATCTGACGGCGGACTTAATTAGCATCAAATCGTTGCAAACCTCGGGATTCTACTTCCCATTCTATACTGAGTGATTGTCCAATTCACCAGAAATGGGAAATGATCAATATAATCTCACCTAGGTCGATCAGGACCCCCTAACAGCAGTCTTTGTAATTAATGATAATAAGGATGTTCATTTACTTTTTTCTTAGTTTTTAAAGGTTTTAATAGTATTATTATACTTATTTATTTATTTATTTACTTATGTATTTATATATATTATTTAATTTTTTAATCTACAAACCACTTTCTCACTGGACTTTTTGACACCGGATTTTTTTACAATCGGACACTTGCTTGCATTTGCGCAGCTTTTTGCCTTGTTTTTTTCCCCACAATCTTTGTTTTACTTTTTCAGATTTTAAATCTTGGCTCTTCGCCAACTTATCTATCCCAGCAATTTCCTCTGATGATAAGATTTTGATCTTTGAAAAACCTGGCTTAAGGAAAAAATTCATTAAATTAATTGCTTTTTTGCGGAATATACCTTGCATTGAGCAACTGAATTGAAAAAAGATCTGCCTTCGTCGCCTTTCTAATTCCTTTTCATCCTTCTATCGATATATATATATATATATATATATATATATATATATATATATATATATATATATATATATATATGTGTGTGTGCGTGTGTGTGTGTATATATATATCTATATATATTAGTAAAATAACAACTGAATTGTGTTTACATTTGGTTATTGGAGAAGTAGTATTTTGATGAGTACCACTGGAGAGCCATGAATTTAATGCCTGTTCTGTTTTGAAATCTTCGAAACACTTACATAGTAAACAGCTGATTAACCCCGCTTTTTATTTCACAATTTAAGTTAAGGTCCGTTATTTATATTACTGTTTTATACTTGAATCCCCTTTTGTATTTGTGAATTTTTTAGTTGTAAGTCGGCTTATGCAAGTGCTAGGTCTGCGATATTTTAAACTTAGTTAGTATCCCTAGGAATTTAAACTGCATTTTCTTCTTTGTTTATAAATGAACTCAAAGCTTCTTATATATATATATATATATATATATATATATATATATATATATATATATATATATATAAATATATATATATATATATATATATATATATATATATATATTTATACATATATATATATACATATATATATATATATATATAAATATATATATATATATATATATATATATATATATATATATATATATATATATATATATATATATATAACGCTGATTTTTAGTTGCTACTCGTGTTTGTGTACGTTATTAAATGAAATGGTTAATTCTACATTCTACGGGTCTGGAAAATCCACAAAGAGAAAAATGAGACCAGTACATACTTCGAACTTAAAAGAGGGACCTGGAGTCTGTTTTACCAATTCGACTAACCAATTTCCCAACCTTATCAACTACTCAAGTTCCCTCCAACTGTCCAAGCTACATCTCATGGAAAGGCCCCAATTGGGGAGTTTTTTCTTCTTATTATTTATGATCAATCACTTATGAAGGCTAAAATACCGCTGTTAAATATTGGGCGAGTATATTTTTGTTAGTTGATGATAACAAGAAATAGGGTTCAGTCGGATTCAGTTTAGTGTATTCAGATGTCAGCTCGAACTCGTGTGCACAAGAAGCAGAATGACATCACATGACTAAAATAGGGAGGGGTGGAAAAAAGAAGTGGTTGGAAGTCTGTGAGTGAGGTAGAGGATGCCTTAAACTGATAAACTACGGAGACAAGGGGGCCCAAATATCTGTAACTTGGAATGCCCCGCTCCACCGCTAGCAGAAGAGTAGGCACCGCCAACATCCATGCCTAATCCAGTTGTTTTGTTAACAGATTTTATACTTCTTAATATCTGTACATATTTATTCACGTTGTGTAAATGTATTTTCATTAATCTGTTATGCTTAGTCAGAAATAGCATTTTCCTCGATCTGTTATTGTTATGTTGTGACTCTTAAAAGTTACTTGAAAGTCTTTAAACCTATTTTTGCGTCGCTTGCACTTGCGACGTTTTTGCGCACCTTAATTTCTTTAACGCGTGTGTGGGTGTGTTCATTATGCGTGAGTGCGTGTACAATCATTAATTCATTTTATGCCACTTTTGCATACTCATTATTTTCTTTAATTCTTTTACGTGTGCACATTAAAATCTTTTACGCGTGGATGCGGATCTATACTCATTCATTAGTCTCTTTACCTCTTTTTTCAAGCGAGAAATGTCTAAAATGTCCATTTTAATATTAGTGTGTAATTTACCTTTGTCTTCCTGTCGTTTTTATTCTTCCCTTTCATCGCTGACTAACTGACCCTGCCCGACTCTCTGGTTTCTTGGTAGTTTTCTTTCCTCATTTGCAGTCTTTCCTTTTTAGCATGGCCGTGATCGTTATCAGTGGAGCTAGATAATAAAACTTTTCCTCGTACAAAAAAAGATTTGGCGACTTTCGCTTGGAGTTCTTATAGGTTTTATTCTGGAGAAATATAATTTATATGAGAGAGAGATTAGATTTCGCTTAACTAACTGGCTACTTTCTACACTTGCGAAAGGTTGGGTGTATTACTTATCTTATTAGAGGATAAACTGATAAACGCGACGAACAGACATTTTGGGAGAACATATATTAACCTTATGGCTATTTTTACTTTGTCAAAGTATTACAGCATAATTGCTTCAACTCCCACACGGAACTCATTCTAAAACCCTTGTTTTCTGTCAACTCGACACACGTGATGTCATCTTGACTCATATCTCTTTGTTTTTAAAAAACTTTTTTAACCTCATACTTTGTGTTTTGACCTCCACGTAGCCTTTCTGATGATTCAGTCTCTGGGACAGTTAATTTCCCAAGGTCTGTGCCATTTCAACCTGTACTTAGCCCAACCCTTGTACAAATTAGTACTAGTTGATTTACTCGCTTACCAACATAGGGTCGTTCATAATGTAACATTATGATTAAGTTCATTTACATTGGTCTGTTACACTTAATTTTGAAAGAGTAATTTCAATGATCTGTCAAACTTAATTTTGAAATAGAATCTTCATTGGTCTATCATACTTAAGCTAGTCCGGACACTCTCAATTAGCTTCACACCCAATGGCAGGAAGAGATCAAATCTCGATTTCGAATCTCGCAGGGGTAAATACATTACAAAGAATGCACGGACTATCTAAAACAACAACAACAAACACTTTGATATTATCTAAGAACTATTTTTTGAAGAATCCTACGATTAGTAGATAAGTGTTATACTGAAATGACTAGCTATCTGCAAGTCCCGTTTTAACTGCGCAGAAACGAGATCTGACGACACGGCAACAGCGGTGTAAAACCATATAAAAACGGAGAGCTGACGTAGAACACCAAACCAGAAAAAGATCAAGTCTTAATTTCGAATATCGCACATGCGAAGTGAAAGTCTTTTTTGTTGTACTCCAAATTGAAGAGTTCATTCTCACTCTGGCAAATAATAATTCAATATCGTCCAAGGGAAAGAACTCTGTATATACTGTGCCAACAGCCAACCCCCCTCGTATGTAAAATAGAAATAAGTAAAATGTAAAAGTCTTCAACTGAACTCATTAGGAACGCAGCAGACGACGGCTGAATTTTTTCCGCGTCATTTTATGACGATCATCTTTGTTGATTTTTGTATTTAGTAACAGCAACATAGATTTTTATGTACTGTATCGTCTGGTGTACGTAAAGGGTAATTAATTAGTTTTAAAAGAAAAAAGTGACTTTCGAGTATTAAGCCTTTTTGTTTTATGTAGCTTTCAAAGTTTGTTGACTGTTCATTAATTAGGAAGATCGCGCCAAATTGTAATTAATATGTCTAATTTCTGGAACAAAAAAATGGCGGGAAAGGAATAGGAAATAAGGAAATATTTGCAATGGGATATTTAAAAAAAAAGGCAAAGACAGAAAAAAATACAAAATTTTCTGATTTATAATGAAATACATAAAAATCAAGACTAATTGTGTTTTAATGCTTTCATAAATAATTGTGTATTAATTCATAAATAATTACAAAACGAACAAAGTTAGAAAACGAGTAAGTTTGCAAAATAAAACAACAAAAATCCAAATGGAGTGACGTATTTTATGCTCAAACTTTTGTTAATTTACGAAAATCGCGAAAATTCTAAAACTTTGCGAGCATTGGTGTTATTTGGATCATTCGGACGACTATCCTTTTCTTGGTTGTTATTTTCACAACATCTCGGCCGGTAATTGTTCTTGTTTCGTCTGCCATGACCGGGTAGAAGTGTTAATTAATTATTAGATTATTCTTGGTTATTATCGTGACTGACGGAGCGAGAACAATCTACCCCCGTGGATTAAATAAAGATTTATATAATTTATATTTATTTTATATGATATTTAGATTTATATGATATGATAGATTTTTATATGATATTTAGATTTATATAATTATTAAATAAAGATTAAATAAAGATTTAATTCTTGGTTATTATCGTGACTGACGGAGCGAGAACAATCTACCCCGTGGATTAAATAAAGATTTATATAATTTATATTTATTTTATATGATATTTAGATTTATATGATATGATAGATTTTTATATGATATTTAGATTTATATAATTATTAAATAAAGATTAAATAAAGATTTAATTCTTGGTTATTATCGTGACTGACGGAGCGAGAACAATCTACCCCCGTGGATTAAATAAAGATTTATATAATTTATATTTATTTTATATGATATTTAGATTTATATGATATGATAGATTTTTTATGATATTTAGATTTATATAATTATTAAATAAAGATTAAATAAAGATTTAATTCTTGGTTATTATCGTGACTGACGGAGCGAGAACAATCTACCCCCGTGGATTAAATAAAGATTTATATAATTTATATTTATTTTATATGATATTTAGATTTATATGATATGATAGATTTTTTATGATATTTAGATTTATATAATTATTAAATAAAGATTAAATAAAGATTTAATTCTTGGTTATTATTGTGACTGACGGAGCAAGAACAATCTACCCCCGTGGATTAAATAAAGATTTATATAATTTATATTTATTTTATATGATATTTAGATTTATATGATATGATAGATTTTTTATGATATTTAGATTTATATAATTATTAAATAAAGATTAAATAAAGATTTAATTCTTGGTTATTATTGTGACTGACGGAGCAAGAACAATCTACCCCCATGGATTAAATAAAGATTTATATAATTTATATTTATTTTATATGATATTTAGATTTATATGATATGATAGATTTTTTATATGATATTTAGATTTATATAATTATTAAATAAAGATTAAATAAAGATTTAATTCTTGGTTATTATCGTGACTGACGGAGCGAGAACAATCTACCCCCGTGGATTAAATAAAGATTTATATAATTTATATGTATTTTATATGATATTTAGATTTATATGATATGATAGATTTTTTATGATATTTAGATTTATATAATTATTAAATAAAGATTAAATAAAGATTTAATTCTTGGTTATTATCGTGACTGACGGAGCGAGAACAATCTACCCCCGTGGATTAAATAAAGATTTATATAATTTATATTTATTTTATATGATATTTAGATTTATATGATATGATAGATTTTTTATGATATTTAGATTTATATAATTATTAAATAAAGATTAAATAAAGATTTAATTCTTGGTTATTATCGTGACTGACGGAGCGAGAACAATCTACCCCCGTGGATTAAATAAAGATTTATATAATTTATATTTATTTTATATGATATTTAGATTTATATGATATGATAGATTTTTTATATGATATTTAGATTTATATAATTATTAAATAAAGATTAAATAAAGATTTAATTCTTGGTTATTATCGTGACTGACGGAGCAGGAACAATCTACCCCCGTGGATTAAATAAAGATTTATATAATTTATATGTATTTTATATGATATTTAGATTTATATGATATGATAGATTTTTTATGATATTTAGATTTATATAATTATTAAATAAAGATTAAATAAAGATTTAATTCTTGGTTATTATCGTGACTGACGGAGCGAGAACAATCTACCCCCGTGGATTAAATAAAGATTTATATAATTTATATTTATTTTATATGATATTTAGATTTATATGATATGATAGATTTTTTATGATATTTAGATTTATATAATTATTAAATAAAGATTAAATAAAGATTTAATTCTTGGTTATTATCGTGACTGACGGAGCGAGAACAATCTACCCCCGTGGATTAAATAAAGATTTATATAATTTATATTTATTTTATATGATATTTAGATTTATATGATATGATAGAGTTTTTATGATATTTAGATTTATATAATTATTAAATAAAGATTAAATAAAGATTTAATTCTTGGTTATTATCGTGACTGACGGAGCGAGAACAATCTACCCCCATGGATTAAATAAAGATTTATATAATTTATATTTATTTTATATGATATTTAGATTTATATGATATGATAGATTTTTTATGATATTTAGATTTATATAATTATTAAATAAAGATTAAATAAAGATTTAATTCTTGGTTATTATCGTGACTGACGGAGCGAGAACAATCTACCCCCATGGATTAAATAAAGATTTATATAATTTATATTTATTTTATATGATATTTAGATTTATATGATATGATAGATTTTTTATGATATTTAGATTTATATAATTATTAAATAAAGATTAAATAAAGATTTAATTCTTGGTTATTATCGTGACTGACGGAGCGAGAACAATCTACCCCCATGGATTAAATAAAGATTTATATAATTTATATTTATTTTATATGATATTTAGATTTATATGATATGATAGATTTTTTATGATATTTAGATTTATATAATTATTAAATAAAGATTAAATAAAGATGTAATTCTTGGTTATTATCGTGACTGACGGAGCGAGAACAATCTACCCCCGTGGATTAAATAAAGATTTATATAATTTATATTTATTTTATATGATATTTAGATTTATATGATATGATAGATTTTTTATGATATTTAGATTTATATAATTATTAAATAAAGATTAAATAAAGATTTAATTCTTGGTTATTATCGTGACTGACGGAGCGAGAACAATCTACCCCCATGGATTAAATAAAGATTTATATAATTTATATTTATTTTATATGATATTTAGATTTATATGATATGATAGATTTTTTATGATATTTAGATTTATATAATTATTAAATAAAGATTAAATAAAGATTTAATTCTTGGTTATTATCGTGACTGACGGAGCGAGAACAATCTACCCCCGTGGATTAAATAAAGATTTATATAATTTATATTTATTTTATATGATATTTAGATTTATATGATATGATAGATTTTTTATGATATTTAGATTTATATAATTATTAAATAAAGATTAAATAAAGATTTAATTCTTGGTTATTATCGTGACTGACGGAGCGAGAACAATCTACCCCCGTGGATTAAATAAAGATTTATATAATTTATATTTATTTTATATGATATTTAGATTTATATGATATGATAGATTTTTTATATGATATTTAGATTTATATAATTATTAAATAAAGATTAAATAAAGATTTAATTCTTGGTTATTATCGTGACTGACGGAGCGAGAACAATCTACCCCCGTGGATTAAATAAAGATTTATATAATTTATATGTATTTTATATGATATTTAGATTTATATGATATGATAGATTTTTTATGATATTTAGATTTATATAATTATTAAATAAAGATTAAATAAAGATTTAATTCTTGGTTATTATCGTGACTGACGGAGCGAGAACAATCTACCCCCGTGGATTAAATAAAGATTTATATAATTTATATTTATTTTATATGATATTTAGATTTATATGATATGATAGATTTTTTATGATATTTAGATTTATATAATTATTAAATAAAGATTAAATAAAGATTTAATTCTTGGTTATTATCGTGACTGACGGAGCGAGAACAATCTACCCCCGTGGATTAAATAAAGATTTATATAATTTATATTTATTTTATATGATATTTAGATTTATATGATATGATAGATTTTTATATGATATTTAGATTTATATAATTATTAAATAAAGATTAAATAAAGATTTAATTCTTGGTTATTATCGTGACTGACGGAGCGAGAACAATCTACCCCCGTGGATTAAATAAAGATTTATATAATTTATATGTATTTTATATGATATTTAGATTTATATGATATGATAGATTTTTTATGATATTTAGATTTATATAATTATTAAATAAAGATTAAATAAAGATTTAATTCTTGGTTATTATCGTGACTGACGGAGCGAGAACAATCTACCCCCGTGGATTAAATAAAGATTTATATAATTTATATTTATTTTATATGATATTTAGATTTATATGATATGATAGATTTTTTATGATATTTAGATTTATATAATTATTAAATAAAGATTAAATAAAGATTTAATTCTTGGTTATTATCGTGACTGACGGAGCGAGAACAATCTACCCCCGTGGATTAAATAAAGATTTATATAATTTATATTTATTTTATATGATATTTAGATTTATATGATATGATAGAGTTTTTATGATATTTAGATTTATATAATTATTAAATAAAGATTAAATAAAGATTTAATTCTTGGTTATTATCGTGACTGACGGAGCGAGAACAATCTACCCCCATGGATTAAATAAAGATTTATATAATTTATATTTATTTTATATGATATTTAGATTTATATGATATGATAGATTTTTTATGATATTTAGATTTATATAATTATTAAATAAAGATTAAATAAAGATTTAATTCTTGGTTATTATCGTGACTGACGGAGCGAGAACAATCTACCCCCATGGATTAAATAAAGATTTATATAATTTATATTTATTTTATATGATATTTAGATTTATATGATATGATAGATTTTTTATGATATTTAGATTTATATAATTATTAAATAAAGATTAAATAAAGATTTAATTCTTGGTTATTATCGTGACTGACGGAGCGAGAACAATCTACCCCCATGGATTAAATAAAGATTTATATAATTTATATTTATTTTATATGATATTTAGATTTATATGATATGATAGATTTTTTATGATATTTAGATTTATATAATTATTAAATAAAGATTAAATAAAGATGTAATTCTTGGTTATTATCGTGACTGACGGAGCGAGAACAATCTACCCCCGTGGATTAAATAAAGATTTATATAATTTATATTTATTTTATATGATATTTAGATTTATATGATATGATAGATTTTTTATGATATTTAGATTTATATAATTATTAAATAAAGATTAAATAAAGATTTAATTCTTGGTTATTATCGTGACTGACGGAGCGAGAAAAATCTACCCCCATGGATTAAATAAAGATTTATATAATTTATATTTATTTTATATGATATTTAGATTTATATGATATGATAGATTTTTTATGATATTTAGATTTATATAATTATTAAATAAAGATTAAATAAAGATTTAATTCTTGGTTATTATCGTGACTGACGGAGCGAGAACAATCTACCCCCATGGATTAAATAAAGATTTATATAATTTATATTTATTTTATATGATATTTAGATTTATATGATATGATAGATTTTTTATGATATTTAGATTTATATAATTATTAAATAAAGATTAAATAAAGATTTAATTCTTGGTTATTATCGTGACTGACGGAGCGAGAACAATCTACCCCCATGGATTAAATAAAGATTTATATAATTTATATTTATTTTATATGATATTTAGATTTATATGATATGATAGATTTTTTATGATATTTAGATTTATATAATTATTAAATAAAGATTAAATAAAGATTTAATTCTTGGTTATTATCGTGACTGACGGTGCGAGAACAATCTACCCCCATGGATTAAATAAAGATTTATATAATTTATATTTATTTTATATGATATTTAGATTTATATGATATGATAGATTTTTTATGATATTTAGATTTATATAATTATTAAATAAAGATTAAATAAAGATTTAATTCTTGGTTATTATCGTGACTGACGGAGCGAGAACAATCTACCCCCATGGATTAAATAAAGATTTATATAATTTATATTTATTTTATATGATATTTAGATTTATATGATATGATAGATTTTTTATGATATTTAGATTTATATAATTATTAAATAAAGATTAAATAAAGATTTAATTCTTGGTTATTATCGTGACTGACGGAGCGAGAACAATCTACCCCCATGGATTAAATAAAGATTTATATAATTTATATTTATTTTATATGATATTTAGATTTATATGATATGATAGATTTTTTATGATATTTAGATTTATATAATTATTAAATAAAGATTAAATAAAGATTTAATTCTTGGTTATTATCGTGACTGACGGAGCGAGAACAATCTACCCCCATGGATTAAATAAAGATTTATATAATTTATATTTATTTTATATGATATTTAGATTTATATGATATGATAGATTTTTTATGATATTTAGATTTATATAATTATTAAATAAAGATTAAATAAAGATGTAATTCTTGGTTATTATCGTGACTGACGGAGCGAGAACAATCTACCCCCGTGGATTAAATAAAGATTTATATAATTTATATTTATTTTATATGATATTTAGATTTATATGATATGATAGATTTTTTATGATATTTAGATATATATAATTATTAAATAAAGATTAAATAAAGATTTAATTCTTGGTTATTATCGTGACTGACGGAGCGAGAACAATCTACCCCCATGGATTAAATAAAGATTTATATAATTTATATTTATTTTATATGATATTTAGATTTATATGATATGATAGATTTTTTATGATATTTAGATTTATATAATTATTAAATAAAGATTAAATAAAGATTTAATTCTTGGTTATTATCGTGACTGACGGAGCGAGAACAATCTACCCCCATGGATTAAATAAAGATTTATATAATTTATATTTATTTTATATGATATTTAGATTTATATGATATGATAGATTTTTTATGATATTTAGATTTATATAATTATTAAATAAAGATTAAATAAAGATTTAATTCTTGGTTATTATCGTGACTGACGGAGCGAGAACAATCTACCCCCGTGGATTAAATAAAGATTTATATAATTTATATTTATTTTATATGATATTTAGATTTATATGATATGATAGATTTTTTATGATATTTAGATTTATATAATTATTAAATAAAGATTAAATAAATATTTAATTCTTGGTTATTATCGTGACTGACGGAGCGAGAACAATCTACCCCCGTGGATTAAATAAAGATTTATATAATTTATATTTATTTTATATGATATTTAGATTTATATGATATGATAGATTTTTTATGATATTTAGATTCATATAATTATTAAATAAAGATTAAATAAAGATTTAATTCTTGGTTATTATCGTGACTGACGGAGCGAGAACAATCTACCCCCATGGATTAAATAAAGATTTATATAATTTATATTTATTTTATATGATATTTAGATTTATATGATATGATAGATTTTTTATGATATTTAGATTTATATAATTATTAAATAAAGATTAAATAAAGATTTAATTCTTGGTTATTATCGTGACTGACGGAGCGAGAACAATCTACCCCCATGGATTAAATAAAGATTTATATAATTTATATTTATTTTATATGATATTTAGATTTATATGATATGATAGATTTTTTATGATATTTAGATTTATATAATTATTAAATAAAGATTAAATAAAGATTTAATTCTTGGTTATTATCGTGACTGACGGAGTGAGAACAATCTACCCCCATGGATTAAATAAAGATTTATATAATTTATATTTATTTTATATGATATTTAGATTTATATGATATGATAGATTTTTTATGATATTTAGATTTATATAATTATTAAATAAAGATTAAATAAAGATTTAATTCTTGGTTATTATCGTGACTGACGGAGCGAGAACAATCTACCCCCATGGATTAAATAAAGATTTATATAATTTATATTTATTTTATATGATATTTAGATTTATATGATATGATAGATTTTTTATGATATTTAGATTTATATAATTATTAAATAAAGATTAAATAAAGATTTAATTCTTGGTTATTATCGTGACTGACGGAGCGAGAACAATCTACCCCCATGGATTAAATAAAGATTTATATAATTTATATCTATTTTATATGATATTTAGATTTATATGATATGATAGATTTTTTATGATATTTAGATTAATATAATTATTAAATAAAGATTAAATAAAGATTTAATTCTTGGTTATTATCGTGACTGACGGAGCGAGAACAATCTACCCCCGTGGATTAAATAAAGATTTATATAATTTATATTTATTTTATATGATATTTAGATTTATATGATATGATAGATTTTTTATGATATTTAGATTTATATAATTATTAAATAAAGATTAAATAAATATTTAATTCTTGGTTATTATCGTGACTGACGGAGCGAGAACAATCTACCCCCGTGGATTAAATAAAGATTTATATAATTTATATTTATTTTATATGATATTTAGATTTATATGATATGATAGATTTTTTATGATATTTAGATTTATATAATTATTAAATAAAGATTAAATAAAGATTTAATTCTTGGTTATTATCGTGACTGACGGAGCGAGAACAATCTACCCCCATGGATTAAATAAAGATTTATATAATTTATATTTATTTTATATGATATTTAGATTTATATGATATGATAGATTTTTTATGATATTTAGATTTATATAATTATTAAATAAAGATTAAATAAAGATTTAATTCTTGGTTATTATCGTGACTGACGGAGCGAGAACAATCTACCCCCATGGATTAAATAAAGATTTATATAATTTATATCTATTTTATATGATATTTAGATTTATATGATATGATAGATTTTTTATGATATTTAGATTTATATAATTATTAAATAAAGATTAAATAAAGATTTAATTCTTGGTTATTATCGTGACTGACGGAGCGAGAACAATCTACCCCCGTGGATTAAATAAAGATTTATATAATTTATATTTATTTTATATGATATTTAGATTTATATGATATGATAGATTTTTTATGATATTTAGATTTATATAATTATTAAATAAAGATTAAATAAATATTTAATTCTTGGTTATTATCGTGACTGACGGAGCGAGAACAATCTACCCCCGTGGATTAAATAAAGATTTATATAATTTATATTTATTTTATATGATATTTAGATTTATATGATATGATAGATTTTTTATGATATTTAGATTTATATAATTATTAAATAAAGATTAAATAAAGATTTAATTCTTGGTTATTATCGTGACTGACGGAGCGAGAACAATCTACCCCCATGGATTAAATAAAGATTTATATAATTTATATTTATTTTATATGATATTTAGATTTATATGATATGATAGATTTTTTATGATATTTAGATTTATATAATTATTAAATAAAGATTAAATAAAGATTTAATTCTTGGTTATTATCGTGACTGACGGAGCGAGAACAATCTACCCCCGTGGATTAAATAAAGATTTATATAATTTATATTTATTTTATATGATATTTAGATTTATATGATATGATAGATTTTTTATGATATTTAGATTTATATAATTATTAAATAAAGATTAAATAAATATTTAATTCTTGGTTATTATCGTGACTGACGGAGCGAGAACAATCTACCCCCGTGGATTAAATAAAGATTTATATAATTTATATTTATTTTATATGATATTTAGATTTATATGATATGATAGATTTTTTATGATATTTAGATTTATATAATTATTAAATAAAGATTAAATAAAGATTTAATTCTTGGTTATTATCGTGACTGACGGAGCGAGAACAATCTACCCCCATGGATTAAATAAAGATTTATATAATTTATATTTATTTTATATGATATTTAGATTTATATGATATGATAGATTTTTTATGATATTTAGATTTATATAATTATTAAATAAAGATTAAATAAAGATTTAATTCTTGGTTATTATCGTGACTGACGGAGCGAGAACAATCTACCCCCGTGGATTAAATAAAGATTTATATAATTTATATTTATTTTATATGATATTTAGATTTATATGATATGATAGATTTTTTATGATATTTAGATTTATATAATTATTAAATAAAGATTAAATAAAAATTTAATTCTTGGTTATTATCGTGACTGACGGAGCGAGAACAATCTACCCCCATGGATTAAATAAAGATTTATATAATTTGTATTTATTTTATATGATATTTAGATTTATATGATATGATAGATTTTTTATGATATTTAGATTTATATAATTATTAAATAAAGATTAAATAAAGATTTAATTCTTGGTTATTATCGTGACTGACGGAGCGAGAACAATCTACCCCCGTGGATTAAATAAAGATTTATATAATTTATATTTATTTTATATGATATTTAGATTTATATGATATGATAGATTTTTTATGATATTTAGATTTATATAATTATTAAATAAAGATTAAATAAAGATGTAATTCTTGGTTATTATCGTGACTGACGGAGCGAGAACAATCTACCCCCATGGATTAAATAAAGATTTATATAATTTATATTTATTTTATATGATATTTAGATTTATATGATATGATAGATTTTTTATGATATTTAGATTTATATAATTATTAAATAAAGATTAAATAAAGATTTAATTCTTGGTTATTATCGTGACTGACGGAGCGAGAACAATCTACCCCCATGGATTAAATAAAGATTTATATAATTTATATTTATTTTATATGATATTTAGATTTATATGATATGATAGATTTTTTATGATATTTAGATTTATATAATTATTAAATAAAGATTAAATAAAGATTTAATTCTTGGTTATTATCGTGACTGACGGAGCGAGAACAATCTACCCCCATGGATTAAATAAAGATTTATATAATTTATATTTATTTTATATGATATTTAGATTTATATGATATGATAGATTTTTTATGATATTTAGATTTATATAATTATTAAATAAAGATTAAATAAAGATTTAATTCTTGGTTATTATCGTGACTGACGGAGCGAGAACAATCTACCCCCATGGATTAAATAAAGATTTATATAATTTATATTTATTTTATATGATATTTAGATGTATATGATATGATAGATTTTTTATGATATTTAGATTTATATAATTATTAAATAAAGATTAAATAAAGATTTAATTCTTGGTTATTATCGTGACTGACGGAGCGAGAACAATCTACCCCCGTGGATTAAATAAAGATTTATATAATTTATATTTATTTTATATGATATTTAGATTTATATGATATGATAGATTTTTTATGATATTTAGATTTATATAATTATTAAATAAAGATCAAATAAAGATTTAATTCTTGGTTATTATCGTGACTGACGGAGCGAGAACAATCTACCCCCGTGGATTAAATAAAGATTTATATAATTTATATCTATTTTATATGATATTTAGATTTATATGATATGATAGATTTTTTATGATATTTAGATTTATATAATTATTAAATAAAGATCAAATAAAGATTTAATTCTTGGTTATTATCGTGACTGACGGAGCGAGAACAATCTACCCCCGTGGATTAAATAAAGATTTATATAATTTATATCTATTTTATATGATATTTAGATTTATATGATATGATAGATTTTTTATGATATTTAGATTTATATAATTATTAAATAAAGATCAAATAAAGATTTAATTCTTGGTTATTATCGTGACTGACGGAGCGAGAACAATCTACCCCCGTGGATTAAATAAAGATTTATATAATTTATATTAATTTTATATGATATTTAGATTTATATGATATGATAGATTTTTTATGATATTTAGATTTATATAATTATTAAATAAAGATCAAATAAAGATTTAATTCTTGGTTATTATCGTGACTGACGGAGCGAGAACAATCTACCCCCGTGGATTAAATAAAGATTTATATAATTTATATCTATTTTATATGATATTTAGATTTATATGATATGATAGATTTTTTATGATATTTAGATTTATATAATTATTAAATAAAGATCAAATAAAGATTTAATTCTTGGTTATTATCGTGACTGACGGAGCGAGAACAATCTACCCCCGTGGATTAAATAAAGAGTTTATTCAAAATTCCGTATAGGTTACAGAAAGATTCCCAAGTTCGAAAAAATGCACATGCAGAAGGTCGGGGATGCATCGGTCGAAGCGTTGTGAAAATAAAAATTATAATCCTCATCTAAAAATTTCCGAAATATCATTCAATTAATATTCTTTTGAATATTTTTGAAATGCCTCAGGCCGGGTTCATGTCTACCTTGAAATTTAAAGCTCTACTACTACTACTACTACTACTACTACTACTACTACTACTACTACTAATAATAATAACAAGAAGAAGAAGAAGAAGAGAATGGCCTTGTTTAAGGTGTAACCGTTAAAGATGGACTTCGATTAAATGACATGACTGAAGTAAGTAGCCAATATAAAAAGTAACGAAATAACTTTATAAACTAAAGAACGGTTGGTAAAAGGAATCAATCTAGCTGTGTATGTAACGCCCGCTTTTCATAGATTTAGATTTGTTCTTATATATATTAGAACAATGTTAATATACGGTTATTAATATATAGATTATTGTTTTTATTATTTGTATCTGGATGGAGTGGTTATAATTCTTGCACTTCGTGTTCTGTTTTGTATTTGTTTGATTTGTAGGAGTTTGTTATTTATTACTGTTGGAATTCAGATGTGTTATTGTTGCGATGTCGTGTCTCTGAAACGTGTATAATCCCATTATACACAGCACATATGGCACCACTCGTCGTTATCGTTGTCTCGACGGGCACATCAGGCTTCTTTACAATGGAGGTTTTATTAGCTTTAGAACACGGTGACAAATTACAGATATCAGAGAAAGATATATATTAAGAGATGGGGCACTGTGTATACACACACAACCACACACTCACACACACACACACACACACACACACACACACACACACACACACACACACACACACATATATATATATATATATATATATATATATATATATATATATGAAAAAGGAAAACCAAAAGAATATTTTTGTATTCATCAACGTTTCGTCTTTATTGTCAGACTTCCTCAAGATGATATGTTTGAAAAAAACTTCTGCACGGTCATGGCTGACGGAATGAGAGAAAGTTACCTCCGTGTATTAAATAAAGGGGACCGTTCCAAATTCTGTACAGATTCCCGAGTTCGATAGAAAGATTCCCATGTTCGACACGATACACCTGAAGATGATCGGAGGTTAACATCGGCCGAAACGTTGTGAGAATAACATGCAAGATGAGAACAGTAGTCCGAATAATCCAAATAAACAAATTACGAATCCTCATCTAAAAAATTCCGAAACATGATAGCATTTGATTCACTGTTATTTGCTATGATGCAATAATATAAAAATATTATTGCATCATAGCAAATAACATTGAATCAAATGCTATCATGTTTCGGAATATGAGGTTTGTTGTGGTTCATTTCGTTTTATGAGATGTCGTTTATTTCTTTATACATATCGACATTCTTGTATAATTACTAGATATGATCAAGGTGTGTCTAGTTTTTTTTTCACTATTTTTCCTTTTCTTTGCCAGTCTATATTGCATAATATGCCTCAGTACGTATACTTTACAAAAATGACTGGAAATACAAAAGAAACGTCATTGTGTTTAAGTGTATTTAGTTCACGTATTTCTATTGTTTATTGATTTTATGAGGATTGGTTGTTTTTATGTTTAATGTTTGGAAGTTTAGTACGAATTTTTAGCTGGTGAAGTTGCATTTTAATGGTGTTGTACGTGGTATTATTAAACGCCATATATCCTCATTGTTTGATAGTTTTTAGTGTTCTTTTGACGGTTTCTATTATTCTTTCAACCATCCCATTTGACCGTGGTTTTTGGGCTTGTGATTATATAGCCCATTAAAAAAAAACATTTGAAATGATGTGATTTAAATTTCCGTCTCTCGTCGGATTATTTGATTATTTGAGGAATTTCACATCTTACAAATGATTTTGCACGTTGTATTATTTTTTTTTCGATTCCATATTTGGAAATCAATATCTAAATATTTTATGGTGTAATCCACTATTATAATTTTTTTTAATTGAATAAGTGGAATTTATAAATTCCTACTTTTGTCTATGGGTTTTTTAACACGCCATGTGCAATTGGTATTATTTACATCCTCTTCAGGAGGTCAGGCACAAGGCCAGTTTTATCTTACTCCCACAAGGTAAGATGTGACCCAAGGTCGGGTCGGAAAGTGGGATTTGAAAATCCAGCGCCCGAGAGGTGAGCACTCTGACCATTAAAAATTGCCTGAACAGCCCCGTCGGCATTCCCCGGTAGAGGCGCCTCAGGCAGTACGCAATAAACTTACTCCCCCCCAAAGAGGGGAGGCAAAGCTTGGGAGGGTGGACCTCCTAGAACTGCACAGGACAGCCCCATAGACCGGCGTAAATCAAGCCCCGAAGGCCAAGACAATACCAGTTTATGGGGGGGGGGTAGTATCAATCGGAACAGATACTACACTTTGATATTGTTGGATTCTAGTCATGATGGCGAGCCGGTTCACCACGTGGGGTTCAGTTAGAGCCATCTAGATGTCTATTACACAGACTGACCCACAGAAAATGCCACACATTGAATCGTTAATAACATTCAGAATCCTTTTTGCAATCCAACCATATTTGGGACAAATAAACTTCAGTCTGTGTCTGACTTGTCCACCAAGGTTCAGTGATGCATGCCTAACAGTTTCTGTTTTATCAACTTTCAATGATAAGCACACCTAGATACGACGTGCGAAATACTTTCTTACACCTGACGTAATTCTCTAACTCTACAAATCTACTATCAGAGCTCGTATGCAGTACTGCTGTCATATTTTGGCACTTGAATCTCTGTCTCTTTTGAGGGTTCTTCATAAAGTTCAGAAGCATATCTGTAATTTAGTTGGCCCCTCTTTTTCTCCCTATCTCCACCCTCTCTCTTACAGACGTAATGTTGCTAGTCTCAGTCTGTTCTATAAATATTATTATGACATGTGTTCTTCAAAATTATCTGATCCATTCGCTACTTTCTTTGTTCCAACTCGTTTGACTGATTGGTCTAGTGGTCTCCATCAATTCGCTGTTTTTATATCTTGCTATAATACAGCTTCCTATTCCAGTAGCTTCTTTCCAAGAACTGCAGGCTGTTGAACTTTCTCCATGCTGACTGTTTTCCTCCTACCTATAGCCTAGGTCTTTTCAAGACTAAGGTCAATAGGCATCTCTTGTCTTTATGATAATCATATTTCGTTCTTTTAGCTCCTTACAACAAGTGGCTTCATGCCTTCTCTATAGTGATTTTCAGAAAAAAGAACACACTCTTCACTCGGCACTGCCCTAACTTTGGATGTAATGGCCTTCTTCAGTTTAGAAATAATCTGAGAAAAATGAGACTATAGTATGTAATCGATGAAATCGATTAGAAATATGTTTTAAAAAGAAAACCATACGTCGTTAATAATGAAACAGAATAAATATTGCAGTTGTATGTACTATTCTATTAATCACAGAAAACGGGAACGAGGGTGGCTTTACTTTATATACTAGATAAAAATGTTTACTTTTTTTAATGCGTGATCGATTTATTCGAAAAATATAGCATTTTTTACGGAACGGGCAGGCTAGCGTATTTTTATAAACGAGCAGAGTTACTCGGCGGCGTTTCCGGATTACTGGCTAAGAAAATAGAAAAAAATCCTCTTCACATTGATACCCCTCCCCCCCCCCCGACTGTCTCACTCTCTCTCATTCATGCGCAAACTTTGGCAACCGATTGACAGAAAAAGAAATAAATCTATAAATAAAAAGATAAAGACATCTGCTTAATGTTGTCATTTGAAACATTTGAGACAAAATCAGAGTCAAAATAATCCAGGTGCCCCGTTCGAACTTACAACCTCTGTTTTTAAGTATGTCGCGCTAACCGATTGA
>OY744552.1:31676392-31708892 GCA_963556195.1 Sepiola atlantica | reverse complement strand
CTCGCTGTCTTCCGGTAAAAACCGAAAGCAAGAGAGACAGCTCCTAGTGGGAGTGGGCGTTTCTATATGGGGGCAAAAGAAATTGAGGGATGGGTTTGTCGGGATGTGCGGTGTCCTCCAGGATAAGAACTATTAGGGCGGGTCAGGGATATAAAATAAAATAGGGAGCGGGCATCCTGAAGGAGTTCTGACACCTAAAATAAAGCTGGGGGCAAAGATCTCATTTACGCTACTAGCTAGTAGGGACTGTGCCAAAAAATTTGCTAGTCAGGTTTAAGGAGATGTTTTTCCTTTTTCAAAAAAGAGACCTAAGGTCGCAGTGTGCCATGCCTAGGCAGGGAACACGAACTCGAACACACATAAACTAGCGGTGTGTATCCACCTACTTTTGAAAAGTGAAGAAGGCAACCTCCTTCTATCAGATTTGATTTTGATTTTAAGCTGGTGCTTAAAATACGAAATCAAATCATAATAAGAAGGCGGCACCCCCCCACGCCCTATGTCTAAGCGAGAAGAGTACACCACGAGTCTAGCTACGGCTAAGATCGCGAGCAAAACCATACGTTTCTCCCTGGGCCACAAGGGGTCCATGTTGAAGACAACGGATGCTAAATCCAAGCACGTCACCCGATCGGGGGTGATGCGAGCCGTCACCTCGTTGACATACGTCCAAAATTCACGAAGTTTGGAGCAGGTGAAAAAGGCGTGCTCCGCCGTTTCAATTTCATCTTCCTCGCAACGTGGGCAAAAGGGGTCCATAACCAGACCAATTTTGAATCGTATGTCATTGAGGGGTAACACATTTCGAACCAATCGCCAGGTCAGAGAGAACTCAGTATTATTGAGATGGCTCAGGCCTGGCGCCCAATTCCACTGAGAGCGAGCCTCCCGCTCCGACAATCCAAGCCGCTCCCCAAGGGGATCCGAAGCGGTCCCCACCACTAATTCCCGATATAGTGTATTCCTAGACCGGGCGAGGTCACTGGACCCCGGCAGCACTCTGAGCGCAGCTCGGCATTCGTTGAGGAACTGCGATTGACCCCTTGGCTTACGTCGGCATTCGGCCAAGTGGTCAGGGATGAGGTTAGGAAAAGCGTTTCGAACCACAGGGCCCCACGCAGACTCCTCTGTCAAGGTTCGGCTTAGGAATGCCAACCGCTCGGCATGCAAATGACTCTCCAAGTCGGGCATTCCTAAGCCTCCCACATCAGGACGTTGAGTACAGACCTGTCTACGGACTAGCGGCTTCCCCTTTGCCCACAAAAGCGAGAAAAGGAGACGCGTAAAAACCGCTCGGCGGTCCGCAGGCAGAGGTAGTACAGCCAATCGGTAAAGGATGAGCGAAAAGACGTACGTGACGCACGCCTCAGCTCGACCTTTAAGGGAAAGCCCCCTTCGAAGCCAAATCCTTACAGACGCTTCGACCTTAGACTGTACTTCCGACCAGTTCTTATCAAGCTGGAGACCCGGTCCGAACCATACGCCGAGGATCCGAACCGGGCCATCTGTCCAGTTGAAAAGGCCCGGGAGCGCAGCCGCGCCACTCCAGGCAGCCAACCTTAGGCCATTGGATTTGCTAAGGTTGACTATGGCCCCTGTCACTTTTTCGTACCTTTTGAGTGCCTTAGTCACCGCGATAATGTCTCGAAAGCACGACACAAACACGGTGACATCATCGGCATACGCGGATACCCTGGCTCGCGCACCGCCAGGAAGAGCAATACCGCGTAGGACCAGTCCAGGCTCCCCGATCCTAAGCCTGCGGAGAAAAGGCTCCAAGGCAAGGACGTAAAGCAGGGGAGACAGCGGACAGCCCTGACGTACCGACCGAGAGACGGCAAAAGACTCCGATCGCATTCCATTCACTTGCACCACTGCCGTCGGCCCGCGATACAAAATGGAGATCCATCTGCAGAAGTCCGGTGTAAAACCGGCGGCCTCTAAAACAGATCCCAGGAACCGATGGTCGACCCTGTCAAAAGCTTTGGACTGATCTAAATTGATCAGCGCGGCTTCGGTGTCGTCTTCTAATCCCTCTATGATCGTGCGCATCAGATGCAAGTTGTTTTGAATCGATCTCCCCTTCACAGCATAATTCTGATCAGGTTCGACCAACTCACCGATAACAAGCTGCAACCGATTTGCAAGAACTTTGGCCAAAATCTTTAAATCTGTGTTTAGCAGAGTTATGGGCCTCCACGTTTACTTAATTCAATAACATATTTTCACATTTGCTATATATACCGACGGAAACCGTACAAACACACAGTCAACACTATGCTTCATTTGCATATTTCTTTTTTAAAAAGTGTCTAATAAATTAATATTCTGTTCGATTCAGTTATAATCAGATTCTACTACTTCATTATATGTACGCTATAGTTTTCTTGATATTATTATTATTATTATTTGTACTCACTAGGAGTTCTCACACAGATCATCGTCAGTGATCGCTCACCGACAACAACCAGTAGTATTCCCTGGAGTCTGAGTGACAACAAGCCTCCCCAGAATTCCAGTATTCTTCACCTTTTTTCGATAACCACCTTGCGGTATCGCAACAGCCGCTTACCATTCATTTCTCGCTGGTAAGGACCACTGGTCTTCTCTGGGATTTGGGTGGCAAAAAGCCTCCCCAAGGTCCTAGCATTCTTCGCACTCTTCCAGTGGAGGTCTGGTTTGTGCTGTCCTTCCTCGGTCTTCTCATCCTCTTAGACCCTCTACAAATATTTTGTTTGGTGTCAGCCTAGGCCGGCACCATTTTAAAAAAAAATTATTATTATTATTTATTTTAATTTAATTTTTAATTAATTTATTTATTTATTTTTATTTTTTTATTTTTTGCTTTTTAATATTTTGATTTCTTTATTTTTATTTTTGGGGGGGAGGGAAGGGGGAGAGATTATGGTGTTTCTTGTTATTTTTGTTCCTTGGTTCATTTTTGTGTGGTGTTAGCTGAGGCCGGTGTAATTTATTGGGGGGGGGGGGGGGAGGTTATAAAGTGATTTTCTTGCAATTTCTGTTCCTTGGTTCGTCTTGTGTTCTTCGTGTGGTTTTGTTTTCTTCCTGTTGTAAATTCCTTGTGACTGCTTACCCTTTGTAGTTTATGCTGGTTGGTTTCCGCATTCAACGATTTTCCTTAAGATTGCAGCTGTTTTGATCATTGCCGTCCTTTGTATAGTTCCAATGATCCCATTGATTTCAATTTATCCCAGTCTTTTCTCCATTTTTGGGGGGATTGTTCCTAGTGCTCTTACGATCATTGGTATTACACTTACTTTCTTCATGCTCCATATTCCTTTCAGTTATCTGGCTAGTTCTGTGTATTTGCTTCGTTTTTCCGTTTCTTTGATCTTCACTCTGTTGTCTGCTGGAATTGCGAAGTATATGATTTTTCTTTCTTGTCGATTATAATCACATCAGGTCTCCTTGCTTGTATGAGTTTGTCTGTTTGTATATCCATATCCCAGAGGATTTTGTGTTTTTTTGTTTTCCAGTACTGTTTCTCGTTTATGTTTGTACCATTTGTCTGCGTATTCGAAATTCAATTGTTTGCACAGTTCCCGGTGTACTGCTTTCCCCACACAGGCATGTCTGTTCTTGTATTCTTTTTGGGCTAGTTTGCTACATTCACTTATTATATGATTTACTGTTTCGTCTCGTTGTCCACACAGTCTGCATTTACTGTTTTCTTAAGTTTTATCTATTTAAGTGTTAATCTAGTTTGTCCTAATCGCATTGTTCTGTGCAGCCATCAATAAAGATTCGTTTCTCTGTTCAAGTTTCCTTTTCTTAGCCATGTCCAGCTATTGTTGTTGGTTTCTTCTCTTGTCAGTCTTATGAAGCGTCCATGTAGTTGTTTTTCTTCCCACTTTTCTTTTCTTGTTGTTTATGTTTCTGGCGTCGGTGCTTCCCGAGTTCCTTGTTGGAACGGCGTCTCTTGCTGCGGTCATTAGCCTTTTCGTGTTCTGAGTTATGTATTTCTCCAGCTCTTTTTTTTAGTCTTTCACACACTCTTCTATACTTACCAGTCCTCTTCCCCCTTCATTTCTTTTCATGTAGAGTCTATCTTTTGGGTGTAGAGCATTGGGCATGGTCATTAATTTTCTAGTCTTCTGATTAAGGTGCCTGATGATGATGATGATGATGATGATGATGATGATGATGATGATCATCATCATTTTTATTATTATTATTATTATTATTATTATTATTATTATTATTATTATTATTAATTAATTAAAGTGATTTAATGAAAAAAAGTTTAAATTCAAAATAACTTCTGTTTAATATTTTTTTCTGCTTAACTTTTCGCACGCGTACATTTACACATAGCAAAAACTTAAATTATTTTGGAATAATTACTTTTAAAAATAAACTCTGCATAACACGCAATAAATAAAGGTTTTCTGTTAATAATTTAATACGTACATTTATTATTTTTAAAACTAAATTTGCTGTTGTTGTTTTTATTGTTGGTAGTGATGATGATGATGATGATGATGATGATGATGATGATGATGATGATGATGATGATGATGATGATGATGATATTTGCCATGAAAAAGAAAAAAGAAAAGCCCCCCCCTCGTCTCATATTTCTAAATATAAAAAAAAAGATTCTTAAATATTTTTTCTGTCTTTAAAATCGAAGAGCAAATAGTAATCATTTAAAAATACTCAGTATTATAAAATTGTTTTATTTGACCAATTGACGTTTCACTTTTTTCACTTTTTTCCTTTATTATTATTATTATTATTATTATTATTATTATTATTATTATTATTATTATTATTATTATTATTGATGTTGTTGTTGTTGTGGTGGTGGTGGTGGACATGTTTAGGGGCCGGAATAAAAAACACGAACACAGGGTTTAGGTTTAACAAGTATATTGGAGCAAAATATATACAACAGAGAAACGAGAGAAGTGGACTGTCTGTCCTGACTGCCAATGTAGACTGGGGTTGTGAAGCTATGCTATTCCTTCTCATCGCAGGAATATGTGACACAAGGTCGGGAAGGTGGGGGATCAAGCCAGCGCCCCTAAAGAAGGAGCACTCTGGCCTAGCAAAAATAGCCTGGGCAACCCTGTCAGCATCCCCCGGCCATGGCACCTCAGGCAGCAAGCAATAAACTTACTCCTCCCCAAATAGGGGAGGCAAGGCCTGGGAGGGTGCACCTCATAGGAAAAGATAAAAGACCACCGAAATGGCCCAGTTCCTGCCGGACTGATTGTCGAGAACGGATCCTCGACTGGTATTACCCCATCCCGACGTCCTCAATCAACCGAAGTTAATGAGAGACTGACCGGGTTGGGGTTGTGCGCGACGGTATTCAATCCCCTCCCACCGCAGGAATATGTGACACAAGGTTGGGAAGGTGGGGAGATCAAGCCAGCGACCCTAAAGAAGGAGCACTCTGGCCTGTCAAAAATAGCCTGGGCAACTCCGTCGGCATTCCCCGGTCAGGGCGCCTCAGGCAGCAAGCAATAAACTTACTCCTCTCCAAAGAGGGGAGGCAAGGCCTGGGAGGGTGCACCTCATAGGACAACCCAGGATAGTATACCTCAGCCCGGCAGATAAAAGGCCACCGAAATGGCACAGTTCCTGCCGGACTGATTGTCGAGAACTGATCCTCGATTGGTATTACCCCATACCGACGGATCGGGCTGGGGTTGTGCGCGATAAGTTAGAAGCGAATGTTTCCAGTATTTATTGAGAATGGACAAATCCAAATGTTTGTCATAGGTACGACACCACCACCACCACCACCAACAACAACAACAACAACAACATCGTCGTCGGTTCGTCGTCGTCGTCGTCATCATCATCATCATCATCATCATCATCATCATCATCATCATCATCATCATCATCATCATCATTTTTGTTGTTATCATAATATTTTTACCGCTATTACGATTATTAATAATGATTATTATTATCGTCTATTATGATTATTGTTGCTTTAATTATAATAATTATTATTATTGGTAGTGTTACTGTTGTTTTCATTATTAGTATTGTTATCATAATTTGCTAGATAAACACTATTGATATCACTTTGATTTCTAATATTATTTATCGTATGTACAAAGAACTTATAGTTATTATCATTTGTATTGCTAAGACCTGCATTTTATTTTTATTTTTATTCTTAAATTATTTTATTTTGATGATTACAGTTATTACTGTTGTTATTCTAGGCAAATTATTTATTCTGCAAATCTTAACATCTAAGGAGCGCATGTGTGTGTATGTATATGTGTATGTATAGGTGCATGTATATGTGTATGTATATATAGAAGCTTTGAGTTATTTTAAACAAAAAAAGAAAATACAGTTTAAATTCCTAACTAAATCGAAAATATCGCAGACTTAGCTTTAAAAACGGGACAGTTATATATAAGTAAATAAATCGATAAATAAATTAATAAATAATAATAATGATAATAATAATAATAATAATAATAATAATTAATAATAATAATAAAACATTACCCTTAAGACTACAGTGTGATATTGTAATTTGCATATCAAATAATACTAATTATGACAATACTACTACTGCTACTACTACTACTGCTGCTGCTACTACTACTACTACTACTACTACTACTACTACTACTCTACTACTACTACTACTACTACTACTACTACTACTACTACTACTACTACTACTACTACTAATAAGGATGAAAGAGAATAGGAAAGGATGGAAGAGCAGAAATCCGGTTCACAAGGAAAGACTGAATAAGAAACATGAAGAATTAAAACAAAAGATAGCAGCAATAGAGGAAAGACTAAGACGAAATAGATACAAATCTGAACAGCAAAAACAGAACAGGACATTTGAAAACAATGAAAGCCAGTTTTACAAAAACGTAAATGGAGAACGAATAACAGCAGAACAACCGGACTCGACAGAGACAAAACACTTCTGGAGCAAGATATGGGAAAAGCCTAAAACACACAACAAAAATGCCAAGTGGTTGAAAAACATGAAAAATGAACTACAGGAAATAAAAGAAGGAACAGAAACGGAAATTAAAAAGAAGGAACAGAAACGGAAATTAATGAAGAAACCATTAAGGATACCCTAAGGAAAATGGCAAACAGACATACCAGAGTGGATGACAAAAAAAAAAGACAATTATATATATATATATATATATATATATATATATATATATATATATATATATATATATATATATATATATATATATATGTGTGTGTGTGTGTGTATGATTAATTATTTGTCCCCCCCCCCAAATCTAGGCCGGGCTCTCTAGCGAGTAGTATTAACACAGCAGTCATCGTGACTTCAGTGCAATGTTCCTTTCAAAAGTTAAACTTTTACGTAAGTTGCCTTTAAGTAGGATTAATCTCTCGCTGATTTACCGAGTTGTTGACACTGGCCGCGTGGGCAAAGACGTTGGAATTTGACTTTGAAGTATAACTTGGCTTCTACATAAAGTAGACCGTTTTTTACCCCTGTAACTTTGACTACACTAGACAAAAAACAAAAACAAATGGATGATACGCTACGAAACTCAACACTTCATTCACATACTACACTCGAGCGTGTTTCAAAAAAATTTCGTTTAGTATCATCCTCAAACATTCATTACTATTATTAGACCTCTACATCTGGCTCTTCCAAATACGTAATCCAAACAGAGAGTAGCATACTTATTTTCTCCCTAATATTTTACTCCTGCCATGCACCTCATAAACACCGCTGAAAATATTAAATGAGGAACTAATATTGAAAACAAACTTCACAAATTTATATCTAATACCCCGGGCAACGCTGGGCACGAATTCTGCTAGTATATATATATATATATATATATATATATATATATATATATATATGATTACCCCGCAAGGGCCCCAATTCTGCTAGTATATATATATATATATATATATATATATATATATATATATATATATATATATATATATATATATATATATATATATACATATATATACATATATATATATATATATATATATATATATATATATATATATATATATATATATGATTACCCCGCAAGGGCCCCAATTTCTTGCTATTCTGCAAGCATTACATGAAACATTGGTGAGGTTAGGATTTATTGCGTTTCAAATCTGATATTAAAACATTTGAGTCCCTATCTTATTGGCTCACAACGATGGCAGAGTTTGACACAAGTTGTATTTTAATATGGAGGAAATCCTCTTCCTCTGGATTGGGACAAAAATTAAAATTCCCTCAGTCTAGAAGGTTCTCTCTGTCACTGCCCGAGGACAGAAAAGATGAAGTGTAGTATCAGAACTAGTTTGCGCCTAGCCAAAAGCCAAGGGTTTTACTAATAATATTACTATGTCTTATTAGTATTACCATGAGTATTATTTTCTTGCTGTTTCTCTTCGTCAATATAGAGGGAGCGTTGAGGGAGAGAAATTGATTGCCTTTCATTTTTAATATGGAAAGAGAGAGAGAGTGAGAGTGAGAAAGAGAGAGAGAGTGAGAGTGATAGAGAGCGTATGTAATAAAAGCGATGTCTCATAACATCATACATTGAGAGAGAGAGTCAAAGTGATAGACAAAATCTTCGCGATAGATGGGTCACTTGGTGAATTAATTGAAAATTACAGCTAACTGAAACAATTGAAATGGAAGTTTTTCAAACATAACTCACTACCAAAACCGATGAATATTTTAGCATGTATTTTGTATGATTAAAATCTACAGGAAAATGCCCTAGAGAAACAAACGAAGAAAGACACGAAATACAGAGGATGAAAATAAGGAAAGGGGAAAGAAAGGATGAGAGAAGGAAGGAGGGAGGGAGAGGGTGAGAAAGAGAGAAAGAGAGAAAGAAAGAAAGAAAGAAAGAAAGAAAAGAAAGAAAGTATGATAAAAAAAAATGAAAGAATTAATAAAATAATGAAATCAAAAAAAGAAAGAAAGCAAGACTTTGGACGGATACCCCCAACCAGACATACATCTCTAACATCTTTTCTTTCTTTTTTATTTCATTCATTCTTTCTCTCTCTCTCTCTCTCGCTCTTTCTTTTTTATCTTTTTTTAAATTTATTCCTTTTTCTTTTTTCTTTCTTTTTTCTAACTTTTTTCATTTATTCCCTATCTGTCTTTCCCATTCTTACTTTTTTCTTTTTTGTCTCTCTCTTTGTCTTCTTTGTTTTATTTCATTTATTTTCTCTCTCTTTATTATTCTTCCTTTTTTCTTATCTTTTTCATTCATTCATTCTTTCTTTCTTTATTTCTCCTTCCTCTTTTTTCTTTTATTTATTTTCATTCTCTTTTTCTTTTTTCGTTCTTTTCTTTCCTTGCTGTTTCTCTCACTCTCTCTTTTCGTCTTTTTTTTCTTTTCACTACCCTTTCTTTCTTTCCTTCTTTCTTTCTTTCTTTCTTTCTTTCTTTTTTTCTTTCTTTCTTTCTTTCATTCTCTCTTTCTTTCTTTCTTTCTTTCTTTCTTTCGTCCCCTAAAAAGTGCGCGTGAATGTGGATGTGTGTTTGTACTTGAGTGTACGTTTCTATGTATGCAATAGTTTTTTGCGTGTCTTCTAGATATACGTCTAAACATGTACATACGTGTGTGTGTGTATGCGTTTGTGTATATGCTTGAGTCTGTCCAAGTAAGTATGTGTTTTGCGACGTGCACAACCGTGTGTGTATGTGTGCGTCTGGACGCAATTATCTGCATGCTTGCATACGCATCTAAGTGTGTGCTTTATCTTTCTGATACGCGTGTTTACGTGCATATGAGTGTGTTGAAAATGTGTGTGGGTATCTGTGCGTGTATGTAAGTGCGCACGCACGCGCGTATGTGCGTATGTGTGTGCGTGTTTTCGCTCATAGTTCGAGATGAACGCACCTGCGATGCCCAAAGCAGCAGTAGACACGTGGGGACGAAATTCAATAGAAGGTATAAAGCCATTCACAATAAAATACAAAATATTTTAGTAAAAGAAACGGACCCCCCCCCCAACACACCCTCACAAATAGGTGTTCCTTTATATGACAGAAGCGCGTGAGAAAATTTAATATGAATTTTCTTTATCCTTTCATTTATTTAATTGCTATGTTCATTTTCCTCATCTGCAGGAGGTTAGACACAAGGCCATGTGATGCTTTGAATAGCCAGTGCACAAGAAGTGCATCTAGCCTACAAAAAAAATACATGAGCAGCCGCGTCGGCATTTCTCGAGAGGGGCGATTCATGCGATTAACAATAAACTTCTCAAAGAAAAAAGGTCAAGCCTGGGAGGGTGGACACTGAACAGACCCATACTTCACCCCGACAGAAATCAATCCACTCTTGGACTGATTTTACAGGTAAATTTAATTGATATGCTTCCTCAAACATATCCGATCCATGAGTTGTCCAGGTTTTCAGATGTGTGTCACAGACTAATAAAACAAGCCAGTCGCATTTTACATATTACCTGGATCTTGACTTTTCACCTTGCCATTGAAAATTCGGAAAAAGTCGAAATTTTGACGCAATTTCAACTTCTAATTTTTTAAAGTAACCACCATGCAAATTTCAGTCTTATCAGATAAATAATTGTTGAGTTATCAACGTTTCCATAGCACAACTTCAGAAATACTACATACAATATGGAGAAGTAAGGCCCAGATAAGACTTTGGTCAATTCTTAGATGGTTTGGCGGAGATATGCACTCTCATGACTGACTTATGTTCTTGTTTTTAGCTTAATTTGAAATTGCTTTTTACAATTTGAAATTGCTTTTTACAATTTGAAATTGCTTTTTACAATTTGAAATTGCTTTTTACAATTTGAAATTGATATTTCCTTAATTTGAAGATAGTCGTTTTTAATTCGTTTTTTAGCTTAAAATAGATCTAAATTTTTTTACCCGATCTTTTTTAATTTAAAGGCATATTTTTGTAGATTTGCAATTACTAATTTTTCATTTGAAGTAGATCTTTTTCAAATTTAAATTTGGTCTTTTTGTAATTTGAAAATTATCGTCTTTTAATTAAAATTAAAAGATCAGTTTTAAAAAACTGATCTTTTTAAATTTGAAATATATATTCTTTTCAATTCGAAGTAGATTTTTTTTTATATTTAAAATTGATCTTTTTACATTTAAAATTGATCTTTTTACATTTGAAGTTGGTTTTGTAAAACTTTGAATAGATCGTTTTTTAAAATTGATCTATTTTAATTTTAAAGTTCATTTTTTTTTATAATTTGGAATTGATCTTTTTTAATTTGACGTGAATCTTTTAAATTTTTTACATTAATCATCTATTATATACAAGAGAGTAATTTGTCTGTCTGTGTGTCTAGCTAAAAGTAAATCTACACGAGGCACATCTATAGAGCTGATATATTATTTTTCAGCATTTCTTCGGAAAAATTAGGTGATAGAGAAAAGAGGAGAAGAAGAGAGAGGGAAGAGGGAAGGGAGAGGGGGAGGAAAGGGATATATAGATATAGAAGGGGAGGAGAAAGGGAAAAGATAAGGAGATATCTAAAGGAGAGATAGGGAAAAAGGGGAGATAGGGAAGAGAGGGAGAAGAGAAAGGGAGTGGATGATGGGAGGGGAGAATAGAGGAGAGGACATGGGAGAGTGGAGAGGATAGAGGATAATATATAGAGAGATGGAGAGAGAGAGAGAGAGAGAGAGAGAGAGAGAGAGAGAGAGAGAGAGAAAGAGAGAGAGAGAGAGAGAACTTTTAAACTTTTCTAATTAGTTTCCCATGCCCCCGGGCAACGCCGGGTAACTGTGTTAGTTTTTTAATAAAACGTTAAGCTTTTCTTAATTCGAAGTTGCGTTTTTATTAACATTTAAAAAAAAAATCTTGAATCTGATAATTTTTAAGTTGGAAAAAAAGGTGTGAGTGTAATTTTTAATTTGACATTATGAACGCATCGCCGCCATGGAATGGGAAGGGCCGGGCATTGGGCGCAGCACTTGGCTGATCAGGCCACTTTTGTTTGTTACGAGAGAAGTGAGTCACACTTTCAGTTGACCCGCTGACCCACTGACCTGCTGACCCACTGACCAAATTTCAATCACTGAGGGCAGTGAGACATTTCACTTTTAATTACATTCGGCTTAACGCACGCATATATAGCCAAATATTTTAAACAAACAGAACATTCACTAGATCACATCGAATGCCTTTTAATAGACACCAAATTACCATCCACATATGCAGGCGATCAAAAAGAAACAAAATGGATTTTAAAACGAACACAACTCACGTCTGAACTCTGATGTGCGAGTTTTTAACATGTATAAGTTGTTTGCAGACTGAAAAGAAAGATCTCGTTTTAACATAAATGTTTGTTGTCCGAACGAATGAGTTGTGCTTAACAGTAATTACAATAAGATGGACGATGCGTCTACGTTGACTTCAAGAACAAAAAAAGTCAATTCTTCTCTTTGCCATTCGGGAGAACGATTTTACGCGGATCAACTTGTACGTTAAGACGAAGAATGAGCGTTTTACCAAGTTGAACATGCCGAGGAGGAGGATCGCCTGAGACCGACCACACACACACACACACACACACACACACACACACACACACACACACACACACACACACACACACACACACACACACACACACACACACACACACACACACACACACACACACACACCCACATACACAGAGAGAGAGAGAGAGAGAGAGAGAGAGAGAGAGAGAGAGAGAGAGAGAGAGAGAGAGAGAGAGAGAGAGCCAAATACACTCGAGAAGTGGTCACATAATTTTACTAATTTAGAAATTAGATGACAGTCTGGCCTTTATTTCTGTAATAAAATAAGTTATAACAACACTTGTAATTTACACGCTTTTATGTTTTCCATAAAGCAAATCTTTATTGTTCAAATGTGAAGAAATTCATCATTTATAGCCGAGACACACATTTGATACACCCATCCAAATGCAACCGCCACACCTTACGTGTGTGTGACCGCAACAATGTTATACTATATCACACCTTTTGCCTGTCCAAATAGAGAATAGATACGCGAAACAAAATTAGCTTTTAGACTCAGATTTAATAATCACACACTTATTATCTGTGGGTTAGGGTTAGGGTTAGGGTTAGGGAGGTAGAGATGCGATGCGAACGAACGTAAAAAAATACTAGCCTGTATAAGCTACTCTCTTTCTCCGCTCGTTTAGTTTACTCTTTCCTTTTCATTTCTTCTCTTTTGTATCAAGTGGAAAAGGGAGACAGTCAAATCAATAGCTTCGTACTACGTCCGCTGTCCCTGAAATAAAGATAAGCCAAAAGGTGCTTATTCTAAAATTTTAAACCAATAAAAATGATTCACGCTCGTGCAAAACGGTTCTTTTAGTGCGCTGTTGTGAAATACTAATTTCTAATAAAAACAGCAAATTCGACAATTAAAAATAATAGAGAATCCAGTTAGCCGGGGACAAGACAACCAGCACGCACGACATTACGCTCATCCCCGGGTCTTTTGAGGTTAAATGAATACTTGGCTCACGTACACAGAAGTCAACACATATTCATACACTGACAAAGGCCGCATACGCATATCTCATGCACTCAGGCAGACATAACAGAAAACAAATATAGATGCATACACATTTCGATACTTATGCAGATTAGGACCCAAGCTAAAATCGACTTGGCGTCGATAGTTTCCGGATGTTTACGTAGACGGTCGAAAAATGCCGAAGTGCTTATCCGAAAAAAAGAAAAGACTATAACCCTAATCCTAACACCATTTTAACACTTGTTTTGTGATACTTTTCACAAACAAACAAAATAAAAACAATTTTACTTGTAAAAAACATGTTATCATTTTTGTCCAGTTGTACATCCAGCCTCGTTTTAAATTTTTTGGGCACAGGCAATCGACTTTTCATTCGGCTTTTTTTCCGGCCGTCTACGTAAATATCCGGGAACTACCGACGCCAAGTCGATTTTAGCTTGGGTCCTAATCTGCATGAGTACCACATTTCTAACACCCGTGTCTTCTTAGGCAATGTAAACATTCTAAAAACACAAACACTTTTAACTTTTTTAAACGGACAATTTACTCACTCAAAATATCTTTCACATCTAAACTATAAATTTGTAAATATATAAATATATTTTGTTCGTTAACATGTTTTTCTTTCTTTAATTTAGAACACCTTTTTTGGTGTATTTAGCACTTGCTAAATGGTGAACCATTCGCAATCCTTCGCAACAATCATTTTTGTTAATTTTTTCTCATTCGCCACACCAATAACCTTTTTAATTGTTAGCGTGGGTCTTAGTACATTACAAAGACGCGGTCATCGTCTATCTTCTATCCAAGCTAGGATCCATGCTACATATCAGACAAAAAAAAACCCCCACCATACTCCCAAATAGTCAAACAGTTCTATCAAACAGAACATACACGAGATAACATCAAATATATTTTAATACTCGTCGACATACGCACGCAAACAAAAGTAATCAAAATGGATATTAAAACTAAACACACATAAATCAGGTCTGAACTCCGATTTTGTTGGTTTTAATATAAGTTTTTACAGGGTCAGAAAGATTTCGTTTTGACACGAAAAAATTGGGAAAAATCATTTGTACTTAACTAAAGTACAAGATAGACTGCATAATTTGGTATTAACAACAAGTAGATTTCCCCATTGCTGTCCGGGAGAACAATTTCACGCGGAGTGAAGATGCGAGTTAAGACAAAAAGGCGGCATCTTAGAACATTTGAAATGTACAAAATTGAAAATGTGCAACTTATCGTAAAACTTGCATATTCAATCGATTTTTATAAAAAAATACATTTTTTGATAAAGAACAAAGGACCGTTCGAAATATTACAATAAATAATTATAATAACACCTATAATTTTATGTTTTTATGTTTTCCATAAGACTTTTTATTTGTTAAATGTGAAGTAATTCATCATTTTTAATCGAGAAACACTTTATATATATTCTGAAAAAAAAAAACCCGTTGGGTCAGCCGTTAAGCAAGTTTAATGGCTGATCTAACGGGTCACGTTAGATTGTTTGAATCTGTAAAAAGTGAGTTTGTAAAGCCAGTTAAATGTTTATAAGTAAAAAGACAAAATCCTAACTGTTGTAGACCCGTGCTAGGGGTCACAAAGAAATAAACCACAAATAGTGACAGGGTTAAAATATAACAATGTATTTATCATAAAGCAATACAGAACGCCACTAATGTGGTAGGAGATGAACGGGTTCATAACATGCGGTAAAACATATTATGAAGGACTCTCCTGAGTCTCTGCAACCAGTGGTATTTATTATACCTGGTTGATACCATCAGTTCTTCAATCGGGGTGATTTGTACCCCACAACACCCCCTCCCGAGCTTTTCATTCCCCTGGAATGATCGTATAGCTCTTTTTTTTTGGATTGATTACTATGGGATCGATCATTTTTCTTTTTCTGGAAAACCGGCGTTGTCCGGCTGCTTGTGGTGTTACCAGGTCGAACGTGTCATATATATGGTCCATTACTTCTTGTTCAACAGGAGGTTGTCTGTCGTCATCTGTGATACGTTTCCGAATTTGGTTCAAATGCTTCTTGTGAGTAAATTTTGGACCTTCGATCATGTAAACCATCCGCCCGATCCTCTGCTTGACCTTTCCTAGTTCCCACATCATACTATTATTTTTATGTACCTGGAAAAATACCTTTTCCCCAGGTAAGTACCTCTTTTTAGGAACTGTAGTATTCGGCGGTTTTATCTGTTTAGGCAAAAGTTTCTCGAAGACCGGCCTAATTTTCCTCGCAAACATTAACTCTGCCGGCGACATCTTTGATGGAGCGCTTTCATTTGGCGTAATTCGATACACCTGTAAAAACTGTTGTAACGCCTTGCCTGAGGGCGTTCATTTAGCTTTTTTCAGGGCTCTTTTTAACGTGTCCACGAACCTCTCTGCCTAACCGTTCGATCGAGGATGATAGGTTGGCGTTGTTATGTGGTTGACCTGGAAATCCTCGCAGAAACTTTTAAAATCTGCTGACGTGAATTGCGTGCCATTGTCCGACACTAAACAATCGACCACACCAAACCTAGCATACAATTCATGAAGAGCACTGATTGTAAAATCCGTCGTTGGACTCTTGCATCTAAATACCTCAGGCCATTTTGAAAAACTATCAACAACTATTAAGTAATAGTTTCCCTCCAATGGACCTGCGAAGTCCACTGTATCCTTGACCATGGATGGTCAGCTTTAGGCCACGGGCTAAATTGTATTGGGGCGTTTTTGCAGCCAATGCGCATCCCGTACACGACTTTACCATGCCTTCAATATCAGTGTCCATGCTCTTACAGTAAACGTAGGACCTCATGAGGCTCTTCATTCTAGTAGCCACAGGGTGCCCCGTATGAAAAGTTTTTATGTAGCTATTTTTTCTACTTTTGCTCTGCAATATGAGGCCTTGTGCCCTGCTTGCTTGCATAGGTCACACGTTATTTTCTTATGGTACCAACATGCATTGTACCTTTTGTGCATTTGGACAGTATAACTCCATTAACAGTTTGACTGCCTCGTCAAACGACAATTCGTTGGTTTTTCTTGGCAAAATATAATCCACGAATTTGTTATGTTCGGATGCACCCAACTTCCGTAGTAATAAACGAACCTTCTTTTGATCCGTCCATGAACCGCAATAAATCTTGAATAAGTCTTCAAATCTTCTGAAATATGCTTCAAACGTTAGGTCCTCCTCAGGAGCATAGCGAAATGTATCAATGGCTGACCAGATCGCATTTTGCGAAAAAGCCGTACTGTTTTCCTGTCCGCTGTCCTTATTCATTAAAACTTGCGTTAACAAATCCATTTTTTTTATCGGATTGGTTTTGATGCTCTAAATGTAATTTTTTCAATTCCAATATTTGTTCGTTCATTTCTTTCTTTTCTTCCTCGGCGTATTTCATCATTTCTTTCTTTTCTCTTCCCTGCTTTTCCTCGAAGCATTTCATTAAACTTAACTGCTTCTCGTCGTTTTGTTTCTGTACTGTCAATTGTTCTTCTCGAAACCTTTTTTCAAGTTCTAATTGTTGATTTTGTTGAAGTTTTATAATTTCCAAAATCTGTTTTGAAAAATCCTCTATTTTTTTTTTCAATATGACAAAAATGCGTTTTTTTCAGAGACAAACCAATTCTTTTTCTATAGTACCAACTCTACGAAAAAAAAAACTTTTACAAATTTTGTATCTGGTTATTTGACGAGTATTTCCTTATTTTATTTTTTCCTTGTGTGGCAATTTTCCACCAGAAAATAATTCAGCGTTTGTGTTTATACAGAGTTTGCCCCCTTTTTTTTCTGTTCAATGTTCTTATCGTAACGTGTAGGTATTTAGTTCAAATCCTTGTTGAACGTACACTTTTTTCCTTTCTTTACAAAGAATTAGTTATTTTTCTGTGAAAAAAACGAGTTCATAGCATTTATTTAATATTGGCCATAATTTCCGCTTTTAGTGCGTCACAGAATATCATATTTTCTCATTAACACAAAGTGTTATGTCGCACATGCTTGCCGAAAGAGTGTTTTTTTCTTCAACGTGCAGTCAGTCCGAGAAAGATTTATTTTAATCGGAAAAATCCGACGTAACTTTTAATTGTGCGAATACTCGCTTTAGCCAAAATAAAATATACTATCATTTACTTGCTGTATTTTCGTGATTTTTTTTCCGATGCTAATGACTTTTTACTATAAGCAAATATTAGCAAGACAATCTTTTAAGAACAAAAAAATTTTTTTTTGTACTTACTGAAACTTTGTGTCGTTTATTCAGTAGTCGTAATTCCACGCCATTTATTTTATGAGTTTCATTTTAACTCGTAGTTAGGCTTCTTGTGGCTTTTTTTTCTTAACAGCAAGATAAGACTTTTTTGACGACGTCATTTGTTGTTTGACGTTTTTTTCTTTTTTTCAAGTAAATCCTTGCCCGAATCTTCGTTATTCAGTTTTTGTAGAAAGATCCGGTAACTTTCTTGAGTAATCCTGGTCGCCAGTTGTCGTGACTGGTATATGTCAGAATCCTCACGTTCGTTCTTTACTAATTTTCTCGTCGCCAGTGTTGTAGACCCGTGCTAGGGGTCACAAAGAAATAAACTACAAATAATGACAGGGTTAAAATATATCAATGTATTTATCATAAAGCAATACAGAACGCCACTAATGTGGTAGGAGATGAACTGGTTCATAACATGCGGTAAAACATGGTATGAAAGTCGTTATTTAACGCCTACCCACAATAGGAGTATGTGACACAAGGTCGGAAAGTGGGATTTGAAAAGCCAGCGCCCGAGAAGGTGAGCGCTCTGGCCATTAAAAATTGCCTGGACAGCCCGTCGGCATTCCCCGGTAGGGGCGCCTCAGGCAGTAAGCTATAAACTTACTCCTCCCCAAAGAGGGGAGGCAAAGCCTGGGAGGGTGAACCTCCTAGACCTGTACAGGACAACTCACAGACCGGCGGAATCATGCCCCGAAGGCCAAGACAATACCGGTCTGTAGGGTGTAGTATCCATCGGAACAAATACTACACGTGGTATGAAAGTCTCTCACATGGTATGAAAGTCAATATTTATTTACATATATTGAACTATATACATAAAATGAGGCAAAAGGCCAGAAAAAGGGGAGGGGGGAAAGGATCGGTCAACTCTAACTTAAAAAAGGTCTCAACTTAGCTAGTTTCAATTGCGACCATCATTTACCAAAATACCACATTCATACTATACATCCATCGCTATCACCATAAGAAAACCTACTTAAAACCCATAAGCAAATATGCAACGGGGGAGGGACTAAAAATTATATATACAAAAAAAAAAGATCATATTTACATGAGAAAAAAAGAAAGAAAGAAAAAAAAAAAAAACATTTTTTTGGTTAGTAAAAAGCCCCCCCCCGTTATTGAAATGTGGCAGAGGTGCCGATTTGCCGGTCGAAATCGAAAACTCAAAAAAAGGATTTGATGCGGGCCCCAACGCTTTATTAACTTACACCTCCTTCGAAAATATCGAAGGGTGACCCGCATCCCGACAAATCAGGCAATCTGTCACCTAATGGGGAGGGGAGGGGGATTAAATAAGGGGTAGTAAATAAAAAGGGGAGTGGGAAGAGGACAAAATAAAAGGGAGGTGTAATGAAAACAATCACACGCTAGCTAAGTTGTTGAACTTAGAATTCAACAAAAAATCCAACAAAGAATAAATAAAAATACAGCTTAACCTAACTTAAATGAAATCAACGTTCGTTTTTCCAACTCTTTATTATTGCCTAAGGCACGTCCAAATACCACTTTAATCTAGCCCCAGCCACTCTACACAGTCGCGCACCAGTCCCCCACCTTTCACCAAAATCTGCCGAAGAGAGTCTCACTCTCTCGGCCCTAATGCGAGCTACCAGGTAATATTTGAAAATCGCAATAAGGTCCAGAGATGTGTAGGTCTCAGCTCCGTAGACTGTCTTACATCTCGTCTTCCATATCGCAACTCTCGTAACGGCTTAAAAAAGTTAAACTTTTTTGTTTATCAGTTGTCGGAGCCCAGTTGCTACATACATTAATGGATTCCAGGTCAATAGACGACACATTAAGAACACGAACCATGAAGCCTGAAACAAGCCTAATCAGCGGCACGACAATGCGACAAAAAACGAAGGCGTGACTTACGGTCTCGTCCGCGTCGCCGCATCTAACACAAGTCGGAGAATTACTCAAGCGCGCTGAATGAAGCCTCTTACCGACCCAGAGTGCATTTCGAATCGTCAGCCAGGTCAGCGATGCCTCGTCGTTATCAAGACACGTTAACCCAGGCGCCCAAGGCCAGATTGAGCGAAGTTCCCCCCTCGTCAAACCGAGCCCCTCAATCCTATCTTCACGGACAGCCCCCCTCACCATTACCCGATATAATGCCTTACGGGACAACAGCAGGGAGTCAGAGAGGCCATCTGTCACACTTAAAAGAAATTTCAATGCACGTCTACATTCGCGATAGAAGGAGCACTCGCCTCGGGGTAACCTATGTGCTTCCCCCTCGTCCAAGTGCACACTTCTCAAAGCCGGGAAGACTTTCTCGGTGTCTTCCTTCCAGAAGACACCGTTTCCCTCACATTGTGTACTCATTCGGTCTAGATAAAAAAGCCGAAGTGTGTGGCATAGACTTTCGATGCTCGGCATACCTAAACCGCCCCCAGAAAGATGAAGGTAACAAATCTCGCGACGGACCATATGGGCCCTTCCAAGCCATAAAAAATTGAAAAGAGCCCGCTGCAACTCAAGCAGTGTATCCGACGGGAGTGGAAGTACTGAAAGACGATATAGGATGATCGGGTAAATGTGAGAAGCACATACGTCCGATCTCCCCTTTAATGAAAGATTTCTACGGGTCCACAGACCAGCTGCAGCCCTTATCGATTTCAATACTTCCAGGCAATTTTTCTCCAGCTGAAGATCAGGACCGAACCAGACGTCGAGTAGCTTGCAAGGTCCATCCGTCCAGCCAAAGGGTCCCTGCAAGGAAACTCCCTTCTAGGCACCGATGCGCAAGCCAATAGACTTAACGCAGTTGATTTTGGCCCCTGTCACCGTTTCATATGTTCTGATTTCTCTGCCGACGACACTAATCTCGGCATTGCTCGTTACAAGCACGGATACGTCGTCGGCATAGGCAGAATACTTCAACGTGGTGCAAGCACCTGGCAAAGTAATTCCACATAGGACCGGATTCACCCTGAGCCTGTTAAGGAAGGGTTCCAAAACAAGCACATAAAGCATCGGTGAAAGAGGGCACCCTTGACGAAGAGATCTGGACAATCTGAAGGCCTCCGACCTCACCCCATTCACTTTCACCCTAACACCGGGGTTCGCATACAAGAGGCGAATCCAAGAGCGGAATTGCGGGCCAAACCCGGCCGCAGACAAAACAGCCTCCATATACCGATGGTCCACCCTATCAAATGCTTTGGACTGATCTAAATTGATCAGCGCGGCTTCAGTGTCGACTTTATCAATGATCAAGCGTATCAAATGCAAGTTATCCTGAATGGTCCGACCCTTTACAGCACAAGTCTGTTCAGGGCTAATAAGACCAGGCAAAACAAGTTGCAGACGATTGACTAAGATCTTGGCCAAAATCTTTAACTCCGCATTAAGCATTGTTAAAGGCCGAAAATTATCTAACCCATCCCCACCATTTTTGCTTTTGCGTATCAGCTTCACCAAACCCATGGTCAAGTACTGAGGAATATTCCCGTTCCTAAACCACGAATTAAACAAAACTGTCAGCAAGGGAACAAAAATGGGCGACATCCCCAAATACACTTCATAGGGCAAACCATCAATCCCAGGAGACTTGTTAAGACCGACCCGCCTTAATGCTTCCTGGACTTCATCCTCTGTTATGCAACCTTCGCACCTAGCCGCTTCGGTCGCCTCAAGGCGAGAAAAGTCGGCCAAATAGGGGTCGAGTTGTGCTAAAGACAAACCGGGTTCCCGAGTAAAAAGCTTCTGAAAATGAGAGCGAAAAGCTTCCAGAATACCATCGTTTGTAGTCACGACAATGAGACACGAGCGATATGTCGATCAGTTGCATGACGAAACTCCTCTGCACGCAATTCAGTGGTCATATTTGTTGCTTCCTCAGACATTCTTTTTAACCTAGCCCTAATCACTAAAGCCTGATGTTCTTGGTTAGCCAAAGAATTCAGCTTCGCCTTAATTATAGTAACACTAGAGCTATGCCCCACCTCCACCGCCCGATCTAATCTAGACTCTAGTGCTACTTTTACTGCCCTTGTTGCTAGGTTGAGCCATCTGCTAAAATCGGCAGTAAAGGACCTAATCACCTTCTTAAAATGGACCCACTTCCTATTCCCAATTACAGCCCCCGTCAATTCCCGCTGTAAGGTTAGTAGAACCTGGTCCTGGTAGCCCTTCACATCGAACAACGAAGTGTTGAGCTTCCAGTACCCATCTAATCTAGGCTTAGGTCTATCTAAGTTCACACGGACCCGAATAAGTCTATGGTCCGAGTAAACTATATTATGGAGACTTGGACATTCAACTACCCTTACGTCGACTCTCCTAATTAAGAACCGATCGATATAACTCGAGAGTTGTCTCAAATCGGAACCGCGTCTAGATGTCCAAGTCCATACCCTATCACGGGGCTTTTCATTCCGGTACTTGTCGATAAGATCAAACTTATCGAGAAAGTCCCGAAATATTTTAGCATCCCGATCAGTGTTAGTACCCCTAGGCCGATTACGATCTAAATCGGGATCCAGGACCGCGTTCCAGTCTCCCGCTAGAATGACCGTCCGAGCAGTATTCAAGAACTGCTCGATTCGCCGAAAGAAAGAAACATGCTCAGAATGGCTATTGGGCGCATAAACCCCAATGAGACGAAATGCTTTCTCCTGTATGGTAATATCCAAAACACATAGTCTCCCTTCCGGATCCATGTAGCAAGGGTCACACGACGAATTTAAAGTTTTGCTTACCAGCCAGGAAAGAATTAAAGTACGCTGAATAAACGTGAAAACGCTTAGCCAGCGCACCCAAATGGTCCCCTGAATTCAGATGGGTTTCCTGCACACAACATATATCCACTCCAAGGCGCTGAAGGTCAGTAGCGACCCGAAATTTACGATCATTCGCCCTCAGGCCTCGCACATTTAAACTTGCTAGATAGAGAGCCATAAGGATGCTTTAGGGTTGGGTTTGAGAAACGAACATAGATGTAGTCAGGATGCGAACGGCTCTCCCAAAAGACTGTTGTCACATTTGGTCGTTAATCAGACCATCATAGGAGATGCCGCCAACATCCTGAGGATATGTTAGCTTTGCTATTCTATACAGGGATGGGTGAATTTTTATGGGAATCCTCCCAAAACAATTATTTCGTAATTCCAATTATTCGCTGTTTTTTAAAATAGTCAATGGGGGAGTACAATCAAAGGCTCTGTTCGCCTCCTCCAACATCTGCCATAGAGCCTTTGCTTCCGATTTTTTTCGGATTACTGTTATTACTCTATCAGCCTTTGGGAAATTGTTAGGGTCTTCAATTGATATTCCTCCAACCTCGCTGAATTTTAGTAATTCAGCGAAGTTGGGGCACGCCAATTTTTGACAGTATCGATTTGTACCTGAGTACATTTGCATATGTCCTCACCAGATAGATAAGCGGATTTGTTTGCCTTTCTGGTTTCTATGGAAGGACTTCTTTGACGTTTCTGCGCAACATGAGGGGGGGGGGAGGCATGTCATCAATGGAAGAAGGGGAGAGGGAGCTGGGCTCTATGGACGAAGCTGGAGAAGGCGAAGAAGAGGGCTGCTTTAAGGGGGACGCAGGTGGAGTGTTTCTGGGGGTGTTTACAGGGGAAACGAAGGGCGAAGGTCTGGGTGGTTTGAGTTTTTTGGGGAGACTTTTTGCGGGCTTAGGGGGATAAGTTTATAAGGCTTGTCGGTAATGGGCCCAGTTATTGGTGGGGGCATTGTTTTGGGGGACTGAGGATTTGGGGGTTTTTTTGGATTGGTGATCGGTTGGGGACATGGCTTAGGAGTTGCATGGTATGAAAGTCTCTACTGAGTCTCTGCAACCAGTGGTATTTATTATACCTGGTTGATACCATCAGTTCTCCAATAGGGGTGATTTGTACCCCACAACACTAAATTAGTCTCATTCTGTTCGCCTACTCTAATTTTCTTTCCCTCCCCAACTACGTATTAAACAGTATAACTACCTGTGTTGATATTTCCCTTTCTATATAATAGACTATTCCAATCGTTGCCGCCCTTTTCTTTGTACTGTCTCTGTTCGTTAATATAGAACGATAGGGGGGGGGAGAAGAAGAGGTTTCAATTAAACGACGTCGGGAGAAAAATGAGAGAAAAGCTGACAGAGAAAGATGGGTGACTCGTTCGGTAGATAGGTTGTATAGTATCATGCCGATGTATCATTTCTGATTACTAAGGTTACATGAAAATGACAGAAGAAATGATAAAAACTGTCGTAACTCCAAAAAGCTTATTGAATTATAAAAGTAATTTTAATCCAATTTTTTTTTATGAAAAAATATTAAAAACGATTTAAGTTTTATTAAGATTATTTATTTTATGATTGAATTCGTTGTAGTACTTTAAAAATAATTTTGATATGCTCTGCCATTATTTTAGAACTGATCTGTCGGCATTCCCCGGCAGAGGCGCCTCAGGCGACTGGCAGTACACCCGAAGGAAGAAGTAATGCCTGCGAGAGTGCACCTCCTATGACCGCGCCGAACCGTGGCCGTCGTAATAGTAAACCAAGGCCTGTTAACTAACTCGCGACCCCCTGGTGACGTCATTGACAGGGGTTTGTCGCGGCCACCGTGTACGACAGCCACGGTTTACTGTTTAACCACTAAGATGCCTTCTACCTGTGTGGTCCCATATTGCATGGAGAATTGTAAGAACAAAAAAGTAAATGTCTTTCGTTTTCCTAAAGAAAAGGACTTGATTGAGACGTAGATACGTGCAATTAAGCGTGCTAAATTTTACCCTAACAAACACGGCAGAGTAAATGTTTTCTATATTTCAATATTTAAAGTGAAAACACCACATTTTTTTGCATATTTTAATTTAATTTTCACAAAATTACAAAAGATCCTTTGATCAATGTTTAAAAAAAAATCTAAATCCAATTAAAGATATTAAAAAATAATCACATTCGTTACATTCTTCGTTGAAATTCTGTTTTGTTTAAAGAGAAATTAAATTAAATTTCAAATACAAACAAGAAGTGAGTTTCATAAATAAGTTTATTAAAAGAATAAAAATAATCTTTTTTCAACGAACAATGTAACAAATGTGATTTTTTTAAAACATATTTTATATAATAAAAAAATATTTTTTCGATGAACAACGAACATATAAATATATAAAAAAAAAATATATAATTAATTATTCAATTAAATATAATTTTGTTTTACACGGACAATTTCTTTAAGAAATGAACACTTTTGAAAGTGAAACAGTGATTTGCTTTGATAAAAAAGCTACTTGATCGATTTTTGTGATTTTTGGTATACGATATTTTAATATATATTGTAAGGTGGGAAAATCAGTAAAATACAGCCGATTCATTGTTCGCCATTTTTTCTGTGATGTTATAGTGATTGACCAACTTTGTGATTCATAGCACTATTCTTTTGGAGCATAAAAAAATATATAATTTTGAGCAAAATAAAAAAGGGGGAGTCCGATTTTTCTCTACAATTATCCATGAGTTTTTTTTAATTCGATGAAAACTTTTAATAAAAGTTTTTTTTTTCACTCGTATCAGATGCAACCAATCATTGTTTAAAATTACTGTTATATCAACATTTATTTTCGTTCTGTGGGTTGAAATAATAACATTACTTAGAAAACCATTCTTAACATGGGGAAAAGGGGCTTTGTTAACTATTCTGTACTTTCACCTAACAATGTAATAAACAAAAGATATCGTAAAAATTGAATTTCACTTGAAAATCTTATCGAAAAAATAGCTCGGTTCGTAAACTGCACAAGTACCATTTATTTTATTCTTTATTTTATTTTTTATTTTATTTAATATTGTAGATGTTTGTTTACTATCTTTTCTTAGTTTTTAACAAGATTTTAAATTATGGTATGGTTTGCCTTTTAAATTATTACTTAGGGTATGTGGACTACATTTTCGACCCAAGGACATAAAAAGAGAGACATCAGCATTTGATCAAAAACAGGCACCACCATTACAGTTAGAGATAATATCTTCGCAATGGTGCTATCCCTCGAATTCTGACAAACTGTCCCCCATATTTATCTGCATCGATCAGCTTCAGAGAGTCACCGAATTCTAAGGAAAATTCTGGAAAGTTCTGCACTTAAACATGCTTTAAGTCAAAGCATTGCTGCTTGTATAAACAAGAGAAGACTTCCATAACTCTTGAAGATGTAGAAAAAAAAATTAAATTTTCTTGATAGAAATTACTGAAATAACAAAATAGGCAACAAAATACACTTATTATATCCCGTATCATCAAATCTCCATCTCCTAAAATCACTCTGTCCCTGGTAATTGGATCTGATTTAGCAGTACATGTATTCTACAATGACGTGGAAATGAATACTATAGGGGAGTATAAGGTTCCTAAGCATGTAACTGATGAAAATACTCTGCACATTTTTATAGAGAACATGAAAAAAATGGACATAGAAGAACAGCAAATCAAACCTCAAAATGTAATTTCTATATTAAAATTAATCTTGTCAGTTCTGTTATTAGTGCGAGATGAGTCATTTAAATATTTCAATGCAATTAAATTCATATACGAACAGATAAACATAATGACACTGAATAAGGTTAATTATTCGAGTGAAATGCTGATATTTTCTTCTTTGTTTTATAACTGCTCCCCAAGAGGGCACAGACTCTTCAGAGATACTAAACATTTAATTTTAGCATGTTATTCGACCATCAGAAGACTAACCTTATCAATATCTACGAATCCTGTAGTTGAACAACATGATAACAATTTTCTTATGTATATTAAAATTAAGTTCAAGTTACTCGTGCAAGAAGACATCACAGTATCTTTACTCGTTGATGAAATTCATCTAAAACCTTATTTTAATTATAAGGGTGGTAATGTTGTTGGCTTAGCCAACAACATCAATGAAGTCGCAACAAGTGCATATGCTTTTATGCTTAGCAGTGCATTCTCACAATATAAGGATGTTGTGCATGTTATGCCAACTAAATGTCTTCGAGATGAGAACTTATTTGACATAATAAAATGTTTAATAATTGGTTTAGAGGAGATAGGCTTTAGAGTATTATCTGTTATAACAGACAATAACGCAATAAATAAAAAGTCTATGTCTTTCTTTTGTAGCCCAGCAAAGCTTTCAATTGTATATCCACATCCAGTTGTAAAGTTTAGACCTCTTTTCTTCTTATTCGACTCAGTACATATATTAAAATGCATTAGAAACAACTGGCTTGGCCAAAAAGATGCAAGTAAATGCATGATGTTCCCAAAGTTTTGTCAGAATGGAAATCATGAATTAGATAACATCCAAAGTGCCCCAACTTCTAGCTTACACAAACTTTATGCCCTGGAATCTCAATCACTTTTGAACTATTGGTACAAATTGACTTCAAAGGCCATTTCTCTCACTAATCTTGAAAGGCAAAATGTTAATTTGGTTCTGCAAATTTTCAATGAATACACTATTCAGGGATTGCTGACCTTAGGAAAAACAGAAATGTTTGCTCAACTTTGCAGATCTCCAAAATACATAAATATATTTTATATTTGGTGGACAATACTGAATGTAAAAACACCATATAAAAGTTGTCGGCGTCACAATAAATATGCTAATCCACTTAAATGAAGAAAATTAAAGATTTCTCTCTATATTCTGTGACTGGTTAAGATGTTGGAATAGCATTCCTGGAAGAACTGGGAAATTAACAAAGGAAACATACACTGCTTTACATCATACAACATATGCACTTATTGAACTGACTAAGTATTGCATAAAAGAAATGAACATGACGTATATATTACCTAGCAAGTTTCAAATAGATAACCTTGAGGCAAGGTTTGGCCAGTACCTGCAACTTAGTGGGGATCAGTATAATATCTCTATACGTCAAGTGTTTGAATGTGAGAAAACACTCAGAATGTTGTCAGTATTAAAACTGAGCCTACCATATAATAACCGATCTATTGATTTGAAGAATTTACAAGAAGCTAACTGGTATGAAATGACAAGGGAGCAACAGTTAGATGTTTACAAATTTAACATAGATGTAACAGATGATGATGTTAATAAGTGTAGAGAAGTACGCACTGTTATATTATATTTAGAAGGTTATTTCTGTTATGCAGTTTTTAAGAAAACGAAATGCAATAGTTGCAAGAATTTAGTATCTGGAAGAGATGAGGTGGAAGAAATACCTGAAATAAACAGCTTTTTTCAAGGAATTAACAGAGGTTTTCTATTATATCCTAATGATATGACAACAAATTTTGTTCTAAACAATTATTTAGTTATTGGTAAACTGGTAAAAAAATCCTTCTTTTCTTCATTCTCTATATCAAAGACAATTGGCAATGTATACAACACTGAATGTTTTGGCAGATGCTAATCTTCTTTTTTATGTTGACTCTTCTGATGAGGCTCAAAGTATTGAAAAACTTGAAAATATGCTTATTTGGAGCTCTTCAAATTTTCTCCTAAATAATTTTTGTGGTATGCACGAAAAAATGAAACAGAAAAAAAATCGAAACATTCAGCTAAATTATCCAGATTTTCTATAAGTTTAATTAAAAAAAATTAAACAGAAAAAAAAGTCGAAACATTCAGCTTAATTATCCAGATTTTCTATAAGTTTAATTAAAAAAAATTAAACAGAAAAAAAATCGAAACATTCAGCTTAATTATCCAGATTTTCTATAAGTTTAATTAAAAACAATTAAACAGAAAAAAAAATCGAAACATTCAGCTTAATTATCCAGATTTTCTATAAGTTTAATTAAAAAAAAATTAAACAGAAAAAAAATCGAAACATTCAGCTAAATTATCCAGATTTTCTATAAGTTTAATTAAAAAAAATGAAACAGAAAAAAAATCGAAACATTCAGCTAAATTATCCAGATTTTCTATAAGTTTAATTAAAAAAAATGAAACAGAAAAAAAATCGAAACATTCAGCTAAATTATCCAGATTTTCTATAAGTTTAATTAAAAAAAATTAAACAGAAAAAAAATCGAAACATTCAGCTAAATTATCCAGATTTTCTATAAGTTTAATTAAAAAAAAATGAAACAGAAAAAAAATCGAAACATTCAGCTTAATTATCCAGATTTTCTATAAGTTTGATAAAAAAATATTTCTGCACTTGTAACTTTATTGTTTGTTTGTTTTTAATTATTTTTGTATTTAATTTGTTTCATATTCTTGTATTATGTTTTATATTTTTCGTTTGTTTTTATTTATTGTTTTTTTACATTTTTGAAATTATTCACCGTTTATTTGTTTTAAATTTAGAAGACGAACAGTGAACAGCGAACAGTGTTTTTTTAAAATCAAAAATGATATAATACATATTCCGCGATAGTTCGTAATACATACTGAAAATTTCATTAAAATTGGTTGATTTCCTGAATTTTGATGGATTTTTAATTGAAGGGAGGGTTCAAAATGTTTCTATATTTTGGAGATTCAGATCTCGTTTTTTATGTTGACTCTTCTGATGAGGCTCAAAATATTGAGGGGGCGTGAGATCTCGTTTGTCAATGCAAATCATGACGTCAATTTCCAGCAATTTCCAGCTAACCGGCCTTGATTGATAATTACGGTGGCCTCGGCCGAACCATACGTCGTTCCGGATACGTCATCTACTGTAGCGGTCATAAACATAAACCTATTTTCTCCCTCCGAAAAATGTCCCCATTGAGTGAGCTGATCACACACTGACCAATCAGCCCGCAGAGCGCATGGATTTCTTCTGTCGGCTGAAAAACTACTGGGAATCACGAGCGGTCAGCAGAGAGACCCCAGTAAGCAACGAGGAACCACTTTTACAAAGCAAAAAGAAAGAAAATACTTTTCAACCTGGAGAGACTTCCAAGACTTTTTTTCTAATTGAAAATACAAAAATAAAACAACAAAAAAAAAAAACAGTTGCAAATACGGAGTGTAAACTCGCAAACAAAAACATTCATACAAAAAAAAAAGAAAAAAAGAAAACACATTTTTGAACTCGGAAACTTCAGAAATACTTTTTGTTTCTCTTTAAAAGCTAAAGATATCAAAATTTAAAAAAAGGACATTTCTTTTAACCTGGAGAGACTTCCAAGACTTTTTTCTGATTGAAAATACAAAAATAAAACAACAAAAAAAACAGTTGCAAATACGGAGTGTAAACTCGCAAACAAAAACATACATACAAAAAAAAAGAAAAAAAGAAAACACATTTTTGAACTTGGAAACTTCAGAAATACTGTTTGTTTCTCTTTACAAGCTAAAGATATCAAAATTAAAAAAAAAAGACATTTCTTTTAACACCAAAAAGAAGAAAAATATATTGAAACTGTTTTTTTTTCTTTCTCTCTTGAAAAGCGTGTGCCATGTTTAAAAAATGACAAAACCACTTGGAAATACCTTCTTCAATGAAAATATAAACGAAAAGAAACAACTTAAAAAAAGTGAAACACTAGTCGCATCGGAAAAAGCACTAAATCTTTTTCTCCATAAAAACATTCCTCGCGTCAGAGAAATCGACGAACGAAACATTTTCCTTTCAAAACCAAACTTTTTCACTGAAAAACGATTTGTTGAAAGAGAAAGACTTGAAAACACTATGTTATATGACATTATGAAAAAAGAAAGGAGAAACATTAACATTTAAATAAGTTTTCAGTCATTTTAGTCTACCAGACTTTGAGACGCCACTCACTTGCCCCACGTGTTAATATGGCAGCCGGCATTTTTCTTTCGCCAAAGGAACAGAAGAATTCAACAGTGGACTTCAACAAGTCAATTTAATTGACCAAGAAAAGAAACCACTCCCTTTCCCCACATTAAAAAAAACTTGTACAAATATATATATATTTTTTAATGCCTCTGCAATATATATATATATATATATATATATATTTTAAATGCCTCTGCAAAAACGTGAGTACAAAGAGCTCATTCTCTTACATAGGCAAACACAGAAAAATACATTCACTTTTCTTACCTACTCTTTGTCTACTATATATATATATATATATATATATATATATATATATATATATTATAATATAAAATGAAGTAATAAAATAAGGTGTCAATCAAATTTTATTAGAATTCAAAGTTCATGCAAAGCATCCTTAAGTCCTTAGCTCATGAGTTTTCAAAGATAATTCTTCTCTTCAGAGGACCATTACCGCAGTTATACTACTACAGGCAATAAAATTACGCTTTGAAAATATATAAAATTATATACACAAATATATAAAAGTACATAACATCAAACATATCAATCCAAAAACATACTTTTGTTGAATCCATACAGTCCATCCAGGTCATACAAGTTGAGAAGCATAATCAGGAAGGACATTACTCCAAGATACAAACAGCAGTCCAAATACGTGAAATTGAAGGGGCCGGCAAAGTTATCCAGTCGCGAAATGTGTCCATATTCAATGTTAATGATAAATAAATCAATCAAAATAATACAAAAAGTCCAATCAAAGTTCCGAAATCCCAACATGTGCAACTCAAGTCAAATCCAAATTCGTTGTTTAATTAGAAAACCCGCTAAATCCGAATCGAGCAAAATAAGACCGACTCCCATCACATCTAGCCAGAAGAGCGAAATTAATTATTCTTGTTTTCCCTTTCGATTTTCCTCTTTAGAATGTGTTTCCACAACAATATTTCCCCACTTTTTTGACTGTAGATTTTATTTTGATCTGTTATCCGTATGTATAAATGGATGCAATTACTATGTTACAGGCTGAAGCCTACCTGTCTCCTATAATGGCTAATTGATATGGCTATAGTGAAAGCCTCACAAATGAGGTGAGAAAAATGAGCAGGTCGGAGCCACAGTCGCACATGCGCCGACTCCAGACCCACTCCTCATCCCCACGCCCCCTCGTTGCCGCTGACACTCTAACAAGCGAGCTCTGTGCTACTATCACATGCGATTTGGGACTTATGCGCGGCGGTGCAAAAACCCTTGTTCATTTATGAACCAGGGAAACTAATATCTGAAGACCGGGGGACGACACAGTCTTCACTGAAGCTACACAACCGTGAACTCTTTCTTATGGACTCCATCTCTCATGCACGTTGCTTGGTTGACACGGGTGTTGCCTGCAGTATTTGGACACTGAAACTCCTCACTAAGAAGCCACCAGTGTCGCCCATTTCACTGCAAGTTGTAAATCACTCCCCTATTCCTACGCACGGTCAAATTTCTCGTTCTTCGGACTTGAAATTGCGCAGAGACTTTACGTGGGTATTTACTGTAGCGAATTTACCTTATCCCATTCTGGGCTAGGACTTTCTGCACCACTTTAACCTCCTAGTGGGCATGCGCAGACATCAGCTGATAGATGCTAATATGGAACTTTCCGTCTCTGGTTTGAAATCAAACACCCCATCTATCAACCCGGTATTTTCCATTGCCGTTATCGATGACCGGTACCAGACTCTACTACACTCCTACCCGGAGTCAACTAACTTGAATTTTGTTGTCAGCAGACCAACTCACTCAACAAAACATGGAGACGACAGAAGCTTCTGTGTTCTCACGCCCTCGTCGCTTACCTGCAGAGAAATTAAAAGCGGCGAAGGCGGAGTTTAACCATATGCTACAGATGAGAATTATACGCCACTCGTCCCGTCCATGGGCTTTCTTCCATTTGGAGCATTTGAATTCCTTACTAT
>OY744552.1:31601392-31673892 GCA_963556195.1 Sepiola atlantica | reverse complement strand
CGACAACCGGTGGTATCCCCTGATGCCTGAGTGACAACAAGTCTCCTCAGACCTCCAGCACTCTCCACCTCCCCTCGACAGCCACCGCAAATAAACTTTCAGTATCACAACAGCCGTTTACCATTGATTTCTCGCTGGTAAGGACCATTGGTCTTCTCTGGGATTTGGGTGGCAATAAGCCCCCCCCCCCAAAAAAAAAGGTTCCAGAAGTGTCTGCATTTCCAGTGGAGGTCTGGTTTGTGCTGTCCCTCATCGGTTTTCTCATCCTCCTTGACACTATGCAAATATTTTAGGCTGGTGTTGCATATTGCCCCCACACTAGCTAACTTAATCGTATCTAAAGATCGGGCCCCATCCATAATATAACACTGGTACCATTTTTCATTTTATTTTTGATTATTATTTATTTATTTATTTTTATTTCTATTTTTTTTTGGGGGGGAGGGCTGGGAGCTGATGGTGTTTCTTGCTATTTCTGTTCATTGGTTCATTTTTGTGTCGTGTCAGTTGAGGCCGGTGTAATTTATTGGGGGGGGATCTTATGAAGTGATGTCTCTTGCATTTTCTCTTCCTTTGTGATGTGTTGTTTCTGTGGTTTTCTTTTCTTCCTGTAGTAGATTCTGTGTGACCCTTCGTAGCTTATGCGGGTTGGTTTCCGCATTCAATGATTTTTCTTAAAGTTATAGCTGTTTTAATCATTGCCGTCCTTTGTATAGTTCCAATGATCCCTTTGATTCCAATTTCTCCCAGTCTTTTTAGCAGGTTTTGGGGATTGTTCCTAGTGCTCCTACGATTATTGGTATTATACTGACTTTCTTCATGCTCCATATTCCTGTCAGTTCTCTGACTAGTGGATGATGCACCAGTCCAGATGTGGCAACAACGCTCCATGCATGGGCGAGTTGGTGGCTTTGTATAGATAGTTGCAGCAAACTAATGTATCTAGCTTTACTTTCTTTCAAAAAATACTTATTCCGGCTTCGTGCTCCAAAATGGTCATCGTCAATTTTAATGTCAATAAATACTTGTCTTCATAAGTCTTCAAATTTGTTCATTCTATTCGTCATTTTCAATCGTCTCATAATATTTTTCATTATTCAACTGGAAATCTATCCATTTCATTAACATTTCATTCGCGAGTGACTTTTATCTTAGTAAAAAAAAACCCAAATAACTAGACATCACTAACAATTGAATGTTTTCTAAGTATTTATTATTTAGTAGTGATTTCGCTCTCGACATGTTTGTCCGAATTACAGATCCCAGTTAGTTGTTGGCCAGGCCTTGTATAAGGATTACCTTGTTTCTTACAGAGTACTTTTCAGCATCACGAAATTATTCATGGGAAAGAAACACGTTATTTTTGAAGAACAGAATTGCACAAAATCTGCGGAACATAAGAATGACTTAGTACATATGTACAGCTTAAGAGGACACGTCCTTTCTTTTTATTTGATTTAGGGTTAGGGTTAGGGGTAGGGTTATATTCTTGTAGAGTTCCTGTTTTTGTTCTCTCCTGTTTATTACCCCAGTTCCAGCTACTTTGATTTGTGTATGCAAAAAAGCTGCTTTGTTTTGTGAGATCAAAGAACATCCGCCCTCAGTTGCGAGACTTGATTTAGTTTTGTATGTTTTTATGTAAATTCTTCTTTTTCGAAAGTCGCGTTTTAGATTCCTTTCTTCTCTCAATTATCGCCCTTTAACACTATTTCCTGTCGTTGTTTAGATATGTTATTGGCTGGTCGGTCGGTCACGCTTAGAGAGAGAGAGAGAGAGAGAGAGAGAGAGAGAGAGAGAGGGAGAGAGAGAGAGAGAAAGAGAGAGAGAGAGAAAGAGAGAGAGAGAAAGAGTATATGTGTGAGAGAGAGAGTGAGAGAGGGAAACACAGAGAGAGAGAGAGAGAGTAAGAGAGAAAGAGAGAGAGAGAAAGGGTGAGAAATTAAAAGAGAGAGTATTAACAGGCATTCTTTTAGTCTGTCATATCATGTTTTAAATAGCATTTTCATGGTCTGTCACGTTTAAGTTTGAGTTTACATTCGTGTCAGTCGGGGGGTCAAGCTCCAGATTGAAATCTTCGGTCTGTCGTGTTTAAGTTTGAAACACCATTTTGTCTGGTCGATCATATTTACTCTATAAACAACATTTTAATTTGTAAACGCGGAGATTGAATTAACGCATAATCCACTCTATAATAAAGACCAATGTGCATTTCTTTGTATATAAATAAATATAAATCCGTCCCGTCACACAAACGTTAGCGAGTAAAAACGTGCCTGGAATAAACCATTTCAAGTGGTTAGGGGAAGCGAGAAAGTAAATAGCAAATCAGACAAACCTGAAATGAATTAGGAAGTGTCTAGTTAGGAGGAGGATAAGCAGAGGATAACCAACGGAACTCACAGACGTGACAGGGTCACCACGTGACGAGACCTCAGATAAAGGGTTAATGTGCACCTGCGAGAGGCTCTGTGACGTCGCGGGCCTTTGCGTGGGAAGCAGAGGTATCCGTGACGTCATTCTTCGTGATTTTTACCATGTAGTCTGCAACATACATAGGGGAATTATTTCCCTAAGAAAATACAGGCGAAAGATCTCTTTTCCCCCTCCACGTATGGTTAAGACTTAATTGATAAGTAATTACGAAAGCAGTAATTTGCTCTCTCTCTCTCTCTTTCTCTCTCTTTCAATGATAATGAATATCTCCCAGGTGACGGGTAACTAACGCTTGAAATAAAACAGAAATTACATTTAAAAGATTGTTTGTCTTCCGAGTCGGTCATGAAGTTTTTGTTGTAGGGCGATGTTCGGAAGAAAGAAAGAAGAAAGAATTCAACCACTAGACGACACACCCCTCCACGCGACGAGGAAAGAAGAGAGGGTACGAGAAATTTAAAGGTATGTAACTATATGATTTGTGTGTTAAAAAAATGACGAGTGTTTAAACGAGAACTACCACGGCCTGTTCCGGGACGAGTATGCGGAACGAGAGATGCCGCGGCCCTAAGTAGGGGTATGCAACAAATACCTTTTTGGTTGCTGTGACCGTGACTTTCTTAAAAGAAAAAAAAACGAACTTGGCTTATAACAGAGCGTATGGGCCCTAAATGATAAATGAACGCACACACGTGGTCGGCGAAGACGGAGAGAGAGAACTTCAAAACAGTAAGTAAAAAGTCGTTGTTTTGTTTTGAGAGACGGTGTCTTAATAGTTGAGTTAAAAAAAAAGATTAAAAAAATAAAAGACGTGATGTGCCGTAAAAGTAAAAACATTGAAAAGAATAGAAACAAAACGGAATAAAAAAAAGTAAAGACAGATAACAGACAAACACACGCACACACAAAATAAAATATTAAAAAAAGTAATTATAAGCTTGTTAAAATACATACAAAAAAATAAATAATAATAATTTAGAATTAAGCTAATAAAAAAAGAAAAAAGAAAAAAGAAAAGAAAACGAAAAACAATGTACTATTGCACACACGCAGTTTTAATTTTTGTAGAAAAAAACGGAGAGGAAGACAGAAAAAAAAACAATGACGAATTTACACACATAAGCAGCACACTTTCTGTCCATGTTTAAATAAATGCATTCGGTGGGTGGATGAATTGATTTCTTGTATTGGTTGTGTTCGGGTGGGGGTGTTTTTCACTCAAATTGTATTGTTTTGAATCTTTTTGTTTGATGTAAATGTATCGTCGAGAGAGAGAGAGAGACTCATTGAATTAATTTTCCTTGTGTTCGGGTTGGCCGAGAACATTGTTTTGTTTTTGTTTTTTGTTTTTTTGGTCCTCTTCATATTAAAATATTAGTATATATAAAAAAACAGTAACTAATTAAAATTAAGTAGAAGTCAGCCAATTAAACGGACTTAGAATGGGAGAATTGACCTTTTGGCGGTGCAGTAAGAATGTTGGCGTTGGTCCGATGTGGGGCCTCTAAGGGGCCGTTCTCTCCAATTACCGCTTATAGTATAACGAGCTGAGATAGATTTATGTTCGCTACGCGTGACCCGTTGAGGTAGCAGATGAGCTTGCGATTATACAGACCAAGAGTTGTTTCGGTGCTACACGCGTGAAAAAGAAGCGATTTTGTAGCCATGAAAAGATTGGCATGATATATTTTTTGAGGGGAAACTCGGACTTACCGCATCGGTATGGGTCATTGTTGTTTAGTGGGCCGATGGGGCCCACGAGAGCACCGCGGCGGTGTGGCGGGTCTGGATGATTGGAAATTAGGTTCGTGTGAGTGAATTTGGTTCGGCCTGGGGCGTATTAATATGGCGCCAGAGCGATGGACATGTCGGAATTAGTTATGAAAATTGAGTGGCATTAATGTGGAATGAGTTGGGCCCCTTAGATGTAGGATATTGAAAGGCGAGTCGCCGGCTCTGAAGTTATGTTGGAAGCAGAGGGATCCGTGACGCCACTCGTTCTTCGCGAGAAGCGAGTTTTAGAGTCTGGGTTTTGGAGGCGAATCTATCAGACGTGATTTTTACCATGTAGTCTGCAACTTACATAGGGGAATTATTTCCTTAAGAAAATACAGGCGAAATATCTCTTTTCCCCCTCCACGAATGGTTAAGACTTAATTGATAAGTAATTACGAAAGCAGTAATTTGCTCTCTCTCTCGACGTTAGTGAGTATCTCCAAGCTGACGGATAACTAACGCTTAAAATGAAACAGAAATTAAATTTAAAAGATTGTTTGTCTTTGGAGTCGATCATGAAGTTTTTGTTGTAGCGGCGATGATTCGGCAGCGAGGGAGAAATTTAAAGGTATGCAAACTATATGATTTTTGATGTTAAAAAATGACGAGTGTTTAAACAAGAACTGCGGCGGCCCGTTCCGGGAAGAGTATACAAAACGAGAACCGCCGGGGCCAAGTAGAGGGGGGGGGGGGCTATGCAACATAGTGATATCGAACGTGGAATGTGTTGGGTGACGTAGGAAAGGACATTTATATCAGAAATTAAATTAGATAAAAATAGTAAATTTCCACTAAAAGTTTAGCTAACGTGTTTAAGAAATGGCAAATATGCGAGTTTGATCTAATCTTTTGGCTTTTGTTTTGCGATACGAGCGGGAATGTTTTCGGAGCACCTCGTCTCAACAATGTGTTATATCTACAGAGGAAGATAAAGAGAAAATAGAATGAAGAAGAATATAAAAGCCAAAATCAAATTTGTTGTTATTTTTCAACTTAAAGTACAAACAACAGCACAAGAATGCTACACACAAGTGTATTACAGCGCGAGGGACAGCCAGTTGCTATTTACATCACAAGAGAAGTGGAGAGACATATCAACTGCACTGCGACGGCAACAACAACTACTTCTACAACCAAAATCAACGCTAAGAATTATTACTACAACACCTAGATATCACAACTAATTGAGCTACTTACTGCGTGTCAAAAAAACACACTTGCTTTCGAGATGCACCGACCAAAGTGAGGAGTATATAGGTATTTTTTCATCAACAGTGTCTCTCTTTTTTAGGGGGGGGATATAATGAGCAGGCAAGTAAACAGGGACTTGCTTTGGAAGTAGAGCAGACAGTAGAAATAAGGGGAAAAGATGTACAAAAGGAGTGTGAAAGATGGATTTCGGTATGGTGTTGTTGGTGCGAATACCTTGCACACGGGTGTCGACATCTTTTAGTTGAGGCCATGACTACGATTAAAGTTCAAAGTGACAGTCTTCTTGAGGTTGAAGGTTCAATCTTCACTACAGGCGATAATAACTAAGAATAATCTAATAATTAATTAACACTTTTACCCGGTCATGGATTAAATAAAGGATTCAGTTGAAAATTCCATACAAGTTACTGAGTTTGACACTTAGATTTTCAAAGTTCGAAAAGATGCATTTGAAGAAGATCGGAGTTTACATCGACCAGAACGTTAATATATGTTGCTGACGTGTCTCAATAAAAACGGCCAGAGCTTGTCGCATCAATCTTTTAGAACGCTAATATAACAATCAATATGATAGTAACAAATAATATAAATTATATTAACTTCTTACAATTAATAATAATAATAATAAATCAATCATCATCATCATCATCATCATCATCATCATCATCATCATCATCATCATCATCATCATCATCAGTTTAATGCCCGTTTTACTTGCTGGCATGTGTTGGATGGCTTTTAGATTCTCCTGACTCGTTTCCTCCAATCATCGTTGTCAGACATTGCTCTCAGCAGGTCCTCCAGAAGACACCCATAGTTTTCTACAAGTTGGTCAATGCAGATATGATGAGTCTTCTACAAGTTGGTCAATGCAGATATGATGAGTCTTCTACAAGTTGGTCAATGCAGATATGATGAGGTCTTCCAGCTGATCTTTTGCCGCGTAATGGATTCAATAGAAAAGTGTTTTGACTTCTTCTCTGGGGGTGACCAACAAGACAATTCTTTCTCTCTCTTAATCTCGCTAAGAGGAAGATGTCCGTATAGGTGTTTCTTGGTTACGTATTTCCTCAGCTGATCATGTCCAATGCAACTCGTAACCTCCTTGTGTATGTTGCATCAAGTGATACTTTTTTGCTGTTTCGTCAGTGTCCAAGCCGTAGAACAAAATATGGCCATAAAAAAACCTTTCTTAATACTGTCCGAGATGGAAGACTTTCAGATGATGCATAGTCCATCATAGGCATACAGACTTTGCCTTAGTGGATTTTGATGTCTCTTTCTGTTGACTGGGCGTTCCTGCCGTGGTATATAAATTCTTGATCGGACTTTATATTGTCGGCGTTTTTCAGATAAATTTCTCCTTGGTTGTAGCTGATAAATTCTGCTTTGTCAGCAATCATGTAAAGGCCGCTTCTTCGATTCATTTTAGTCAGTTTGACTAAGCCAATTTAATTGACACATCTCGTATAATACAGAAATGCAACCCATGGAATCGTTAATAAGCAAGCACACCTGCATACAACTTGCACAATTGTCAATGACTCTGGCACACTATTCTCTTGGCACTGCTCTCATTTTGGTCGTGATGACTTTTTTCAGTTCAGAAATAGCCTGGGGATTGTTTTTATAGGCATTATCTTTGAGATAACCCCACAGATTAGATAAGTTGAACCCCCATTAAGGGTCATACCTTCTACTGATTAGACGATCATCAGTATTCCCGCAGCCATTCCAACGTGTGGGTAATTGTCCCATTCTGTTGAAACCAGGGTGCCTCCCATCATAACACCTCTTCGTCTGCCCAAGGCTGCGTTAAAAGTTTGGTAGTTTGGTATGGTAGTTTTGTTTTACGACATATCAACCCTTTTTGGGTTATTTAATGCCGAATCTGGTCTTGTTTTCTTCTCTTTTTTGTTTCTTTCCCCTTTTAATATCTGTTTCTATTTAACCCATAGTTGGGACCCTAACAGGTACTACCACTCCGGGTCAGGGTGGACCTGGGAGCAATGGTAATTAAGAGGAGACTCCACATTCCCCAAAGTCCGTAAGCCGGATCTCACCATCGGATGTAGTTTAAGGTCATATCCAGGACCGGGAGTAGGGTAGGAAAAATAAAAATAAAAAAGGGGAGGGAGAAAGGGAGAGGGGCTGTTGTTTTTGTTTTTGGTTTTGTAGAACATAATTAAGTTTTACAAAAAAACAAAAAAAACAAAACAAAAAAAAACGTCAATGTAGGTGAATTTCGTCTCAGGGAGCCACAGGGCAGCCTGATCTGGTATCACCAGCTGCGTTAAAAGATCTTAACGACCCATAGGTAGAGCTTAGTATTGGTCATGGCTGACCGTTTATTCTCATCCTCAAAGCAGTAAGGACCAATGATCTGATGTTTTGATATTGTCATCCATACAGTGCATTGGTATCTGCATTCGGGTTAGGATTAGGGTTTTGGTAGTATTCTTTGATTTCACATGCCAGACAACCAAAAATGAGCTTCATAAACGCACACAGGTGCAAATTTGGAGCATTTCATTGAACGACGATAAAACAAAGACAGTTGGAAATTCATGCCTGAAACTTGGTGGGCAAGCCGGGAACAGAATGAAGTTTAATTCTGTACCAAGTATGGTTTGATTGGAGAAAGGATTGTAAATTTTATAACCGCTTCCATGGGTGGCATTTCTGGGGTTCACTGTGTATTAAAAAATAGATCATGTGATTGCGTTCACTCATTCAGAACAATGGAACGTGTCTAAACTTCTAAAAAAATAAGGTATCAAAATGAACGTAGTCTAGATGTGGAAACGCTCGAAGCAGCATCGATAAAACTTCGAACGACAGGAGAAATCTTTTTCAAGATTCTTCGAAATGTTCTCAAGAGGAAATGAGCAAGGTAACACTGTTTTTTCTTAGAATTCTTTAATCAATTCAATTGGAGAATTTAGATACAGGAAAGAAAAATAAGTCACACTGGCAGCATATTTTCGAAGATACGAGGAGATTTAAAAAGAAAGATATTGCTATTAGCAAAATTTTAGGCAATAACTTAGCAAGCATAGTGAATAAAAATGAAATCGAACTCATATTTGTACAAGGTTTAATAGATCCGAGAGATGCTGAAATAAGATCATGTCTACTATTAAAACTGAAATAAGATTCGAAGCTGACATTACTAAATATCGCTGAAAAATGTCAGTGAATAATAAATTTACACCATGTCACGGCAAAGATTGACCTAAGAGATATTTCATGCATACACAAAAGTGAAAACTCGTAAAAGTTATTGACTATAGAAATACTCACACCCCTCGCTATTCATTACAGTAAAAATCGACCAATACCAGGACGAAGAACATGTTTATCCCAATTTTTGTTGTTATTTCTATAAAACATCCTGAATGTACCCTAGATGGGGTTTAGGTGACAATGAATCAGGAAATCAGTAAAAATAATACATTGGATTTTATAATGGTGAAATTTTATAATGTTTATTTGAATAGTACTCAATGCATGGTAGAGCACGATACTGATGCTAAAACACGTCAGCAACAGTCAATGAGAACAGTTCTTCCCTCGGTCCTATATAATGGTTTCCTTTACTTTCTCTTCTTTCGATTGGGTTGTCCTCGCCTGGATTCCCATTAGAGTTGGTCTCTTCTATAGAGCTATCTAATTAATCTAAATGTCTCCTTCGTTTTAACTTCATGACCCGTGCAACGCCAGGCGACGGGTTCCGCTAGTATAAAATAAAGTTCATCTATTTCTTGAAGTTGGACACTGATAGCATTGCATCTGACAAATTGATATTTGATTTTACGTAGCCAATTTATAATCTTTTCTTTCCTCCATTATATTTTTTTAACATAGTTAACCCCAAACAAGGCAGGTCGCCACTGTAGACGTAAGGGGCTATTGAGAATTAGGGTGGAAGTTTTGGGGGTCATCCTAAGTTGGGAACTGTGTAGCGAGATGTCTGTTACATTAGTGTGAAATTTCTGCATTTTGGTATAGTCGGGGAAACAGGGAGCAGTGAGGAAGTTCCAGAGGCTGGCAGCACGAGGAAAGAAGCTATTGGAGTAGAAGGCGTTCCTTGCATCTGGGGACCTCCACAGTGAATGGATAGGCTTTGGCTGATTGTTGGGTTGGTCTAGTGTATTAACGTCGAGGAGCACTAGAGCAACAAGTTCATCGGAGCACACTCCATTGAAGTACGAAACTACGAATTTGCCCAAATTAAATCTAACAAATGTATGTACGAAACAGGCTTCGTCAGACAATTATTCTTAAAAAATGATAACCTTTGAAGTAAACTAATCGTTTTACTGATTTTATACAATTTACTTCATTCTAGTTATGGAAAAACAACTTACAAACTAACGAATCGATTAACTATTCATGCACTAATTACTTCTTAAGTCTAATATCGAAAAAAAAACAACAACAGAAAAACACATAACGCTAACTCGACGGATAACTAATCGTGCAAATTAAAAATAACTTACAAACTAACTGCTAAACTATTCGTACGCAACTGACTTCGTAATTCTCGGAAATAAACCTTAACGCTGACTACTCGTCTAAATAATGCTACTAGGTAATGAAGTCATTCGAGAATCTTTAACTAGTTAGGCATGAATAAAAGCACACTCAAATATCCATCGTAGTTATTTAAAAAGAAAACGATTAACTCAATGTAACCGAGTCGCACACAAACGGTGCAATGGGTCAAATTAGATAAAAACAACAACAACAACAACAAAAATAACAATACTCCAAAGTAAACTTACAACTCGACGTGATATGTTAAAAACACAAAATAACAAACGATTATGCCATCTTAACGGATTTACACACTAAACAGTTCAATTCAAAAAGATACATATGCATATCTGACGTAACAGCTCAAAATAAACAAACAAAAAACAAAACAACTTGCAACATATGATGGATTAAAACACCTTTTAAAGTGACAGATTTGCTAGTCTTTTTAAACTCCTTTTTTTCAGAGCGCTGTTCTTTTGAGCCAAATTTATTTTGAGCCAAATCTATTTTGAGCCAGATCTATTTTGAGCCAAATCTATTTTGAGCCAACTCTATTTTGATCCAAATCTATTTTGAGCCAAATCTATTTCGATCCAAATCTATTATGAGCCAAATCTATTATGAGCCAAATCTATTTTGAGCCAGATCTATTTTGAGCCAAATCTATTTTGAGCCAGATCTATTTTGAGCCAAATCATATTTTGAGCCAAATCTATTTTGATCCAAATCTATTTTCAGCCAAATCTATTTTGATCCAAATCTATTATGAGCCAAATCTATTATGAGCCAAATTTATTTTCAGCCAAATCAATTTTGAGCCAAATCTATTTTGAGCCAAATCTATTATGAGCCAAATCTATTATGAGCCAAATTTATTTTCAGCCAAATCTATTTTGAGCCAAACTTATTTTGATCCAAATCTATTATGAGCCAAATCTATTATGAACCAAATCTATTTTGAGCCAAATCTATTTTGATCCAAATCTATTTTGAGCCAAATCTATTTTGATCCAAATCTATTTTGAGCCAAATCTATTTTGAGCCAAATCTATTTTGAGCCAAATCTATTTTGAGCCAGATCTATTTTGAGCCAAATCTATTTTGAGCCAAATCTATTTTGAGCCAAATCTATTTTGAGCCAGATCTATTTTGAGCCAAATTTATTTTGAGCCAAATCTATTTTGAGCCAAATTTATTTTGAGCCAAATCTATTTTGAGCCAAATTTATTTTCAGCCAAATCTATTTTGAGCCAAACTTATTTTGATCCAAATCTATTATGAGCCAAATCTATTTTGAGCCAAATCTATTTTGATCCAAATCTATTTTGAGCCAAATCTATTTTGAGCCAGATCTATTTTGAGCCAAATCTATTTTGAGCCAAATCTATTTTGAGCCAAATCTATTTTGAGCCAGATCTATTTTGAGCCAAATTTATTTTGAGCCAAATTTATTTTGAGCCAAATCTATTTTGAGCCAAATTTATTTTGAGCCAAATCTATTTTGAGCCAGATCTATTTAGAGCCAAATCTATTTTGAGCCAAATTTATTTTGAGCCAAATCCAGACGCAGTTAACCCTTAATTGGTCGTGTCCTTTAAAGCTCGAGTCCTGCCGCTCCCATTTTTGCTAGTCCACTGCAGCCAACTTCTATTTGGTCATAGTAGATTTTCCGTCCATTCTGTCGACCAACTTGACCAGTTCCTGGGGTTCTTCCGCTTTTTCCCATAGGTAATGGGCTCCTTCCATGGCATCGAAAGTTCCCAAATGATGCACTGCTTTTATTTTAAGAATGCAGTGACAGATCGAGTTTAAGCGTTATAATTTAGTTGGTTCTTTAATACACTCGACCAACAAGACAATCAGCTAAACCCCATCCATTCACTGTGAAGGTCCCCAGATGCCGGAGAGCCTTCTACTCCAATAGCTTCTTTCCTCGAGTTGCCAGCGTTTGGAACTCCCTTCATGCTCTCTGTTTTCTCGACTGCGCCGACATGCAAACATTTAAAACTCATGTGAACAAACATCTCGCTGCACAGCTACCAATTGAGGATGACCCCCTAAACTTTCACCCTAATTCTCAGTAGCCCCTTACGTCTACAGTAGCAACTTGACTTGTTTGGAGTGAACTAAGTTAAAAAAGAAAAGAAAAAAGTCCATCATTAACTGCCAATCATCGACAGAAGTTAACTGGCTTGGTCTCTCTCTCTTTCTCTCTCTCTCTCTTTCTTTCTTTCTCTCTCTCTGTCTCTCTCTCTCTCATCTGTTTCGGTGTCATGACTCCAGTTTTGATGATTAGTCTTCTCGGGATGATGTTAGCCCGTTTGCGATTGCTCCCAAGTGTGATCGTGCCGCCAACGTTACCGACTATTGGCCAAACCTTTGGTGAAACCTCTCTTTGCACACAGTTGGCAGTTGGGGTTTCGTTCTTTCCCCATATATGCAAGTTGTATGGACTCGGCAGGACATCATGTACTGATCGGATAACGAATCGAACCGTCACCATTCTGTACAGTTGATGTTTTTCTCCTTTCGACACTCTCCCATTTCTTCCAGCTTCCTTGCTGATTTAGGCAATTTTATAATATCGTGTTTTTTTTCTGTGTCTGCGCGTACTTTATCCTGGGTAAAATGGCGTTTTTCTTGACCTTTGGCATTTCTAGTCTGGGAAGGCGGGATGTAACCCAACCGTTTTATGCGTTTAGTTTCTGACCCCAATATAGCTTTATGCCTAAGTCTGTCTTTCGCTTATCGCAACTCAACTTTAGCCTTCTATTGCCTGACAGATTAACCCTAACCCTAACCCTAATCCCATTTATGAATATCGCTAAACCAAGCTACCTTCTTAGTCGATAATGATTGCTTTCGCCAACATTTCCACGGTGGTGATAGGAAAATCATAGAGGAGTAATGGGCACAATATTCGGGGCAACACTGTGTGCTGAAATAGCCATGTCTTGAAAGACCCTGACAATCCTGATTTTGTCTCAAGATACTTAATCTTCTGCTGGATTACGGATGTGTCCTTTAGATTACCGTTGAAAGTCTTGCCAACATCTTAACATATTTTTTTACTCAGGGTAGGTATTGTTGCCCTTGCGATCGTAAATCTGACTTTCTCCGTGACCTTGCCCTTTTTGAGCACAGGAGACCTCGACTTAGCTGGCTTGAAATTCATCCTCACCCATGTCATGTTTTCCTCAAGTTCCCTGAAAGCCATCTACTTCTGGTGACTGATGTCGTTATTACGATTAAGTCGTCCACGCAGGCTCTTATCGGGTCCAACGTTCACTTGATTTGGTCAATGGGCACGGCACCTCAACTGCCTTTACAAGCAAATTCATGACGACCAACTAGAAGAGTTTAACAAACATCGTACAACTCGTAATGATGCCTTTTTTAGTCTCTTCAAAATTTTGTCGAGGTTATTTCAGAAACTACTCTTGGCCGGAATTTTTCATGATAGTTGCTTCTAAGTTCACACGTGATATCTTTTTAGGGCTTCTCTCACCAGTTTGTGCGACATGGACTCGTAGGCGTCATTGGCGAGATCTAAGCCTAGTACTGTCAGCCTCTTGTTCACTTTGCCTTGAATGAGTTGTCTTAAGGTTCCCGTATGCAAACAAGCATACCGGCGAACCCGCTTTTTTGAACCGATCTATCAATATAGCTATTTCGGGAACAAACATTTGAAAGGCGCTTTCATCCGAAAAGGTCTTCCTCTCGGAAGCAAATAATGCGAAATTGGTCCAGCGCCTTTGACGATTCTTCCTCCAGATGACTCTTAATATTTTCCACAGTTTTGGGAAACCTTTTGTACTCCGATCGGACCGGGTGCTGAGGCGGATCTGATCTCACAAATTCTCGAATATCTTTCCAGGTGGACAATCACGTGTCAACAGAGAACACTGGTGGTTCTTGGGGAATCAAACGGTTATTCATATCAAACTCTTGTTCTTCTCTTGCGATGTCGCTCGTGGAATTTCGGAGATAGATGTTAATTTCTTCTTTCAATGCTTAAAAGCATCGCTGCGTTTATCTCCTTATCTCAATCTTCTTATAAAATCAAAAGGGTTAGTAAGGACATTTGCCCACTTCTTGATTTCTTTTTCCTTCGCCTTTCATACCACTCAGCTCGCCAAATTATTTTTAATTATCCCAGAGTTTAACACACCTAATAGTGCCCAAAAAGGGATATTTTGTCTCCTGTCACATATTATATATTAAGTTGCTAAACGTAGTTGATTTGGGGTTTGTAAAGGGTTTTTGGAGAGGCAGAGGTGGTTTTATTTTTCTAGAGCATTGAATTTTAAGTTTAATTAGAATTATTCCACCTCATCTGTTAGGATCGGTTTACAGGAAAATTGAATCGCATTAGTAAATCTTAGTAAGCGTTTGAGGATTTATACCCCCTGATTTTAGGAGAGTTCACTATTATATTCTGGACGGTTATTATTCGAAAATCATTGGATGATTTGTAATTCTCATGCCAGATAAAAAGATGTCTTCTTTGTCGTTTCTGCACCCATAGGTATTTCAAAGTTGAAAATTACTTACTGTTTTGATTGTTTTTCAGAAAATAAGCATCATTTATTAAGATATAATATTTGATAGAACTTATTATAAACTGTACTTTAAAGAAAATATTGTTTCTGGATTTTGTTGGGTATTTTGTTTCATGCATTTGTAATCATTAAACAATTCCATTGTTAGCTGAACCTGTAACAAACTGACAAGGAGATTTTGTTATGCTGAACAGGATATTATTCAAAATTTCTGAAACATATGTATGCAAAGTATTTGTTGATGTTGAATTTATGGAGCATGGGTCCATAATATTGATTATGTTATAATATATATATATATATATATATATATATATATATATATATATATATATATATATATATATATATATATATATATATAAATATATATATATATATATAAGTAGAGCACTCTTAATGGTAGTACAAACACAGCATGACGTCACTTGCTTTATATGCATCATTCCTTCTTTAATAGAAGTAGAATGCCTCGTCATCAAGCCGCTTTTATATGTGTTAAAATTATCATTGTTTATCGGCTATTCAAATATTGGGCGCGCGGTTAACGACGTTGGATGCAAGTTGAAAAATACTTGTAATCCAGGGTTTCGAATCGTACGACCGGTAGTGAATAGTCATATCTCTATGCTGATGAGTCCTGATTGAAAAGGGACGAAACGTATACGTACATAGATAATAAACAACAACAAATATTTTATTTATATATATATATATATATATATATATATATAAGCACTATACCGTCACGTGTAAGGACAACTATTTCGCAATTACGAGGTTACCTGATTTTTCTATTCTTTTAGAAAGGACTCTACATTTTAAGCTAAGTGGAACTCATTATCAGAGAATTGAACTAACACGGTAAATCCCGTTGACACACCGCTTCCCGTTAAACCACGGAAGTTAAGCGACGTTGAGCCTGGTCAGTACAACAATGGGTGACCATTTTGGAATGCTGTATGTGTCCTCCGCTTGTCTCGGAATTGTTTCCAGTTGCCTTTCTCCTTGCCACTGTAATCAATTCAGGAGAGGTGTGGTGGTGGAGGATTCCGCAACCCTTACTTCACAATTACACGCACAGCCACCTATACAGGGGGCATCCATTTTCTCTCAGAACTAAAACAAATGTATTTTGTTCACCCACAGCAAGCTGTTTCGCCTGTATCACGGCTCTTCAGTGCGGCTAGAAATGGACAGGATATAAAGCAAACTAGCATTTTCTCTATTTGACTGGCCAGTATTTGACTTCATAAACAAAAGCTGCATAAACAAAAACTTCATCAAATATGTTAGATTGTGCACATATTGTTTCGTGTTCTGATAAAAAATATTTTCTATTTCCAATCGATTTTTTAAATAATTAATCCGATCAACAGTTTTTGTTTTAATTAGTAATGTCATAGACATAATTTTATTTAGTCATAACTTCTCTAATCGCATCTTGAATAATTAGATTGAAATATTTCATAGGATAAATAGTTTTTGCTTCACCTCTTGTAAACTCTACAGATGCTCAAATATGTAATAATAATTCACATTTTCACAAATCAAAGCTTACAGTAAACATTTATTAGTCATAATTTATTAGTCATACTGTATTAGTCATAATTTATTAATTCACACAATAAATATTAAATTCACACATCAAATACGCACTACAAACACATATAAAACAATACATATTTTCTAACGCTTACGGCCGCTCTCTCACAGAAAATACTTTTTGTAAAATCTACAAACTTAATTTCACTTTTATTACAGTTTTCTTTAATTTAACCATTGAAACTTTATTCTTTTACAAAACACAGACATTGCATTACGCTAATTAATCTCGCTTGAATTATTCTATTATTTCTTTTTAAAAAATCCGTCTGCTGAGATCGCTCTCTATAATCCACTCCAAAATATTTACGGAATATCATGACCACCTAAAAACATTGTATGAACTTTGAATTTTACTAAACCTTATTTTATTTTTAACTTCATAGTTTATACTTTTACAATAAACAAATACTGGATTACAGTTATTCATAAATAATGAATTCATGTATTAAATACACGTTACATATAGCCGCTTATAATTTCATATAATTATATAAATAATAATAATTACATAAATAATCAATTCATGTATTAAATACACGCTACATATAGTCGCTTACAATTTTATATGATTACATAAATAATAATAATTACATGAATAATAATAATTACATAAATAAAAAAATTATGTATTTAATACACGTTACATATAGTCGCTTACAATTTTATAAAATTACATAAATAATAATAATTACATGAATAATAATAATTACATAAATAAAAAATTCATGTATAAAATACACGTTACATATAGTCGCTTACAATTTTATAAAATTACATAAATAATAATAATTACATAAATAATAATAATTACATAAATAATCAATTCATGTATTAAATACACGTTACATATAGTCGCTTACAATTTTATATAATTACATAAATAATAATAATTACATAAATAATAATAATTACATAAATAATCAATTCATGTATAAATACACGTTACATATAGTCGCTTACAATTTTATATAATAACATAGATAATAATAATTACATAAATGATCAATTCATGTATTAAAAACACGTTACATATAGTACCCTTACAATTTTATATAATTACATAAATAATAATAATTTCATGAATAATCAATTCATGTATAAAATACACGTTACATATAGTCGCTTACAATTTTATATAATTACATAAATAATAATAATTTCATAAATAATAATAATTACATAAATAATCAATTAATGTATTAAATACACGTTACATATAGTCGCTTACAATTTTATATAATAACATAGATAATAATAATTACATAAATAATAATAATTACATAAATAATCAATTCATGTATTAAATACACGTTACATATAGTCGCTTACAATTTTATATAATAACATAGATAATAATAATTACATAAATGATCAATTCATGTATTAAAAACACGTTACATATAGTACCCTTACAATTTTATATAATTACATAAATAATAATAATTTCATGAATAATCAATTCATGTATTAAATACACGTTACATATAGTCGCTTACAATTTTATATAATTACATAAATAATAATAATTTCATAAATAATAATAATTACATAAATAATCAATTCATGTATTAAATACACGTTACATATAGTCGCTTACAATTTTATATAATAACATAGATAATAATAATTACATAAATAATAATAATTACATAAATAATCAATTCATGTATTAAATACACGTTACATATAGTCGCTTACAATTTTATATAATAACATAGATAATAATAATTACATAAATGATCAATTCATGTATTAAAAACACGTTACATATAGTACCCTTACAATTTTATATAATTACATAAATAATAATAATTTCATGAATAATCAATTCATGTATTAAATACACGTTACATATAGTCGCTTACAATTTTATATAATTACATAAATAATAATAATTTCATAAATAATAATAATTACATAAATAATCAATTCATGTATTAAATACACGTTACATATAGTCGCTTACAATTTTATATAATAACATAGATAATAATAATTACATAAATAATAATAATTACATAAATAATCAATTCATGTATTAAATACACGTTACATATAGTCGCTTACAATTTTATATAATAACATAGATAATAATAATTACATAAATGATCAATTCATGTATTAAAAACACGTTACATATAGTACCCTTACAATTTTATATAATTACATAAATAATAATAATTTCATGAATAATCAATTCATGTATTAAATACACGTTACATATCGTCGCTTACAATTTTATATAATTACATAAATAATAATAATTTCATAAATAATAATAATTACATAAATAATCAATTCATGTATTAAATACACGTTACATATAGTCGCTTACAATTTTATATAATAACATAGATAATAATAATTACATAAATAATAATAATTACATAAATAATCAATTCATGCATTAAATACACGTTACATATAGTCGCTTACAATTTTATATAATAACATAGATAATAATAATTACATAAATGATCAATTCATGTATTAAAAACACGTTACATATAGTACCCTTACAATTTTATATAATTACATAAATAATAATAATTTCATGAATAATCAATTCATGTATTAAATACACGTTACATATAGTCGCTTACAATTTTATATAATTACATAAATAATAATAATTTCATAAATAATAATAATTACATAAATAATAAATTCATGTATTAAATACACGTTACATATAGTCGCTTACAATTTTATATAATTACATAAATAATAATAATTACATAAATAATAATAATTACATAAATAATCAATTCATGTATTAAATACACGTTACATATAGTCGCTTACAATTTTATATAATAACATAGATAATAATAATTACATAAATGACTAATTCATGTATTAAAAACACGTTACATATAGTACCCTTACAATTTTATATAATTACATAAATAATAATAATTTCATGAATAATAAATTCATGTATTAAATACACGTTACATATAGTCGCTTACAATTTTATATAATTACATCAATAATTATAATTACATAAATAATAATAATTACATAAATAATCAATTCATGTATTAAATACACGTTACATATAGTCATTTACAATTTTATATAATTACATAAATAATAATAATTACATAAATAATAAATTCATGTATTAAATACACGTTACATATAGTCGCTTACAATTTTATATAATTACATAAATAATAATAATTACATAAATAATAATAATTACATAAATAATAAATTCATGTATTAAATACACGTTACATATAGTCGCTTACAATTTTATATAATTACATAAATAATAATAATTACATAAATAATAATAATTACATAAATAATAAATTCATGTATTAAATACACGTTACATATAGTCGCTTACAATTTTATATAATTACATAAATAATAATAATTACATAAATAATAATAATTACATAAATAATAAATTCATGTATTAAATACACGTTACATATAGTCGCTTACAATTTTATATAATTACATAAATAATAATAATTACATAAATAATAATAATTACATAAATAATAAATTCATGTATTAAATACACGTTACATATAGTCGCTTACAATTTTATATAATTACATAAATAATAATAATTACATAAATAATAATAATTACATAAATAATAAATTCATGTATTAAATACACGTTACATATAGTCGCTTACAATTTTATATAATTACATAAATAATAATAATTACATAAATAATAATAATTACATAAATAATAAATTCATGTATTAAATACACGTTACATATAGTCGCTTACAATTTTATATAATTACATAAATAATAATAATTACATAAATAATAATAATTACATAAATAATCAATTCATGTATTAAATACACGTTACATATAGTCGCTTATAATTTTATATAATAACACCAATGAGATGAATTTCAGCTTCTTTTGTTTATATGATAATATTTGGGGTGAAATTTTGGGCAATTTTGTCCATCTTTTCTATCATGATTTAAACTCTTAACGACTAATGTCGACGTGACCATTAATACAAATATGGGGTTCACAGGTCGGAGCAGGAGTTATTATTTTTGTTCGGTCCAAACAAGGTATACTGCTACTGAATCGCAATTGGTTACTCTAATATGAGGCCATATTTATCATGGAAAAACTAGGTAGGGAGTTGAGCAGCAAGATGTTTGTTGACATTACATTTACATTTCGGAATGTTGGTACGGTTGGAGAAACAAGGGACAGGGAGGGTTATATAAAGGCCAGCCGTCTGAGGAAAGAAGCTATTAGAGTAGAAAATCCTCGAGTATCTAGGGACTTCTACAGTGAAGGGGTGTGATTTTGTTGCTAGTCGGGTGGGTCGGAGGTATTTACATTGAGTGAGTACAGGTTGTCACATATTGAGAAATCTGAGGAAATATAATTTTTTGCCACTTTAAGAAGTAGAAATCCTACCCGTCCACCTTATATTTAATCTTTGCCTTTTAGGAAATAGAAATTTCCATCCTAAACGAGGTTTCTAAGAATATATCTCGAAGTTTAAGAGCAATTAACCTCGGTCAGCCCATCCCCGAACACTTCAGATCCCAGATATCGTTAGACTTAATTTGGGAAGAGGGAAATGTAGAACTTTTAGCGATGTGCAGTCTGCATTAACAAAAGATTTTGCCTCAGGTTTGGATTAACAGCTTCCTAAAATGGAGTCACTCTTGACCGTACACATTGATCCCAAGAGTCACCATCGAGAAACCCATGTATGGCATGAAGGGTGTCACATTACCTCCACGTCATGAGAAATCAGCATCGTTGCCGATATATTAGGATGTTAGAAAATGAATCAGGGAGTTAAGAGATTTCCTCCGACAGACACGATTTTGCTGCGAAGAATTATCCTTTAAAACTCGAACAACTTTCATCAATTACCCGAACATCGTCACCTCAAGCCAACTGCGGATTTTCTACAAAGACCGACACCAAAATTCGAGAAAACACATTCACAAAAAGATCTTCAAAAGATTCTCCATGATACATCTACAAAAGCTAACTAATCTTGAATTGTTCCATTTAATGTAAACTTCGTCCCATTCTTCTCAATATATTTTGTTTTCAATACCCGTATTATATTGAGAAACTCTTTTTACTTCTCAAAATAACATTTTACTCCCTATGACCTCTTTCTGCTCCCCAATGTCATTATCTCCCCGAAACGAGAACATTGTCTCCTTCGGAGTTATACGTTGATATTTTGTTTGCATCTTTGTCATCCCTCCCAAAATATAATTATCCTCAAACCAATTTCATTTCCTTTCACAATGTTATCTTATTTTGTTTTATTGTGTTTACTTTATTCACATCCAATAAACATCCTATTTTTAGATACTCCCTTGTGTTATTATTGTTTTCTTTCATCGTGTTGTGTTTACTGTAAACTTCTCTGAAACCTAAAGAGATGGACATTACAGTTTTTCAAAAATCTTTCTTTAACTCCCACTTGTACCCGGAGAAAATATTTCGTTTGCGTCCGGTGATAACGCGTTCCTTTCTTAACGTCATAGCCGGTCCGTAACAAAGTGCAGACAATTCATCGGAGCAAATCTCGTGGAAGTACTTGTAAAATAAGCACAGAGAGGCAACATTGTGGCGATGCGACAGTTGCTGGAGCTTGATAGACAGTGCGGGACCTATTAGGCTAGAGACTCTTTTTGCATCCTGTCCAAGAGGGAGAGACTAGTGGGTTGTGCACCAGCCCAGATGTGTGGCTTTATAGAGATATATGATACTTGCTGGTGTGAGAAGTTTTCTAGTCCCGTAGAGGAAACATACTTTTTTTGGCGGCAGATTTGGCGGAATATTTTATGTACTGATTTGACTTCATGTTACCTGAGAATGGCAGGCCGTGGAATTTAGACGTGGGACTCTCGCGAAGGGTACTATAGGAAAGGTTTAATATAGTTGTTAAAAGAAAAGTAATGTTGTCTTCGTAGCATCAAAAGTGACCATTCATTTTTGGCCCCATTTTACTACAGACTGGGGGTTATTTTCCAACGATTCAGACATGCATGCTTGCGTGGGCATTCGATGGCCCCTCATGCCAGGAATAGAGCGTTGAGTCATTAACATATACACCCATCTCAAACGTTGAGTCATTAACATATACATCCATCTCAAACGTTGAGTCATTAACATATACATCCATCTGAAACGTTGAGTCATTAACATATACACCCATCTGAAACGTTGAGTCATTAACATATACACCCATCTGAAACGTTGAGTCATTAACATATACACCCATCTGAAACGTTGAGTCATTAACATATACACCCATCTGAAACGTTGAGTCATTAACATATACACCCATCTGAAACGTTGAGTCATTAACATATACACCCATCTGAAACGTTGAGTTATTAACATATACACCCATCTCAAACGTTGAGTCATTAACATATACACCCATCTCAAACGTTGAGTCATTAACATATACACCCATCTGAAACGTTGAGTCATTAACATATACACCCATCTCAAACGCGATTCTTAAGTTCCTCAATTCCCCGTCGAGACAGGGTTTCGATAGTATATATACAAAATGGGAAAAGGATATTAGCAAAAATACAAAGTAATTAGAATAAAAAAGAGTAACAAGGAGACATGATTTGATTTGGACGAAATATTTTAGATCAAATCGTGTCACTGTGTTAATCTATTTTTGTTCTGATTAGTTTGTATTTTTGCTTGAATTCTTTTTTTTTCATTTATACATTTTGTCGGATAGTCATCCTCTAAAAATCTCTCTGTCACATACACACACACACGCGAACGAGCGAGCACGCGCACGCACACACACACACACACACACACACACACACACACACACACACACACACACACACACATATATATATATGTGTGTGTGTGTGTGTGTGTGTGTGTGTGAAAGTGGGTTACTAGAACGGGTCGGTTATATCTATATAACAATCCCAGGTAAGTGTATGCTTATTAAAGTAAACAATAGGACACCTGCCAGACGAGCAGGTGGTGACCGCGATAATCAAGACTGTCGTCCTTGATTGCATTGACTTGACAAACAGGTGTCTTTTATTCTGAAAAAGCCGCACCCCCTCTCGCGATGATCTAATGAAAAGCGCATTTTACAAAAAGGAGGTAACACTTATTTGCCAGCGGTTCTCTAAAAAATCTGTCATGGAAGGACAAACACACACAAAACGTTTTTCGTTAAACATTGGTTTGCAAACGAATTAAAACGAGATCGGTGCATCTCTAACCTAATTTAAGCTTGTCGATTTCAGATACGCTCGATATGGTTTCCCACTCATCCCTGACCCGGACTTTAACTGTAAAATGTTAAAATTGTTAGTAAATCATGGGATGGTATCATTTGGAATTTAATACTTTATTTTTTCTAAGCTCTATTGAATATTCTAAATATTGAGCTTGCCTGCTGATGTTTTGTCTTTGGTCACTTTCGGCAGCTTTCACCTCAGCGAACTGTCATCTCAGCTGACTGTCAATTTCAAGTGATGGGTCCATGTTTCATCCATTGTCATATATTGACGTAAAACTCGTTTTCGTTGCATTGAAACGGTTGCAAACAGCGCTCCGAATCGACGACGTGTTGTTGCTTTTGATCGACTGTGAGCAAACGCGACACCCAATTTCTCATGGACAAATATGAAATATGGTGAATACACGTTCTTTCTTATTGACAAATGTTCATGAAATATGGTGAATACACGTTCTTTCTTATTGACAAATGTTCATGAAATATGGTGAATACACATTTTTTCTCATTTACAAATATGAAATATGGTGAATACACGTTCTTTCTTATTGACAAAACCTCATGAAATATGGTGAATACACGTTCTTTCTTATTGACAAATGTTCATGAAATATGGGGAATATACGTTCTTTCTTATTGACAAATGTTCATGAAATATGGTGAATACACGTTCTTTCTTATTGACAAATGTTCATGAAATATTGTGAATACACGTTCTTTCTTATTGACAAATGTTCATGAAATATGGTGAATACACGTTCTTTCTTATTGACAAATGTTCACGAAATATGGTGAATACACGTACATTCTTATTGACAAATGTTCATGAAATATGGTGAATACACGTTCTTTCTTATTGACAAATGTTCATGAAATATGGTGAATACACGTTCTTTCTTATTGACAAATGTTCATGAAATATGGTGAATACACGTTCTTTCTTATTGATAAATGTTCACGAAATATGGTGAATACACGTACATTCTTATTGACAAATGTTCATGAAATATGGTGAATACACGTTCTTTCTTATTGACAAATGTTCATGAAATATGGTGAATACACATTTTTTCTCATTTACAAATATGAAATATGGTGAATACACGTTCTTTCTTATTGACAAATGTTCATGAAATATGGTGAATACACGTTCTTTCTTATTGACAAATGTTCATGAAATATGGTGAATATACGTTCTTTCTTATTGACAAATGTTCATGAAATATGGTGAATACACGTACATTCTTATTGACAAATGTTCATGAAATATGGTGAATACACGTTCTTTCTTATTGACAAATGTTCATGAAATATGGTGAATATGCGTTCTTTCTTATTGACAAATGTTCATGAAATATGGTGAATATACGTTCTTTCTTATTGATAAATGTTCATGAAATATGGTGAATACACGTACATTCTTATTGACAAATGTTCATGAAATATGGTGAATACACGTTCTTTCTTATTGACAAATGTTCATGAAATATGGTGAATATGCGTTCTTTCTTATTGACAAATGTTCATGAAATATGGTGAATATACGTTCTTTCTTATTGATAAATGTTCATGAAATATGGTGAATATACGTTCTTACTTATTGACAAATATTCATGAAATATGGTGAATACACGTACTTTCTTATTGACAAATGTTCATGAAATATGGTGAATACACGTTCTTTCTCATTTACAAATATGAAATATGGTGAATACACGTTATTACTTATTGACAAATGTTCATGAAATATGGTGAATACACGTTCTTTCTTATTGACAAATGTTCATTAAATATCGTGAATATACGTTCTTTCTTATTGACAAATGTTCATGAAATATGGTGAATATACGTTCTTTCTTATTGACAAATGTTCATGAAATATGGTGAATACACGTTCTTTCTTATTGACAAATGTTCATGAAATATGGTGAATACACGTTCTTTCTTATTGACAAATGTTCATGAAATATGGTGAATACACGTTCTTTCTTATTGACAAATGTTCATGAAATATGGTGAATACACGTTCTTTCTTATTGACAAATGTTCATGAAATATGGTGAATACACGTTCTTTCTCATTTACAAATATGAAATATGGTGAATACACGTTCTTTCTTATTGACAAATGTTCATGAAATATGGTGAATACACGTTCTTTCTTATTGACAAATGTTCATGAAATATGGTGAATACACGTTCTTTCTTATTGACAAATGTTCATGAAATATGGTGAATACACGTTCTTTCTCATTTACAAATATGAAATATGGTGAATACACGTTCTTTCTTATTGACAAATGCTCATGAAATATGGTGAATACACGTTCTTTCTTATTGACAAATGTTCATGAAATATGGTGAATACACGTTCTTTCTTATTGACAAATGTTCATGAAATATGGTGAATACACGTTCTTTCTTATTGACAAATGTTCATGAAATATGGTGAATACACGTTCTTTCTCATTTACAAATATGAAATATGGTGAATACACGTTCTTTCTTATTGACAAATGCTCATGAAATATGGTGAATACACGTTCTTTCTTATTGACAAATGTTCATGAAATATGGTGAATACACGTTCTTTCTCATTTACAAATATGAAATATGGTGAATACACGTTCTTTCTTATTGACAAATGTTCATGAAATATGGTGAATACACGTTCTTTCTTATTGACAAATGTTCATGAAATATGGTGAATACACGTTCTTTCTTATTGACAAATGTTCATGAAATATGGTGAATACACGTTCTTTCTCATTTACAAATATGAAATATGGTGAATACACGTTCTTTCTTATTGACAAATGCTCATGAAATATGGTGAATACACGTTCTTTCTTATTGACAAATGTTCATGAAATATGGTGAATACACGTTCTTTCTTATTGACAAATGTTCATGAAATATGGTGAATACACGTTCTTTCTTATTGACAAATGTTCATGAAATATGGTGAATACACGTTCTTTCTCATTTACAAATATGAAATATGGTGAATACACGTTCTTTCTTATTGACAAATGCTCATGAAATATGGTGAATACACGTTCTTTCTTATTGACACATGTTCATGAAATATGGTGAATACACGTTCTTTCTCATTTACAAATATGAAATATGGTGAATACACGTTCTTTCTTATTGACAAATGCTCATGAAATATGGTGAATACACGTTCTTTCTTATTGACACATGTTCATGAAATATGGTGAATACACGTTCTTTCTCATTTACAAATATGAAATATGGTGAATACACGTTTTTTCTTATTGACAAATGCTCATGAAATATGGTGAATACACGTTCTTTCTTATTGACAAATGTTCATGAAATATGGTGAATACACGTTCTTTCTTATTGACAAATGTTCATGAAATATGGTGAATACACGTTCTTTCTCATTTACAAATATGAAATATGGTGAATACACGTTCTTTCTTATTGACAAATGCTCATGAAATATGGTGAATACACGTTCTTTCTTATTGACAAATGTTCATGAAATATGGTGAATACACGTTCTTTCTTATTGACAAATGTTCATGAAATATGGTGAATACACGTTCTTTCTTATTGACAAATGTTCATGAAATATGGTGAATACACGTTCTTTCTTATTGACAAATGTTCATGAAATATGGTGAATACACGTTCTTTCTCATTTACAAATATGAAATATGGTGAATACACGTTCTTTCTTATTGACAAATGTTCATGAAATATGGTGAATACACGTTCTTTCTTATTGACAAATGTTCATGAAATATGGTGAATACACGTTCTTTCTCATTTACAAATATGAAATATGGTGAATACACGTTCTTTCTTATTGACAAATGCTCATGAAATATGGTGAATACACGTTCTTTCTTATTGACAAATGTTCATGAAATATGGTGAATACACGTTCTTTCTTATTGACAAATGTTCATGAAATATGGTGAATACACGTTCTTTCTTATTGACAAATGTTCATGAAATATGGTGAATACACGTTCTTTCTCATTTACAAATATGAAATATGGTGAATACACGTTCTTTCTTATTGACAAATGCTCATGAAATATGGTGAATACACGTTCTTTCTTATTGACAAATGTTCATGAAATATGGTGAATACACGTTCTTTCTCATTTACAAATATGAAATATGGTGAATACACGTTCTTTCTTATTGACAAATGTTCATGAAATATGGTGAATACACGTTCTTTCTTATTGACAAATGTTCATGAAATATGGTGAATACACGTTCTTTCTTATTGACAAATGTTCATGAAATATGGTGAATACACGTTCTTTCTCATTTACAAATATGAAATATGGTGAATACACGTTCTTTCTTATTGACAAATGCTCATGAAATATGGTGAATACACGTTCTTTCTTATTGACAAATGTTCATGAAATATGGTGAATACACGTTCTTTCTTATTGACAAATGTTCATGAAATATGGTGAATACACGTTCTTTCTTATTGACAAATGTTCATGAAATATGGTGAATACACGTTCTTTCTCATTTACAAATATGAAATATGGTGAATACACGTTCTTTCTTATTGACAAATGCTCATGAAATATGGTGAATACACGTTCTTTCTTATTGACACATGTTCATGAAATATGGTGAATACACGTTCTTTCTCATTTACAAATATGAAATATGGTGAATACACGTTCTTTCTTATTGACAAATGCTCATGAAATATGGTGAATACACGTTCTTTCTTATTGACACATGTTCATGAAATATGGTGAATACACGTTCTTTCTCATTTACAAATATGAAATATGGTGAATACACGTTCTTTCTTATTGACAAATGCTCATGAAATATGGTGAATACACGTTCTTTCTTATTGACAAATGTTCATGAAATATGGTGAATACACGTTCTTTCTTATTGACAAATGTTCATGAAATATGGTGAATACACGTTCTTTCTCATTTACAAATATGAAATATGGTGAATACACGTTCTTTCTTATTGACAAATGCTCATGAAATATGGTGAATACACGTTCTTTCTTATTGACAAATGTTCATGAAATATGGTGAATACACGTTCTTTCTTATTGACAAATGTTCATGAAATATGGTGAATACACGTTCTTTCTTATTGACAAATGTTCATGAAATATGGTGAATACACGTTCTTTCTTATTGACAAATGTTCATGAAATATGGTGAATACACGTTCTTTCTCATTTACAAATATGAAATATGGTGAATACACGTTCTTTCTTATTGACAAATGTTCATGAAATATGGTGAATACACGTTCTTTCTTATTGACAAATGTTCATGAAATATGGTGAATACACGTTCTTTCTTATTGACACATGTTCATGAAATATGGTGAATACACGTTCTTTCTCATTTACAAATATGAAATATGGTGAATACACGTTCTTTCTTATTGACAAATGTTCATGAAATATGGTGAATACACGTTCTTTCTTATTGACAAATGTTCATGAAATATGGTGAATACACGTTCTTTCTTATTGACAAATGTTCATGAAATATGGTGAATACACGTTCTTTCTCATTTACAAATATGAAATATGGTGAATACACGTTCTTTCTTATTGACAAATGCTCATGAAATATGGTGAATACACGTTCTTTCTTATTGACAAATGTTCATGAAATATGGTGAATACACGTTCTTTCTCATTTACAAATATGAAATATGGTGAATACACGTTCTTTCTTATTGACAAATGTTCATGAAATATGGTGAATACACGTTCTTTCTTATTGACAAATGTTCATGAAATATGGTGAATACACGTTCTTTCTTATTGACAAATGTTCATGAAATATGGTGAATACACGTTCTTTCTCATTTACAAATATGAAATATGGTGAATACACGTTCTTTCTTATTGACAAATGCTCATGAAATATGGTGAATACACGTTCTTTCTTATTGACAAATGTTCATGAAATATGGTGAATACACGTTCTTTCTTATTGACAAATGTTCATGAAATATGGTGAATACACGTTCTTTCTTATTGACAAATGTTCATGAAATATGGTGAATACACGTTCTTTCTCATTTACAAATATGAAATATGGTGAATACACGTTCTTTCTTATTGACAAATGCTCATGAAATATGGTGAATACACGTTCTTTCTTATTGACACATGTTCATGAAATATGGTGAATACACGTTCTTTCTCATTTACAAATATGAAATATGGTGAATACACGTTCTTTCTTATTGACAAATGCTCATGAAATATGGTGAATACACGTTCTTTCTTATTGACACATGTTCATGAAATATGGTGAATACACGTTCTTTCTCATTTACAAATATGAAATATGGTGAATACACGTTCTTTCTTATTGACAAATGCTCATGAAATATGGTGAATACACGTTCTTTCTTATTGACAAATGTTCATGAAATATGGTGAATACACGTTCTTTCTTATTGACAAATGTTCATGAAATATGGTGAATACACGTTCTTTCTCATTTACAAATATGAAATATGGTGAATACACGTTCTTTCTTATTGACAAATGCTCATGAAATATGGTGAATACACGTTCTTTCTTATTGACAAATGTTCATGAAATATGGTGAATACACGTTCTTTCTTATTGACAAATGTTCATGAAATATGGTGAATACACGTTCTTTCTTATTGACAAATGTTCATGAAATATGGTGAATACACGTTCTTTCTTATTGACAAATGTTCATGAAATATGGTGAATACACGTTCTTTCTCATTTACAAATATGAAATATGGTGAATACACGTTCTTTCTTATTGACAAATGTTCATGAAATATGGTGAATACACGTTCTTTCTTATTGACAAATGCTCATGAAATATGGTGAATACACGTTCTTTCTTATTGACACATGTTCATGAAATATGGTGAATACACGTTCTTTCTCATTTACAAATATGAAATATGGTGAATACACGTTCTTTCTTATTGACAAATGCTCATGAAATATGGTGAATACACGTTCTTTCTTATTGACAAATGTTCATGAAATATGGTGAATACACGTTCTTTCTTATTGACAAATGTTCATGAAATATGGTGAATACACGTTCTTTCTCATTTACAAATATGAAATATGGTGAATACACGTTCTTTCTTATTGACAAATGTTCATGAAATATGGTGAATACACGTTCTTTCTTATTGACAAATGCTCATGAAATATGGTGAATACACGTTCTTTCTTATTGACAAATGTTCATGAAATATGGTGAATACACGTTCTTTCTCATTTACAAATATGAAATATGGTGAATACACGTTCTTTCTTATTGACAAATGTTCATGAAATATGGTGAATACACGTTCTTTCTTATTGACAAATGTTCATGAAATATGGTGAATACACGTTCTTTCTTATTGACAAATGTTCATGAAATATGGTGAATACACGTTCTTTCTCATTTACAAATATGAAATATGGTGAATACACGTTCTTTCTTATTGACAAATGCTCATGAAATATGGTGAATACACGTTCTTTCTTATTGACAAATGTTCATGAAATATGGTGAATACACGTTCTTTCTTATTGACAAATGTTCATGAAATATGGTGAATACACGTTCTTTCTTATTGACAAATGTTCATGAAATATGGTGAATACACGTTCTTTCTCATTTACAAATATGAAATATGGTGAATACACGTTCTTTCTTATTGACAAATGTTCATGAAATATGGTGAATACACGTTCTTTCTCATTTACAAATATGAAATATGGTGAATACACGTTCTTTCTTATTGACAAATGCTCATGAAATATGGTGAATACACGTTCTTTCTTATTGACAAATGTTCATGAAATATGGTGAATACACGTTCTTTCTCATTTACAAATATGAAATATGGTGAATACACGTTCTTTCTTATTGACAAATGTTCATGAAATATGGTGAATACACGTTCTTTCTTATTGACAAATGTTCATGAAATATGGTGAATACACGTTCTTTCTTATTGACAAATGTTCATGAAATATGGTGAATACACGTTCTTTCTCATTTACAAATATGAAATATGGTGAATACACGTTCTTTCTTATTGACAAATGCTCATGAAATATGGTGAATACACGTTCTTTCTTATTGACAAATGTTCATGAAATATGGTGAATACACGTTCTTTCTTATTGACAAATGTTCATGAAATATGGTGAATACACGTTCTTTCTTATTGACAAATGTTCATGAAATATGGTGAATACACGTTCTTTCTCATTTACAAATATGAAATATGGTGAATACACGTTCTTTCTTATTGACAAAACCTCATGAAATATGGTGAATACACGTTCTTTCTTATTGACAAATGTTCATGAAATATGGGGAATATACGTTCTTTCTTATTGACAAATGTTCATGAAATATGGTGAATACACGTTCTTTCTTATTGACAAATGTTCATGAAATATTGTGAATACACGTTCTTTCTTATTGACAAATGTTCATGAAATATGGTGAATACACGTTCTTTCTTATTGACAAATGTTCACGAAATATGGTGAATACACGTACATTCTTATTGACAAATGTTCATGAAATATGGTGAATACACGTTCTTTCTTATTGACAAATGTTCATGAAATATGGTGAATACACGTTCTTTCTTATTGACAAATGTTCATGAAATATGGTGAATACACGTTCTTTCTTATTGATAAATGTTCACGAAATATGGTGAATACACGTACATTCTTATTGACAAATGTTCATGAAATATGGTGAATACACGTTCTTTCTTATTGACAAATGTTCATGAAATATGGTGAATACACATTTTTTCTCATTTACAAATATGAAATATGGTGAATACACGTTCTTTCTTATTGACAAATGTTCATGAAATATGGTGAATACACGTTCTTTCTTATTGACAAATGTTCATGAAATATGGTGAATATACGTTCTTTCTTATTGACAAATGTTCATGAAATATGGTGAATACACGTACATTCTTATTGACAAATGTTCATGAAATATGGTGAATACACGTTCTTTCTTATTGACAAATGTTCATGAAATATGGTGAATATGCGTTCTTTCTTATTGACAAATGTTCATGAAATATGGTGAATATACGTTCTTTCTTATTGATAAATGTTCATGAAATATGGTGAATACACGTACATTCTTATTGACAAATGTTCATGAAATATGGTGAATACACGTTCTTTCTTATTGACAAATGTTCATGAAATATGGTGAATATGCGTTCTTTCTTATTGACAAATGTTCATGAAATATGGTGAATATACGTTCTTTCTTATTGATAAATGTTCATGAAATATGGTGAATATACGTTCTTACTTATTGACAAATATTCATGAAATATGGTGAATACACGTACTTTCTTATTGACAAATGTTCATGAAATATGGTGAATACACGTTCTTTCTCATTTACAAATATGAAATATGGTGAATACACGTTATTACTTATTGACAAATGTTCATGAAATATGGTGAATACACGTTCTTTCTTATTGACAAATGTTCATTAAATATCGTGAATATACGTTCTTTCTTATTGACAAATGTTCATGAAATATGGTGAATATACGTTCTTTCTTATTGACAAATGTTCATGAAATATGGTGAATACACGTTCTTTCTTATTGACAAATGTTCATGAAATATGGTGAATACACGTTCTTTCTTATTGACAAATGTTCATGAAATATGGTGAATACACGTTCTTTCTTATTGACAAATGTTCATGAAATATGGTGAATACACGTTCTTTCTTATTGACAAATGTTCATGAAATATGGTGAATAGACGTTCTTTCTCATTTACAAATATGAAATATGGTGAATACACGTTCTTTCTTATTGACAAATGTTCATGAAATATGGTGAATACACGTTCTTTCTTATTGACAAATGTTCATGAAATATGGTGAATACACGTTCTTTCTTATTGACAAATGTTCATGAAATATGGTGAATACACGTTCTTTCTCATTTACAAATATGAAATATGGTGAATACACGTTCTTTCTTATTGACAAATGCTCATGAAATATGGTGAATACACGTTCTTTCTTATTGACAAATGTTCATGAAATATGGTGAATACACGTTCTTTCTTATTGACAAATGTTCATGAAATATGGTGAATACACGTTCTTTCTTATTGACAAATGTTCATGAAATATGGTGAATACACGTTCTTTCTCATTTACAAATATGAAATATGGTGAATACACGTTCTTTCTTATTGACAAATGCTCATGAAATATGGTGAATACACGTTCTTTCTTATTGACAAATGTTCATGAAATATGGTGAATACACGTTCTTTCTCATTTACAAATATGAAATATGGTGAATACACGTTCTTTCTTATTGACAAATGTTCATGAAATATGGTGAATACACGTTCTTTCTTATTGACAAATGTTCATGAAATATGGTGAATACACGTTCTTTCTTATTGACAAATGTTCATGAAATATGGTGAATACACGTTCTTTCTCATTTACAAATATGAAATATGGTGAATACACGTTCTTTCTTATTGACAAATGCTCATGAAATATGGTGAATACACGTTCTTTCTTATTGACAAATGTTCATGAAATATGGTGAATACACGTTCTTTCTTATTGACAAATGTTCATGAAATATGGTGAATACACGTTCTTTCTTATTGACAAATGTTCATGAAATATGGTGAATACACGTTCTTTCTCATTTACAAATATGAAATATGGTGAATACACGTTCTTTCTTATTGACAAATGCTCATGAAATATGGTGAATACACGTTCTTTCTTATTGACACATGTTCATGAAATATGGTGAATACACGTTCTTTCTCATTTACAAATATGAAATATGGTGAATACACGTTCTTTCTTATTGACAAATGCTCATGAAATATGGTGAATACACGTTCTTTCTTATTGACACATGTTCATGAAATATGGTGAATACACGTTCTTTCTCATTTACAAATATGAAATATGGTGAATACACGTTTTTTCTTATTGACAAATGCTCATGAAATATGGTGAATACACGTTCTTTCTTATTGACAAATGTTCATGAAATATGGTGAATACACGTTCTTTCTTATTGACAAATGTTCATGAAATATGGTGAATACACGTTCTTTCTCATTTACAAATATGAAATATGGTGAATACACGTTCTTTCTTATTGACAAATGCTCATGAAATATGGTGAATACACGTTCTTTCTTATTGACAAATGTTCATGAAATATGGTGAATACACGTTCTTTCTTATTGACAAATGTTCATGAAATATGGTGAATACACGTTCTTTCTTATTGACAAATGTTCATGAAATATGGTGAATACACGTTCTTTCTTATTGACAAATGTTCATGAAATATGGTGAATACACGTTCTTTCTCATTTACAAATATGAAATATGGTGAATACACGTTCTTTCTTATTGACAAATGTTCATGAAATATGGTGAATACACGTTCTTTCTTATTGACAAATGTTCATGAAATATGGTGAATACACGTTCTTTCTCATTTACAAATATGAAATATGGTGAATACACGTTCTTTCTTATTGACAAATGCTCATGAAATATGGTGAATACACGTTCTTTCTTATTGACAAATGTTCATGAAATATGGTGAATACACGTTCTTTCTTATTGACAAATGTTCATGAAATATGGTGAATACACGTTCTTTCTTATTGACAAATGTTCATGAAATATGGTGAATACACGTTCTTTCTCATTTACAAATATGAAATATGGTGAATACACGTTCTTTCTTATTGACAAATGCTCATGAAATATGGTGAATACACGTTCTTTCTTATTGACAAATGTTCATGAAATATGGTGAATACACGTTCTTTCTCATTTACAAATATGAAATATGGTGAATACACGTTCTTTCTTATTGACAAATGTTCATGAAATATGGTGAATACACGTTCTTTCTTATTGACAAATGTTCATGAAATATGGTGAATACACGTTCTTTCTTATTGACAAATGTTCATGAAATATGGTGAATACACGTTCTTTCTCATTTACAAATATGAAATATGGTGAATACACGTTCTTTCTTATTGACAAATGCTCATGAAATATGGTGAATACACGTTCTTTCTTATTGACAAATGTTCATGAAATATGGTGAATACACGTTCTTTCTTATTGACAAATGTTCATGAAATATGGTGAATACACGTTCTTTCTTATTGACAAATGTTCATGAAATATGGTGAATACACGTTCTTTCTCATTTACAAATATGAAATATGGTGAATACACGTTCTTTCTTATTGACAAATGCTCATGAAATATGGTGAATACACGTTCTTTCTTATTGACACATGTTCATGAAATATGGTGAATACACGTTCTTTCTCATTTACAAATATGAAATATGGTGAATACACGTTCTTTCTTATTGACAAATGCTCATGAAATATGGTGAATACACGTTCTTTCTTATTGACACATGTTCATGAAATATGGTGAATACACGTTCTTTCTCATTTACAAATATGAAATATGGTGAATACACGTTCTTTCTTATTGACAAATGCTCATGAAATATGGTGAATACACGTTCTTTCTTATTGACAAATGTTCATGAAATATGGTGAATACACGTTCTTTCTTATTGACAAATGTTCATGAAATATGGTGAATACACGTTCTTTCTCATTTACAAATATGAAATATGGTGAATACACGTTCTTTCTTATTGACAAATGCTCATGAAATATGGTGAATACACGTTCTTTCTTATTGACAAATGTTCATGAAATATGGTGAATACACGTTCTTTCTTATTGACAAATGTTCATGAAATATGGTGAATACACGTTCTTTCTTATTGACAAATGTTCATGAAATATGGTGAATACACGTTCTTTCTTATTGACAAATGTTCATGAAATATGGTGAATACACGTTCTTTCTCATTTACAAATATGAAATATGGTGAATACACGTTCTTTCTTATTGACAAATGTTCATGAAATATGGTGAATACACGTTCTTTCTTATTGACAAATGTTCATGAAATATGGTGAATACACGTTCTTTCTTATTGACACATGTTCATGAAATATGGTGAATACACGTTCTTTCTCATTTACAAATATGAAATATGGTGAATACACGTTCTTTCTTATTGACAAATGTTCATGAAATATGGTGAATACACGTTCTTTCTTATTGACAAATGTTCATGAAATATGGTGAATACACGTTCTTTCTTATTGACAAATGTTCATGAAATATGGTGAATACACGTTCTTTCTCATTTACAAATATGAAATATGGTGAATACACGTTCTTTCTTATTGACAAATGCTCATGAAATATGGTGAATACACGTTCTTTCTTATTGACAAATGTTCATGAAATATGGTGAATACACGTTCTTTCTCATTTACAAATATGAAATATGGTGAATACACGTTCTTTCTTATTGACAAATGTTCATGAAATATGGTGAATACACGTTCTTTCTTATTGACAAATGTTCATGAAATATGGTGAATACACGTTCTTTCTTATTGACAAATGTTCATGAAATATGGTGAATACACGTTCTTTCTCATTTACAAATATGAAATATGGTGAATACACGTTCTTTCTTATTGACAAATGCTCATGAAATATGGTGAATACACGTTCTTTCTTATTGACAAATGTTCATGAAATATGGTGAATACACGTTCTTTCTTATTGACAAATGTTCATGAAATATGGTGAATACACGTTCTTTCTTATTGACAAATGTTCATGAAATATGGTGAATACACGTTCTTTCTCATTTACAAATATGAAATATGGTGAATACACGTTCTTTCTTATTGACAAATGCTCATGAAATATGGTGAATACACGTTCTTTCTTATTGACACATGTTCATGAAATATGGTGAATACACGTTCTTTCTCATTTACAAATATGAAATATGGTGAATACACGTTCTTTCTTATTGACAAATGCTCATGAAATATGGTGAATACACGTTCTTTCTTATTGACACATGTTCATGAAATATGGTGAATACACGTTCTTTCTCATTTACAAATATGAAATATGGTGAATACACGTTCTTTCTTATTGACAAATGCTCATGAAATATGGTGAATACACGTTCTTTCTTATTGACAAATGTTCATGAAATATGGTGAATACACGTTCTTTCTCATTTACAAATATGAAATATGGTGAATACACGTTCTTTCTTATTGACAAATGCTCATGAAATATGGTGAATACACGTTCTTTCTTATTGACAAATGTTCATGAAATATGGTGAATACACGTTCTTTCTTATTGACAAATGTTCATGAAATATGGTGAATACACGTTCTTTCTTATTGACAAATGTTCATGAAATATGGTGAATACACGTTCTTTCTTATTGACAAATGTTCATGAAATATGGTGAATACACGTTCTTTCTCATTTACAAATATGAAATATGGTGAATACACGTTCTTTCTTATTGACAAATGTTCATGAAATATGGTGAATACACGTTCTTTCTTATTGACAAATGCTCATGAAATATGGTGAATACACGTTCTTTCTTATTGACACATGTTCATGAAATATGGTGAATACACGTTCTTTCTCATTTACAAATATGAAATATGGTGAATACACGTTCTTTCTTATTGACAAATGCTCATGAAATATGGTGAATACACGTTCTTTCTTATTGACAAATGTTCATGAAATATGGTGAATACACGTTCTTTCTTATTGACAAATGTTCATGAAATATGGTGAATACACGTTCTTTCTCATTTACAAATATGAAATATGGTGAATACACGTTCTTTCTTATTGACAAATGTTCATGAAATATGGTGAATACACGTTCTTTCTTATTGACAAATGCTCATGAAATATGGTGAATACACGTTCTTTCTTATTGACAAATGTTCATGAAATATGGTGAATACACGTTCTTTCTCATTTACAAATATGAAATATGGTGAATACACGTTCTTTCTTATTGACAAATGTTCATGAAATATGGTGAATACACGTTCTTTCTTATTGACAAATGTTCATGAAATATGGTGAATACACGTTCTTTCTTATTGACAAATGTTCATGAAATATGGTGAATACACGTTCTTTCTCATTTACAAATATGAAATATGGTGAATACACGTTCTTTCTTATTGACAAATGCTCATGAAATATGGTGAATACACGTTCTTTCTTATTGACAAATGTTCATGAAATATGGTGAATACACGTTCTTTCTTATTGACAAATGTTCATGAAATATGGTGAATACACGTTCTTTCTTATTGACAAATGTTCATGAAATATGGTGAATACACGTTCTTTCTCATTTACAAATATGAAATATGGTGAATACACGTTCTTTCTTATTGACAAATGTTCATGAAATATGGTGAATACACGTTCTTTCTCATTTACAAATATGAAATATGGTGAATACACGTTCTTTCTTATTGACAAATGCTCATGAAATATGGTGAATACACGTTCTTTCTTATTGACAAATGTTCATGAAATATGGTGAATACACGTTCTTTCTCATTTACAAATATGAAATATGGTGAATACACGTTCTTTCTTATTGACAAATGTTCATGAAATATGGTGAATACACGTTCTTTCTTATTGACAAATGTTCATGAAATATGGTGAATACACGTTCTTTCTTATTGACAAATGTTCATGAAATATGGTGAATACACGTTCTTTCTCATTTACAAATATGAAATATGGTGAATACACGTTCTTTCTTATTGACAAATGCTCATGAAATATGGTGAATACACGTTCTTTCTTATTGACAAATGTTCATGAAATATGGTGAATACACGTTCTTTCTTATTGACAAATGTTCATGAAATATGGTGAATACACGTTCTTTCTTATTGACAAATGTTCATGAAATATGGTGAATACACGTTCTTTCTCATTTACAAATATGAAATATGGTGAATACACGTTCTTTCTTATTGACAAATGCTCATGAAATATGGTGAATACACGTTCTTTCTTATTGACACATGTTCATGAAATATGGTGAATACACGTTCTTTCTCATTTACAAATATGAAATATGGTGAATACACGTTCTTTCTTATTGACAAATGCTCATGAAATATGGTGAATACACGTTCTTTCTTATTGACACATGTTCATGAAATATGGTGAATACACGTTCTTTCTCATTTACAAATATGAAATATGGTGAATACACGTTCTTTCTTATTGACAAATGCTCATGAAATATGGTGAATACACGTTCTTTCTTATTGACAAATGTTCATGAAATATGGTGAATACACGTTCTTTCTTATTGACAAATGTTCATGAAATATGGTGAATACACGTTCTTTCTCATTTACAAATATGAAATATGGTGAATACACGTTCTTTCTTATTGACAAATGCTCATGAAATATGGTGAATACACGTTCTTTCTTATTGACAAATGTTCATGAAATATGGTGAATACACGTTCTTTCTTATTGACAAATGTTCATGAAATATGGTGAATACACGTTCTTTCTTATTGACAAATGTTCATGAAATATGGTGAATACACGTTCTTTCTTATTGACAAATGTTCATGAAATATGGTGAATACACGTTCTTTCTCATTTACAAATATGAAATATGGTGAATACACGTTCTTTCTTATTGACAAATGTTCATGAAATATGGTGAATACACGTTCTTTCTTATTGACAAATGCTCATGAAATATGGTGAATACACGTTCTTTCTTATTGACACATGTTCATGAAATATGGTGAATACACGTTCTTTCTCATTTACAAATATGAAATATGGTGAATACACGTTCTTTCTTATTGACAAATGCTCATGAAATATGGTGAATACACGTTCTTTCTTATTGACAAATGTTCATGAAATATGGTGAATACACGTTCTTTCTTATTGACAAATGTTCATGAAATATGGTGAATACACGTTCTTTCTCATTTACAAATATGAAATATGGTGAATACACGTTCTTTCTTATTGACAAATGTTCATGAAATATGGTGAATACACGTTCTTTCTTATTGACAAATGCTCATGAAATATGGTGAATACACGTTCTTTCTTATTGACAAATGTTCATGAAATATGGTGAATACACGTTCTTTCTCATTTACAAATATGAAATATGGTGAATACACGTTCTTTCTTATTGACAAATGTTCATGAAATATGGTGAATACACGTTCTTTCTTATTGACAAATGTTCATGAAATATGGTGAATACACGTTCTTTCTTATTGACAAATGTTCATGAAATATGGTGAATACACGTTCTTTCTCATTTACAAATATGAAATATGGTGAATACACGTTCTTTCTTATTGACAAATGCTCATGAAATATGGTGAATACACGTTCTTTCTTATTGACAAATGTTCATGAAATATGGTGAATACACGTTCTTTCTTATTGACAAATGTTCATGAAATATGGTGAATACACGTTCTTTCTTATTGACAAATGTTCATGAAATATGGTGAATACACGTTCTTTCTCATTTACAAATATGAAATATGGTGAATACACGTTCTTTCTTATTGACAAATGTTCATGAAATATGGTGAATACACGTTCTTTCTTATTGACAAATGTTCATGAAATATGGTGAATACACGTTCTTTCTTATTGACAAATGTTCATGAAATATGGTGAATACACGTTCTTTCTTATTGACAAATGTTCATGAAATATGGTGAATACACGTTCTTTCTCATTTACAAATATGAAATATGGTGAATACACGTTCTTTCTTATTGACAAATGTTCATGAAATATGGTGAATACACGTTCTTTCTTATTGACAAATGTTCATGAAATATGGTGAATACACGTTCTTTCTTATTGACAAATGTTCATGAAATATGGTGAATACACGTTCTTTCTTATTGCCAAATGTTCATGAAATATGGTGAATACACGTTCTTTCTTATTGACAAATGTTCATGAAATATGGTGAATACACGTTCTTTCTTATTGACAAATGTTCATGAAATATGGTGAATACACGTTCTTTCTCATTTACAAATATGAAATATGGTGAATACACGTTCTTTCTTATTGACAAATGTTCATGAAATATGGTGAATACACGTTCTTTCTTATTGACAAATGTTCATGAAATATGGTGAATATGCGTTCTTTCTTATTGACAAATGTTCATGAAATATGGTGAATATACGTTCTTTCTTATTGATAAATGTTCATGAAATATGGTGAATATACGTTCTTACTTATTGACAAATATTCATGAAATATGGTGAATACACGTACTTGCTTATTGACAAATGTTCATGAAATATGGTGAATACACGTTCTTTCTCATTTACAAATATGAAATATGGTGAATACACGTTATTACTTATTGACAAATGTTCATGAAATATGGTGAATACACGTTCTTTCTTATTGACAAATGTTCATTAAATATCGTGAATATACGTTCTTTCTTATTGACAAATGTTCATGAAATATGGTGAATATACGTTCTTTCTTATTGACAAATGTTCATGAAATATGGTGAATACACGTTCTTTCTTATTGACAAATGTTCATGAAATATGGTGAATACACGTTCTTTCTTATTGACAAATGTTCATGAAATATGGTGAATACACGTTCTTTCTTATTGACAAATGTTCATGAAATATGGTGAATACACGTTCTTTCTCATTTACAAATATGAAATATGGTGAATACACGTTCTTTCTTATTGACAAATGTTCATGAAATATGGTGAATACACGTTCTTTCTTATTGACAAATGTTCATGAAATATGGTGAATACACGTTCTTTCTTATTGACAAATGTTCATGAAATATGGTGAATACACGTTCTTTCTCATTTACAAATATGAAATATGGTGAATACACGTTTTTTCTTATTGACAAATGTTCATGAAATATGGTGAATACACGTTCTTTCTTATTGACAAATGTTCATGAAATATGGTGAATACACGTTCTTTCTCATTTACAAATATGAAATATGGTGAATACACGTTCTTTCTTATTGACAAATGTTCATGAAATATGGTGAATACACGGTCTTTCTTATTGACAAATGCTCATGAAATATGGTGAATACACGTTCTTTCTCATTTACAAATATGAAATATGGTGAATACACGTTCTTTCTTATTGACAAATGTTCATGAAATATGGTGAATACACGTTCTTTCTTATTGACAAATGTTCATGAAATATGGTGAATACACGTTCTTTCTCATTTACAAATATGAAATATGGTGAATACACGTTCTTTCTTATTGACAAATGTTCATGAAATATGGTGAATACACGTTCTTTCTTATTGACAAATGTTCATGAAATATGGTGAATACACGTTCTTTCTTATTGACAAATGTTCATGAAATATGGTGAATACACGTTCTTTCTTATTGACAAATGTTCATGAAATATGGTGAATACACGTTCTTTCTCATTTACAAATATGAAATATGGTGAATACACGTTCTTTCTTATTGACAAATGTTCATGAAATATGGTGAATACACGTTCTTTCTCATTTACAAATATGAAATATGGTGAATACACGTTCTTTCTTATTGACAAATGTTCATGAAATATGGTGAATACACGTTCTTTCTTATTGACAAATGTTCATGAAATATGGTGAATACACGTTCTTTCTCATTTACAAATATGAAATATGGTGAATACACGTTTTTTCTTATTGACAAATGTTCATGAAATATGGTGAATACACGTTCTTTCTTATTGACAAATGTTCATGAAATATGGTGAATACACGTTCTTTCTCATTTACAAATATGAAATATGGTGAATACACGTTTTTTCTTATTGACAAATGTTCATGAAATATGGTGAATACACGTTCTTTCTTATTGACAAATGTTCATGAAATATGGTGAATACACGTTCTTTCTCATTTACAAATATGAAATATGGTGAATACACGTTCTTTCTTATTGACAAATGTTCATGAAATATGGTGAATACACGGTCTTTCTTATTGACAAATGCTCATGAAATATGGTGAATACACGTTTTTTCTCATTTACAAATATGAAATATGGTGAATACACGTTCTTTCTTATTGACAAATGTTCATGAAATATGGTGAATACACGTTCTTTCTTATTGACAAATGTTCATGAAATATGGTGAATACACGTTCTTTCTCATTTACAAATATGAAATATGGTGAATACACGTTCTTTCTTATTGACAAATGTTCATGAAATATGGTGAATACACGTTCTTTCTTATTGACAAATGTTCATGAAATATGGTGAATACACGTTCTTTCTTATTGACAAATGTTCATGAAATATGGTGAATACACGTTCTTTCTTATTGACAAATGTTCATGAAATATGGTGAATACACGTTCTTTCTCATTTACAAATATGAAATATGGTGAATACACGTTCTTTCTTATTGACAAATGTTCATGAAATATGGTGAATACACGTTCTTTCTCATTTACAAATATGAAATATGGTGAATACACGTTCTTTCTTATTGACAAATGTTCATGAAATATGGTGAATACACGTTCTTTCTTATTGACAAATGTTCATGAAATATGGTGAATACACGTTCTTTCTCATTTACAAATATGAAATATGGTGAATACACGTTTTTTCTTATTGACAAATGTTCATGAAATATGGTAAATACACGTTCTTTCTTATTGACAAATGTTCATGAAATATGGTGAATACACGTTCTTTCTCATATACAAATATGAAATATGGTGAATACACGTTTTTTCTTATTGACAAATGTTCATGAAATATGGTGAATACACGTTCTTTCTTATTGACAAATGTTCATGAAATATGGTGAATACACGTTCTTTCTCATTTACAAATATGAAATATGGTGAATACACGTTCTTTCTTATTGACAAATGTTCATGAAATATGGTGAATACACGGTCTTTCTTATTGACAAATGCTCATGAAATATGGTGAATACACGTTCTTTCTCATTTACAAATATGAAATATGGTGAATACACGTTCTTTCTTATTGACAAATGTTCATGAAATATGGTGAATACACGTTCTTTCTTATTGACAAATGTTCATGAAATATGGTGAATACACGTTCTTTCTTATTGACAAATGTTCATGAAATATGGTGAATACACGTTCTTTCTTATTGACAAATGTTCATGAAATATGGTGAATACACGTTCTTTCTCATTTACAAATATGAAATATGGTGAATACACGTTCTTTCTTATTGACAAATGCTCATGAAATATGGTGAATACACGTTCTTTCTTATTGACAAATGTTCATGAAATATGGTGAATACACGTTCTTTCTTATTGACAAATGTTCATGAAATATGGTGAATACACGTTCTTTCTCATTTACAAATATGAAATATGGTGAATACACGTTTTTTCTTATTGACAAATGCTCATGAAATATGGTGAATACACGTTCTTTCTTATTGACAAATGTTCATGAAATATGGTGAATACACGTTCTTTCTTATTGACAAATGTTCATGAAATATGGTGAATACACGTTCTTTCTTATTGACAAATGTTCATGAAATATGGTGAATACACGTTCTTTCTCATTTACAAATATGAAATATGGTGAATACACGTTCTTTCTTATTGACAAATGCTCATGAAATATGGTGAATACACGTTCTTTCTTATTGACAAATGTTCATGAAATATGGTGAATACACGTTCTTTCTTATTGACAAATGTTCATGAAATATGGTGAATACAGGTTCTTTCTTATTGACAAATGTTTATGAAATATGGTGAATACACGTTCTTTCTTATTGACAAATGTTCATGAAATATGGTGAATACACGTTCTTTCTTATTGACAAATGTTCATGAAATATGGTGAATACACGTTCTTTCTTATTGACAAATGTTCATGAAATATGGTGAATACACGTTCTTTCTCATTTACAAATATGAAATATGGTGAATACACGTTCTTTCTTATTGACAAATGTTCATGAAATATGGTGAATACACGTTCTTTCTTATTGACAAATGTTCATGAAATATGGTGAATACACGTTCTTTCTTATTGACAAATGTTCATGAAATATGGTGAATACACGTTCATTCTTATTGACAAATGTTCATGAAATATGGTGAATACACGTTCTTTCTCATTTACAAATATGAAATATGGTGAATACACGTTCTTTCTTATTGACAAATGCTCATGAAATATGGTGAATACACGTTCTTTCTTATAGACAAATGTTCATGAAATATGGTGAATACACGTTCTTTCTTATTGACAAATGTTCATGAAATATGGTGAATACACGTTCTTTCTTATTGACAAATGTTCATGAAATATGGTGAATACACGTTCTTTCTCATTTACAAATATGAAATATGGTGAATACACGTTCTTTCTTATTGACAAATGTTCATGAAATATGGTGAATACACGTTCTTTCTTATTGACAAATGTTCATGAAATATGGTGAATACACGTTCTTTCTTATTGACAAATGTTCATGAAATATGGTGAATACACGTTCTTTCTCATTTACAAATATGAAATATGGTGAATACACGTTCTTTCTTATTGACAAATGCTCATGAAATATGGTGAATACACGTTCTTTCTTATTGACAAATGTTCATGAAATATGGTGAATACACGTTCTTTCTTATTGACAAATGTTCATGAAATATGGTGAATACACGTTCTTTCTTATTGACAAATGTTCATGAAATATGGTGAATACACGTTCTTTCTTATTGACAAATGTTCATGAAATATGGTGAATACACGTTCTTTCTTATTGACAAATGTTCATGAAATATGGTGAATACACGTTCTTTCTTATTGACAAATGTTCATGAAATATGGTGAATACACGTTCTTTCTCATTTACAAATATGAAATATGGTGAATACACGTTCTTTCTTATTGACAAATGTTCATGAAATATGGTGAATACACGTTCTTTCTTATTGACAAATGTTCATGAAATATGGTGAATACACGTTCTTTCTTATTGACAAATGTTCATGAAATATGGTGAATACACGTTCTTTCTCATTTACAAATATGAAATATGGTGAATACACGTTCTTTCTTATTGACAAATGCTCATGAAATATGGTGAATACACGTTCTTTCTTATTGACAAATGTTCATGAAATATGGTGAATACACGTTCTTTCTTATTGACAAATGTTCATGAAATATGGTGAATACACGTTCTTTCTTATTGACAAATGTTCATGAAATATGGTGAATACACGTTCTTTCTTATTGACAAATGTTCATGAAATATGGTGAATACACGTTCTTTCTTATTGACAAATGCTCATGAAATATGGTGAATACACGTTCTTTCTTATTGACAAATGTTCATGAAATATGGGTGAATACACGTTCTTTCTTATTGACAAATGTTCATGAAATATGGTGAATACACGTTCTTTCTTATTGACAAATGTTCATGAAATATGGTGAATACACGTTCTTTCTCATTTACAAATATGAAATATGGTGAATACACGTTCTTTCTTATTGACAAATGCTCATGAAATATGGTGAATACACGTTCTTTCTTATTGACAAATGTTCATGAAATATGGTGAATACACGTTCTTTCTTATTGACAAATGCTCATGAAATATGGTGAATACACGTTCTTTCTTATTGACAAATGTTCATGAAATATGGTGAATACACGTTCTTTCTTATTGACAAATGTTCATGAAATATGGTGAATACACGTTCTTTCTTATTGACAAATGTTCATGAAATATGGTGAATACACGTTCTTTCTCATTTACAAATATGAAATATGGTGAATACACGTTCTTTCTTATTGACAAATGCTCATGAAATATGGTGAATACACGTTCTTTCTTATTGACAAATGTTCATGAAATATGGTGAATACACGTTCTTTCTTATTGACAAATGCTCATGAAATATGGTGAATACACGTTCTTTCTTATTGACAAATGTTCATGAAATATGGTGAATACACGTTCTTTCTTATTGACAAATGTTCATGAAATATGGTGAATACACGTTCTTTCTCATTTACAAATATGAAATATGGTGAATACACGTTCTTTCTTATTGACAAATGCTCATGAAATATGGTGAATACACGTTCTTTCTTATTGACAAATGTTCATGAAATATGGTGAATACACGTTCTTTCTTATTGACAAATGCTCATGAAATATGGTGAATACACGTTCTTTCTTATTGACAAATGTTCATGAAATATGGTGAATACACGTTCTTTCTTATTGACAAATGTTCATGAAATATGGTGAATACACGTTCTTTCTTATTGACAAATGTTCATGAAATATGGTGAATACACGTTCTTTCTCATTTACAAATATGAAATATGGTGAATACACGTTCTTTCTTATTGACAAATGTTCATGAAATATGGTGAATACACGTTCTTTCTTATTGACAAATGTTCATGAAATATGGTGAATACACGTTCTTTGTTATTGACAAATGTTCATGAAATATGGTGAATACACGTTCTTTCTCATTTACAAATATGAAATATGGTGAATACACGTTCTTTCTTATTGACAAATGCTCATGAAATATGGTGAATACACGTTCTTTCTTATTGACAAATGTTCATGAAATATGGTGAATACACGTTCTTTCTTATTGACAAATGTTCATGAAATATGGTGAATACACGTTCTTTCTCATTTACAAATATGAAATATGGTGAATACACGTTCTTTCTTATTGACAAATGTTCATGAAATATGGTGAATACACGTTCTTTCTTATTGACAAATGTTGATGATATATTGTTAATATATGTTCTTTCTTATTGACAAATATTCATGAAATATGGTGAATACACGTTCTTCTGATATCTTCAAATCGTTTGATATATCACACCTTCAATTTACAATTGTAAAAATGTAATTCTTTTTCAAATCAATGAAACGTATGTCACCTGTTGAAATGTATTTATTTATACTTATACTGTTTTAGTCGACGTGACGATAGAATTTAATTCTAAATCAGTTCGTTTTAAAATGAGTACAATGGGATTTTTTTTTACCTCAGCGACATCAGATTACTCACTAATCACGATCGGACGATTTCACTTTTAATCTGTGTGAGAGGTGATAACGTACGTACGAACATGAGATGCCTTAGTGTATTATTATATGTATGAAGAAATAAAAAAAATCTTACCTAAAATGTAATACAGCGTTTACAGAGAGCGAGAGAGAGAGAGAGAGAGAGAGAGATAGAGAGAGAGAGAGAGAGGGGGGGGGAGGGTTACTTAATAGTTTATAGAATTAGTAACACGGTTTCCCTCTCTATCTGAACCACGCTCTTTCTCAGTCATTCAACCAATACGATAGCTCAGTTGGAAGTGCGTTAGACTAATCATCTGAACGTTCTTGTTCCAATCTATGAGTTACTAAAACAAAGAAAAAGAACGAAAACTTGTTTTTCTTTGTTTTACTACAACAACATGACATAAATAACAAATACTTATAGTTTTTATAAGATTTTGGTTCAACTTTTACTTTAATAACCAAACGATATCGTACTACTTTAATCTAAATTTCAAACTCATATTTAACAACAAAAATGTAATAAGATTTTGGAATGACAAAAAACGGCATTAAAAAAGGAAACCAAAATGAAAGTAAAAACACCCTGGGCAACGCCGAGTAGATGCAGCTAGTAAGAAATAAAGAGAAAACATAGGTCATAAACACAAAATGGCCGCTGCTATCGTTTACCGATTGCGCCATGCCCGCGCCTTTTCTTGTGTCTCTTGGCGAATCTTAAGCCGAATCTTATGTTGTATTGTTTTAATAATTGCAGTTTATCAATTTACCTTTAATTAAACATTTCCTTCTCTTTTTAAAAAATTAAAATCGAACGTAGTTTTCAAGGCATTCACTGATTCGGATTAACTGTCAATGGCCATGGATAACAGAATAAAATAGTTTAAAAAGTATGACATTCTTCTTACCTCTACGCTTTTCTCTGTCTGCCTGTCTGTCTGTCTGTCTGTCTGTCTGTCTGTCTCTACAGATCCGTAATCACGTTACATATTTATCCCCGAACGAAAGTTCAATTTTCTTTTCGCACGAGAGAAACGAAGAAACAGTAAAAGGTAAATATACAGAATGAGTGTTTGCAAATGCGTACATTCTGATGTGAACTTATGTGAAGAAATGTTGTGGTAGCAAATGCGCACGCTTCGGTCCGAACAATTGTTGGCTTGTTCAGACTTAGGAGATAGGCTTTGCTTGCGTAGGTCTGTAATAGTGAAAATCGAAAAAGAGGCAAGAGCCCTAAGCGTTTCAGTTTTATAGGCTAGCTCATGTGACCCCTAAGGAAGAAGTGATTGGATTTTACATTTTACCAACCCACGCGAACCTTGAACTATTGATTTGAAGAATTTACAAGAAGCTAACTGGGATGAAATGACAAGGGAGCAACAGTTAGATGTTTAAAAATTTAACATAGATGTAACAGATGATGATGTTAATAAGTGTAGTGAATGACTCCCTGTTATATTATATTTAGAAGGTTATTGCTGTTATGCAGTTTTTAAGAAAACGAAATGCAATAGTTGCAAGAATTTAGTATCTGGAAGAGATGAGGTGGAAGAAATACCAGAAATAAACAGCTTTTTTCAAGGAATTAACAGAGGTTTTCTATTATATCCTAATGATGTGACGACAAATTTTGTTCTCTACAATTATGTAGTTACTGATAAACTGATAAAAAAATCCTTCTTTTCTTCATTCCGTACATCAAGCCATGTACATAACATTGAATGTTTTGGCAGATGCCAATCTTCTTTTTCATGAGGGTCACAGTATTGAAAAAAAATCGAAAGAATGCTAATCTGGAGCTCTTCAAATTCTCTACTAAATAATGTTTGTGCTATGCAAAATGAAATTATCACTAAGAAAAAGTTAAACAGAAAAAAGAAAATTTGAAATATTCAATTAAATTATCCAACAGATTTTTCTATAAGTTTGATTCAAAAAAGTAACTTTTTTGATTGTTTGTATTTAAATAATTTGTTTGCATTTAATTTGTTTTATTTTTTTGTTTTCATTTTTAAACTAACTTATCGTTTGTTTTTATTTATTGTTTGTCTACATTTAAAAAATTATTCATCGTTTGTTTTTAATTTGTTTTTTTATTTAATTGCTTGTTCCCTGAATTCATAATTCATTTTTTCGGTATTTTATCGTATTCTGCTTAAAAAGAAAATATTTAAGAAAATATTGTTGCTTAGAACGTATGTTTAAACAATAAACGATTGATTCTGAATTCTTATTTTCTTTAAATTTATATTGAATAAAGATCAGTTTCAGTATAATTTCGTTCTTTTTTTTAATGCAATTTTTAAAGTTTTCCAATGCTTTGTTTTAAATATTTACAATATCGTTTGATCATTAAAATATTAATCGAACAAAATTGGTATAAACTAAAACAAATTTTCTTAAGATAATGTTGTTTTAATCTCTATTCATAAAATTATTGGATTGACAGTTTAATCGACAAGATTTGTTAATCGACAATTTAAATACTTCCAAATTCATTTAAAATTTCGAACACTAGTGACGAAATAATTGATTGTTTTTATTTAATATTAAAATGGCTGACTTGTTTACGAAGAAACCGAAATGCATTATGATGGATTATGAGTTTTTTTGTAATATATGAGAACTATATTTAAAAAGATTTTTTATTGTTAACATCCACGATGATTTATTTTCATTAAAAAATAAAAATTCATGCCTCTTTTTAGTACCCTATGATATAAATTTAGTAAAGGTGTTTTGTTTACACGAAATAATAAATTTGCACTCAGCTTCCTAATAAAGAAATAGGGTTATTATATTCCGTCATCGTTAATTAATAAATATGAGGAATTTCATTGAAATTGGTTTATTTCCTGAATTTTGATGGATTTCTAAGTGAAGTAAGGGGTAAAAATGTTTGGATATTTTGGAGATTCAGATCTCGTTTGCCACTTTATAGCATGACGTCATTTTCCAGTTAATTACGGTGGCCCCGATCAGACGCTGTCGACCAACTCTCGTTATGACGTTCATCACGAGATCTCGTCTTCCCCGTCTCTCATTGTTATTAATGAGAATGACGATTTCACTCAAAATTTCGCCCTCTCTCTTTGTTTCTTTATCTTATCAAGCATTTGTACTCGCAGAAGCCATAAAAATCCATAATCGTTTTTCCATCACTCCTGCACTTTAACCCAGTCTAATGATACACGACCATCTGTAACAATAATACATTTGTATATTCGCAATATCATATCTTAGTCTTTTGCTCTCGTTCCTTTACGTCTTCTTCTTCTTCTTCTTCTTCTTCTTCTTCTTCTTCTTCTTCTTCTTCTTCTTCTTCTTCTTTGTTTATTTAACCCATTTACGTCATATATTTAAAATCCATATTTGATATCCTACGCCCATTGTCGATGCAGGTTTAGAAGGAGAAATATTAGAAGTCATTTGCGCCACCCGTCGCTATAAAAGTCTGACTTTCATAAAGAAATACTCAAGTATTGTATTATTTCCTTCATTCGCCGGACTACTATTCTCATCTTGTTCCATTCACAACGTTTCGGACGATGTAACCTCCGACCTTCTTCAGGTGCATCTTTTCGAACTTGGGAATCTTTATGCCGAACTCGGGGACCTGTTCAAAATTTCAAACTAACCTTTAATTTAATCCACGGGGGTAGATTGTTCTCATCCCGTCAGCCATTACCGGGAAGAAGTATTACTTTTATGTGATTCTGTAGAAATGACTGGCTCTTCATCCTCTAAAAGACCGTCACTTAGAACTGATTGTTAACCGACACCCTTACCTGTTACGCTTTGTGGTCACATTAACGATTCTTGTATGAATGTTGTCCTCTGTCCGGTTATGGGTGACGGAATGAGAAAAATCTACCCCGTGGATTTAATAAATTCCATACAGATTCCCGAGTTCGGTATAAAGATGTCCAAGGTCGATTATTAGGTTCCCAGTTTCTAAAGAAAGGTCGGAGGTTACATCGGTCGAAACACTGTGAATATAACAACCAAGATAGTAGTCCGAATAATCCAAATGATACAAATTATTCATCTAAAAAATCCTGAAACATAATTGCAAGAGTATTATTAAACTGGGTTAATGTTCAGGAGAGATGGACAACAATTATGGGCTATTTACCACCAGTAAGAATAAAAGTCTGGTTCTCATAAATAAATGATTGTGGGAGGATCATCAGACTGGGATTGTGTCTAAGACAAGATTGCATGACATAACAAGTTGTCTTTTGTTTCGAATTTATTTTAGATAAGATAAGATAAGATATTATTTGTATTATTCGGACTACTGCTTTCATCTATGATGTTATTCTCACATCGTTTCGGCCGATGTAACTTCCAACCTTCTTGGGGTGCGTCTTGTCGAACTCGAGAATCTTTCTGTAAGGAATAGTCGGCACTTCTGTAGTATATATGAAGCAGCTGCCGATTAAGAAATCGAAATTGAAGAGTTCCGTTTTTTTTTCTCCAAGTACCATTCATTCAGAATTCACCGGAAGTTGAATTTAGTATTTAGAAAATGGAGTTAAATGAGATTAATCTTCGAGACATTGGTAATTTAATGAACCAGTCGCAAAAAACAATAGATTTTTTACAGGCACACCGCCTGATTTCTTAATGTTAGGGTTAGGGTTAGGGGTTAGGGTTAGGGTTTTTTTATTTAAATTTTTTTTACTTCATATAATAAAAAAAAAGAAATTGTTAATTGTTACCCCAAAACAAATCAGTCTTGCATTTTTTTTTTATGTTGTAAAAAAAATCACTTCCGGTTGAATTACCTCCCTTTATTTTCAGTAGAAGGACAGAAAATCTGCTGCTTCATATATACTACAGAAGTGCCGAATAGTCCATATGGATTTGTGGCGCAACGAATAAAATTCATAATCAGTTCTTCTGGTGATTGAAGAAGCTTAGATTCTCAACACAGGCGATTCTAAGAATACAATTACGAATTGCTAAAACTTCTACCCAGTCATGGCTGACGGACAGAGAATAATCTACTCCTGTGGATTAATTAAAGGTCTGTTTGAATTTCCGTACAGATTCCCGAGTTCGACATAAAGATTCCCGAGTTCGACAAAACGCACATGAAGAAGGTCGGAGGTTACGTCGGTCGAAACGTTGTGCGAATAACATCTAAGATGAGAACAATAGTCCAAATAATACGAGTTAACTTTTCTTGTTTTATTCAACTTAGCAAAAAAACAAAAAACAAAAACAAACAAACAAACAAAAAAACTGGCGCTGTCCGGGAACAATAATTTCAAAATCTGAAAATGTGCAACAAATTAAATTGCGTATTTCTTATTTTCTTCAAACGTTTATCTATTATTACACGAATTAATCAACGTTTGTTTCCCCAAGGCTTTTTCTATCTATTTTAATCACACAAAATGCACACTAAATATTTTTTTTGTTGTCGATTGAGTTTTGTTTGAAAAACCTTCCACTATAATTAGCCGCAATTTGCAATTAACTCTCCCATCTCTTAGTAAGTTTCTATCGACCACTTTCACACTCTCTCGCCGTATCATCCATTATAAACAAACGAGAATATCCACACAAGTAGTGATATTATTTCACCCGTATTGGAGAGAGGGAGAGAGAGAGAGAGAGAGAGAGAGAGAGAGAGAGAGAGAGTCTAACTTTTCATTGTCTTTTTATTATTTTTTTTAAAATTAGCTTTGCGAACTCACTTTTTTCTGATTCAAACAATCTAACTGAAACTTAATGGGTGGCCTAACGGGTCACATTTTTTCTAGTTTTTTTTATATAGATAATTATTTAGGAACTTTAATGTTTTGTCTCTTTTCTAGTTTAGAAATAATTATTTGGCCCCCCCCCCCGGGGTCAATTATCACACGTGCACCTGTTTAATGTCAATTCCTTTTCGAAAATTCATTTTTGATGTTTCGATGTTATAATTTTTTTTAACCCCGGCAGAAGAGAAAAAAAATGCTATACTATTTTTATAATATGGAGAAAATCCAGCTCCCCTAAAAGATCGGTGAAGTGTTTTTTTTTTTTAAATGGAGTTAACTGCCTTTGTGTTTGCAGAACGTTGCTAAGGTAAAACGAAAGAAAACGTAGTAAAAAATAAACACAGAATATAGATTAATGATGTATGTATTAACATTATAATACAAGAAATATCTTGCAAACTTAATTAAAAGACCAACTTATCTGATACCGTGAAAGAGAGTCCTTTTAGGGACTGTATGGGACGGCTTTATTCCACCAAAATTAAGTGTTCGTCACAGAGAATTGTCTTGCCCAATCAAATAGGGCTATTTTAGTGATAAAGGAGGTAATTAATCAAGAAAATCGACAAGTGAAGATAATCTATTAACACAATAAACAATGAACGGTGATTTATTTGGCTCCTGCTTTTATATTGAGGACAAACATAACCTTACGAATGAGGAGGCTTCAGGCGACAGGCAAAACACCAATATTTGGAAGGGTGGCCAGAACACATATCCTATTTCAATTCTAGTCTAAATGCGGGAAAAATGTAATTTATTGCTTTTTATTTGCCTCTCAAGAAGGCAAAGTTAAACACAAGGTCTGTTTTGAATGTGGAGAATCAAGCTCCTCAAAAAGGGTTCGATTTAGAAAGTGAATCTGGCTGTATCCGGATTTCTTTTCTCATGATGTCGTTTATTATTGCATGCTCTTGAGATACCCCCAGAGATAATAACAAAAAGTCTGGGGGATAGGGGTTAAGGTTCCGGTGAGTGTGAAGCCCATTCAGGATTACACCTTCTATTGATGAGATGATCATCAAAGTGGTTTTACACTCATCGGACTCTACCCCCCACATTTTTATCTGTGTGTGTGTGGGGGGGGGGGTGAGATATTGTCGATCTAACACAATCCCCACATTCCTGAACTGAAAATACCACCACAGCCGAATCATATCATTGTCAATAGAATAGATAAACTTGCTAAAATGTGGTTTGCTTGCAGAAAAGAATTCCATGGTTGACATGTTTGGTGGGGCGGGGTGGGGGTGGGGGGGTAGGTGCTGGAGTATGTCACCCGACAGCTCAGAAATCGGAGTTGGGCTGTTACATGGGTCAAATTTGAAATGTGACGTGAATCGGAATGTGTGGGCGAAAAGCTGAACCGGAAGCGACATCTACCACGTGATTGATATGGCCTGCTGGGAGTTTTTTGAACGGACATTTTCAGCAAGTTAGTTAAGCGGGAAGTTTTGTTATGAAGCGAAGGAGACGGACGTGAAATATATGATGTTTTAAAAGCCGCAAATAATTAAGCCCCCCTCCACTTTCTCTCGTTCTCTCTTCGAAGCATGTATTCTGAAATAATAAAGAATTATGTATAGTTTAGGTCTTCCTGTTTAATCATTGGCGAAAACCAACCACCCGACTACGGACATCCCTATAAAGAATTTCCACCGGGTAGTGTCCAGAACATCAACCCAGAATGACCAATCCCCTAAAAGGATTGTCCCCCACTTAGTAGACGCCTGCTTTGCAGATATTATGAGAGGATTAAAATAATGAATGGAAGATGACCATGTTGTAGCCCTCAGGAAAGCAATCTTGTGACAACGTGTTTCACAGATGAAAAGCTATTGGAAAGAAACTGTTCATGGAAGTTTTGTTTGATGTTCGGCACATTTGATTAGTACTTGAGGCACACGAAGGAAGAAAGGGACGTTTGTCAAAGTTGCAGTTGAAGCGAAAGTTTTACACGGAGGAAATATTCGAACTCTTTCCATGGAAATAACGAGAGAGTAGAGAAAGACTAGCAGCGTCTCTTCTGTGATAACGCGGCTGTCGAGAACAAAAGAGATCGAGCCCCTACTAGATTGCGAAGTCGATTTTGTACTGTCAAGACAAGAAAGTATGCTCTGAGCGGTACCAACAGTACTATCTTAGGACGTATCTCATTCTCATATAGGTTTCATCAGGAATCAGGAACTTTATGTAATGGTAGAATGGCCCAGCCATTTTTTCCAGCAACCTTAACAACAGATTGGATAAAAGTCTTCCATTTTAGATCTGGAGTGGAAATCAGTCCTTATCAAAACAAGGGGGTTCATCAAGGAACCGTTCATTTCACTCAGAGTTCTTGCTGTGAACGTTTTACAAATAAGATATATGTATACTATATAGTTGATGCTTGACAACGTACGTAAAATAAGTAATTGTTGATAAAACGGCGGAAGGTGGCATGGAGGAACCCTCAATGCTGTTCCTCCTGATCGGATGGATCGGAGGCTGTACGCGCCGCGCTTGCTTGGTATCGCGTAATCCGTCCATGTCGCAAAAAGTAGGGCACGCGTCTTTTCCCCGACGCTTCATCTACTCAGTGGCGGTGGCAGCGCTCTGATCCGCAGTGACTCACGGGCAACTGTGTGATGACAAGAAACATCGTCTGAAATTCTGTAACGTAAAACTACTTTCGTTTCACTTCCACTGAGTTTCATAACAAGGCAAGTCGATAGGTTGAGCGGGCAGAGAGCGGCTGCCAGTTGGTGTCATATATCAATAGCCATTGCAGACACGTGTGAACACAGCATCGTTATCAGATGACAAGTATATTTACCAGAAAAGTAATGTTTCTCACCTGAGCAAGAACTTCAGTATCCCCCCTCTCTCTCTGTCTCTCTCTTTCCCCCTCTCTCACTCTCTCTCTCTCTCTCTCTCTCTCTCTCTCTCTCTCTCTCTCTATATATATATATATATATATATATATATATAAATATATATATATATATAAGTTAGCAAAACATTTATATGGAACAAAACGTAGATTTAGTATAAGGAACGTTTATGTTTTTGTCTTTTAAGGGAAGTGGGGTCTGATCAACTCTGCTGGGAAGCCATGAAATTAAATACTGTCTTGTTTTAAATTCCCGAAACAGTTTTTCATGGTAAACAACTGATGATCCCTTAAAATAGTGTTAGAAACTAACTAATATAATAACTGTAAAAAATAAATTGACTTACATGAGTGATTTTCCACTGGAAGACTTGAGACTATAAGTTTGTTTTTTTAAAAATTTTTTTAGTTTTTTTTATATAGTTTTAATGGTTGAGAAACTTCCGAGACTATATATATATATATATTTATATATATATATATATATATATATATATATATATATATATATATTTATATATATATATATATATATATATATATATATATATATATATATATATATATATAAAGTTTAATAACAAGCAGTACTACTAGCTTAATTGCGAGGTCCAACACAGTTTGTTGTTGTAGATCCCTATTCGCTGCTCGTTGTAAATACCCGCCGACTTGGCATTTACAAAGTTAAATTCCTCCTTAATTCCAAGCTAATTTGTGGTGGCCAACAGGAAACGCTCTTGACTGCGAATCAGTGGAAATTAACTTCCTGTACTGAAGATTGCGTACGCATGAAACATCGATGTCTGTAGGTAATAAATAATTAATATTCATATATATATATATATATATATATATATATATATATATATATCTATCCTAGAAAATAATGTGATCCGTTGGGTCACCTATTGAGCTCGGGTTGGATTGTGATTCGTACATATTTATTTTTTCTCAAACAGGTCATCATCATCTCACTGATAATAACCGGTAGTGTTCCCATGAGTCTGAGTGACAACAAGTCTCCCCAGATTTCCAGTATTCTCCACCTCTTTTCGATAGCCACCGCAAATAACCTTGCAGTATTGCAACAGTCGTTTACCATTGATTTCTCGCTGGTAAGGACCATTGGTCTTCTCTGGGATTTGGGTGGCAATAAGCCTCCCCAAGGTCCCAGCACTCTCTGCACGTCAAGTGGAGGTCTGGTTTGTGCTGTCCATCCTAGGTCTTCTTATCCTCCTTGACCCTATGCAAATATTTTGTTTGGTGTCAGCCTAGGCTGGTACCATTTTTTTGGGGGGAGCTTATGGTGTTTCTTGTTATTTCTGTTCATTGGTTTATTTTTGTGTCGTGTCAGCTGAGACCGATGTAATTTATTGGGAGGGGGGGCTCATTAAGTGATGTTTCTGTTCCTTTGTGATGTTGTGTTCTTTCTATGGTTTTGTTTTCTTCCTGTTGTAGATAACATGTGACCCTTCGTAGCTTATGCGGGTTGGTTTCCGCATTCGAGGATTGTTCTTAAGATTGCAGCTGTTTTGATCATTGCCGTCCTTTGTATAGTTTCAACGATCCCTTTGATTCCAATTTCTCCCAGTCTTTTTCCAGTTTTTTGGGGGATTGCTCCTAGTGCTATTATTATTATTATTATTATTATTATTATTATTATTATTATTATTATTATTATTATTATTATTATTATTATTATTAACCACGGCTTTCATGAATCGGTTGATGTTAATTTTTATCCCCCCCTCTCCAATCAAATCTTCAGACATCACTTTTCTTAGATGTATATAAATGATTCCAGTTTTCTTTCAAGTATTTTACATTTTTGTGCGATGGAACGGAAATGCCATCTATCAAGCTTCGAAACATTTGATAATTGTGTACGTGTAAAATCTCTGGCAGCAACAGCAGCAGCAGTAGCAGCAGCAGCAACAACAACAACGTGTCCGCATTATGAGGATCGCCTAATCATTACAGACACCCCAGCTGTGTTTGCGGGTGACCAAGTGCTTTGACCCACTGATTCACTGACCGGTACGTGCCGCCATTGTAAACTCAGTGACCTTTTGAGTGGGTAATCTGAACTGATAGAAAATACATTTTGAACATTTAAATCTGATCGATGTATCGAATTGCTGAAGGATGTGGTTACGTGTGTCGATTACGTGACCGAGCAGACTCGGGCTCAGTATTGAGTACAATTCGACAGATGAACGACATTAATATGATTAGCAGCAAATCGAGCCGGCGTTGCCCGGATTCTTTACACTTTTTTCTCGCTTTTTTTGAACTAGATCTTTTTTGCCAAATTATTCTCATTTTTGTGTCTTTTGTAGAAAATGCCTGCCACTAATCGAAAAAGAAGTTTTGCGAACAAAAAAGTCCCATTAATCATGCGCAGTATGCGCACTCGCCTATGACCTACTTTTTGAATCCTGCCTAGAGATGCGTCGGTTTAGGGCTATGGTTAAGGTAAGATTAAGGTTAAGTTCGGGTTAGGATTAGGGTAAAGGATAGGCTAAGGTAAGAGTTAGGTCTGAATTAGGCTGTAAAAAATGCAGAATAAGCGCTTCTGTGGAGCGCATTGTGGAATGATAGACATCTATCTGTGTAAGTTAATGCAAAAGCAGAATATAATGGACAACGAACTGAGTAAGTAATCAAACGCTTATTTATTTATATTATACAACCCACATTTTGTCTGTTTGTAACAGGGACACGCTGCTGATCTTACCACTACATTAGTAGTTTGACTTTCTTCTTTATTTGCGTCATTTATTTATAGGCGTTAGTTATTAATAATTCTCGACCTAGCCTGTGTAGACAAAAGATTTTGAAACATCAGTTGGAGATCTTTAATAATTCAAATCCATCATAACGTTGAGAGATATATCGTTTTTTTCTCTCTCAATCGTTTTCTCCAACTAAAACAATTTCCCTCTCATATCTCATTCGATTTTCTTAGTTTTTAATTTATAATTCTGACGTTTCCTCTAAGAGGGTCAGACGATAAGGCCTTAAGGAAAATTTTAACAATTTTCTTTTTTTCCACCTGCCCGTTACATTAATTAAAATTATGTTTCCTCTGATAAATTCTCGAAACAGTTTTTCATGGTAAACAACTGATGATCCCTTAAATAATGTTAGAAGCAAACTAATATAATAACTATATATATATATATATATATATATATATATATATACATAAAGTTAATCCAACAAAAGATATAAAAGGCAACTAATATCTTTTAATTAGTGAAACATCCAGATAAAAACTGAAGCTCAATATACTAGATAGAGCATTAATAGCATAATATAAAATGAAGTAATAAAATAAGGTGCGAATCAAATTTTATTAGAATTCAAAGTTCAGGCAAAGTACCTTAAAGTCCTTAACTCATGAGTTTTCAAAGAAACTTCTTCTCCTTAGAGGACAATTACCGCAATGACATTACTGCAGATAATAAAATTAAACTTTGAAAATATATAAAAATATATAGAAAAATACATAAAAGTATATAAAACATCAAATATATCAGCCAAAAACATACTTTTTAGTTAAAGCTATACAGTTCATCCAAGTCATACAATTTAAAACATATTTAGGAAAGACACCCAAGATGTTGATTGCAAAGTGATCCATGTGAGAAATGATATTCCAAAAGCCGAAAAAGCTATCCAATCGGGAAAACCGTTTGCAATCGATGCAGTAAATGACAGTGAAAAATGTATTTAAGGTGTATGCAAATTAATAAAACTATAAAGAAACCAAAACATATGAGATGTTCAGAAAACTCACTTGGTAATGAACAATTATAATGTTCGGTTTTGGAATACCATTCACCACTGGATGATTTTATATTATGCTATATATATATATATATATATATATATATATATATATATATATATATATATATATATATATATATATATATATCAGAGGTATATATATTTTGGTACTGAAAAATTAGTACAACATTCGTCTGTACCAAAATAAATAAATATTACGCTCTTAATTTTTTTATTTTTAACTTTAATTCTTAATTAATCGAGCACTCTGCTGGGATTTTTCCTGCTATATTACAAAGAAGTTTTATATATATATATATATATATATATATATATATATATATATATATATATATATATATATATATATATATATATATATATATATATATCTTGCCGCTTGTACCTTCCTGCCTTTGTTTATTTTTTGTTACGCTCTTAGTAATTCATGGAGATAGGTTTCTTATTTTAATAGAAATCTAATTATTACTAATTATTACTAATAGTCAATTCTGCAGATGAAGAAAGCAAGTGTGAAATTTCCATGGGTCCCGCTCGTTAAAAACTTTCCACTTCCGGTCGGTTCAAAAGAAAATTGAGCCTAGCTTCTGTCGGAATGACCAGGCTGTTTATTTACTCCTCGCGGAGTTAGGCACAAGGCCAGTTTTATCTTACTCCCACAAGTAAGATGTGACCCAAGATCGGGTCGAGCAAGTGGGGTTAAAAGCCAGCACTCGAGAGGTGAGCACTCTGGCCATTTAAAAATTGCCTGGGCAGCCCCGTTGGCATTCCCCGGTAGGGGCGCCTCAGACAGTAAGCAATAAACTTACTCCTCCCCAAAGAGGGGAGGCGAAGCCTGGGAGGGTGGACCTCCTAGAACTGCACAGGACAGGCGTGCAGTATCCATCGGAACAGATACTACACTTTGATCCCAGCCAAAAGGCCAAGAGGCCGATTCGGAATGACCAGGCTTGCGATCCAAATTTAAACAGTGTTTAAATATAATCTTTGTAGCGAGACTAGCGGAGAGAATTAGGTTTGTAGGTCAAGGTGATTGAATACATCTCTCACTATTTAACCCCGCAACCCTTCCACTATGACCCCCCCCCCCAACTCTGACCATCTCATTTCATTTCTTCACTGCCGTATTTAAAAACTAAATATAGCTTTAAAATATTAAAAAACACTCAACTCGTTTCGATTTCGTCTTTCATTTTTTCTTTGAGTTATTCATTTTTTTTCTCGTTTTTTTAGTCAGTTTTCGTCACCCTCTCTCTCTCTCCTGCTCACTCATTCTGTTATCATTTTTTATTTCAAATACAATTATATCACAGGTATCGATTGACGATCGAACTAATCTATAGTGTAATCTCTAGATATAACACTCAATGTCTGCGTGTATGTGTGTATGCATGTGTGTGTGGTTAAGCTACATGGGTTGAGTCCAATTCATTATCGATAGAAAATATCGTATACCGATGGCAAAAATAACACAAATTTTATTTTATATTTTTCATTTATTTAAAAAACATATTTCACCAGATATTTTTGTATTTTTTTCATTTATTATAATAAAGTTTTTCACAAGATTTTTTTGTATTTATTTTTTTTCATTTATTAGAAAAAAATATTTCACCAGATCTTTTTGTATTTTTTTCATTTATAATAAAAAAGTATTTGACAATATTTTTTGTAATTGATTTTTTTCATTTATTATAATAAAGTATTTCACAAGATTTTTTTTGTATTTATTTTTTTTCATTTATTATAAAAAAAAGTATTTCAGAAGATTTATTTGTATTTTTAAAAAATTTATTATACAATAGTATTTCACAATATTTTTTGTCTTTTATTTCTTTCATTTATTAGAAAATATTTCTCGCAAGATTCTTTTTGCATTTTATTTTTTCATTTATTATAACGTATTTCACAAGATTTTTATTTTATATTATTTCTTTCATTTATTATAAAAACGTATTTTACAAGATTTTTTTGTATTTTATTTCTTTCATTTATTATAAAAAAGTATTTCACAAGATTGTTTGTTTTTTATTTCTTTCATTTATTATAAAAAAGTATTTCACAATATTTTTTGTATTTTATTTCTTTCATTTATTAAAAAAAAACGTATCCACAAGATTATTTTTGTATTTTATTCCTTCATTTATTATAAAAAATATTTCACAAGATTTGTTGTATTTTATTTGTTTCTATTATTATAAAAAAGTATTTCACAAGATTTTTTGTATTTTATTTTTTTCATTTATTATAAAAAAGGATCTCTGAAAGATTTTTTTGCATTTTATTTTTCTCAATTCTCAATTTATTATAAAATATTATTTCGCAATAGATTTTGCATTTTATTTTTTTTTCATTTATTTAAAACAAAATTTCACAAGATTTATTTGTATTTTATTTCTTTCGCTTATCAGAAAAAAAGTATTTCACAAGATTATTTTGCATTTTATTTTCTTCATTTATTATAAAAAAATTATTTCTACAAGATTTCTTTGCATTTTATGTTTTTTCAATTCTTATAAAAAAAGTATTTTACAAGACTTTTTGTATTTTATTTCTTTCATTAATTATAAAAAAGTATTTCACGAGATTGTTTTGTATTGTTTTTCATTTATTATAAAAAAAGTATTTCACAAGATTATCTTGTATTTAATTTTTTTCATTTAATGTAAAAGTATTTCTACAAGATTTTTTGTATTTTATTTTTTTAAATTATAATAAAAAAGTATTTTTACAAGATTCTTTTGCATTATATATTTAGTATCAGAAAGTATTTCACAACTTTTTTGTATTTTATTTAATTGATTCATTATAAAAAAGTATTTCAGAAGATTTTCTTTTTAATTTTATTTATTATCAAAAGTATTTGATAAGATGTTTTGTATTTAATTTTTTCATCTATTATAAAAAAATATTTCACGCGATTTTTTTGTATTTTATTTTTTCATTTATCATAAAAAAGGATTTCACAAGATTTTATTGTATTTCATTTCTTTCATTTATTATGAGAAAGTATTTCATATTATTTTTGTATTTCATTTCCTTCATTCATTATAACAAAGGATTTTCAATGATTTTTTTGTATTTTATTTTTTCATTTATTATAAAAAATATTTGACAATATTTTTTTAATGTTTGTTATTTACATGATTTTTTTACATTTTATTTTTTACATTCTTATAAATAAGTATTTCACAAGATTTGTTTGTATTTGTTTTTCATTTATTATAAAAAAATTCACAAGATTTTTTCGTATTTTATTTTTCATTTATTTGAAAAAAGTATTTCACAAGATTCTCTTGTATTTCATTTCTTTTATTATCATAAAAATGTACTTCAGAATATTTTTTTGCATTTTATTTTTCAGTTCTTATAAAAAAGTATTTTACAAGATTTTTTTGTATTTTATTTTTTTTTTAATTTATTATAAAAAAGTATGTTGCAAGATTTTTTTGTATTTTATATTTTCTATTATTATCAAAAAGTATTTCACAAGATGTTTTGTATTTTATTTTTTTCATTTATTATAAATATATTTCAGAAGATTTTTACATTTTTTTATTTTCATTTATTGTAGAATTCATTGTAGAAAAATCTTTCTACAAGATTTTTTTACATTTTATTTTTTTCAATTCTTATAAAAAAGTATTTCACAATTTTTTTGGTATTTTTTTCATTTATTGTAAAAAAGTGTTTCACAAAAATTTTTTGCATTTGATTTTTTTCAATTATTTAAAAAAAAGATTTTACAAGAGTTTTTGTATTTTATTTCTTTCATTTATTATATGAAAGTATTTCACCAGATTGTTTTGTATTTAATTTCCTTTTTGATCATAAAAAAGTATTACACAAGATTTCTTTGTATTTTATTTCTTTCAATTATTATAAAAAGTATTTCACAATATTTTTTTGAATTTAATTTTTTTATCATAAAAAAGTATTTCACAAGATTTTTTGTGTTTTATTTTTTTTCTATTATAAAAAAGTATTTCACAAGAATTTTTGTATTTTATTTTTTTCTGTTATTATAAAAAGTATTTTACAAGATTTTTTGTATTTTATTTCTTTTTTTATAATAAAAAAGTAATTCACAAGATTTTTTGTATTTTATTCTTTTCATTTATTTTTTAAAGTATTTCACAAGATTCTTTTGTATTGTATTCCTTTCATTAATTATAAAAAAAGTATTTCACAAGATTTTTTTGTATTGTATTTCTTACATTTATTATAAAAAACTATTCCACAAGATTTGTTTGTATCTTATTTATTTAATTTATTTTTAAAAAGTATTTCATAAGATTTTTTTGTATTTTATTTTTTCATTTATTATAAAAAAGTATTTCACAAGATTCTTTTGTATTGTATTTCTTTCATTAATTATAAAAAGTATTTCACAAGATTTTTTTTTTATTGTATTTCTCTCATTTATTATAAAAAATTATTCCACAGGATTTCTTTGTATTTTATTTATTTAATTTATTTAAAAAAAAGTATTTCACAAGATTTTTTGTATTTCATTTATTTATTTATCATAAAAAAGTATTTCAGAAGATGTTTTGTATATTTATTTCATTCATTTATTATAAAAACGTATTTCACAATATTTTTTGTATTGTATTTCTTTTCCTCATATTTGATATCCTTCAGCTTTTTATTCTAGACTTTTGATTTTTCAGCACATCTTTAAACTTTGAAAAATGTCTTCTTTGCTTCGACATTCAACTTATCTTTCATAGTTTTTAGCTTTTCTGCGATTGCAGTTGAAACTTTAGCGATTCCAGCTCTGGAACCATGTATTCCCTCTTCCCTATTAACCTTCAATGTGTTATCCAAACAATTTGACTTTGTTTCTTTCGGTTTAGCTTTAGCTATTTTTAGCGTTAATTTTGTGTCCATATGTGCTTTAATTTCAATGGTTAAAACAAATCCATTCTTTGGGTTTTCTGACTCGGTCATCCGATATTTTATTTTCTGGCCAATAGTGTCGGTTGGTAATTCTCTATAGGTTGAACCGCTGAACAGTTTAACCTTTTTCGTAGTTCTATTTAAAGTAATGTCGGTAATAATTTCACCCTCAAATTGTATTTTTTCACCAGTCACCGTTCTGGCTATTTGGTCGTTTTTTCCAACCTTCTCCATGTGTACATGTTGATAATCGACACGTCTGAACCACAATCCAATTGTAATTTTACATTTTTATTCAGGAATTTAACCTGTGTATATTTTCTCATAATTCTGCCGCTTTGTTAGTTCGTTTTTGTGGATTAAACCCGAGTTTTATTTCTATCTATTCGATGTTATTACAAGTTAGACAGGTTCTAAAACGATATGGGCAATGTGTTACTCAATAAATGGATCTACAACGGAAAAAGGGTCCCGGCGGTAATTTATCCTGTTTTTTTTACTGGGCTGGCTTGATTTTGGCGTGAAAATAATCTCGCTTTTTGTTTCGAATTGTTTTTGAATGAGAGTTTAAATGTGTTTTCTGACGTATCTTTCTTATGTGCGCAATATCCGACTCTTCGATGTCTTTCGAATCTTTTTAAACACTTATAAATCTCCGGCAGTCTTCGGCTAATTTCTGTAATGTTAAATTTGGTTCATTGTCTCACTTGTTGAGAACCCTCCGTCTTATTTCTGCGTCTTTTCCGATACGAATTTTTGCACGAAAATTAAATATTTAAAGTCATCCGCGCTAAGTTCAGCTAATTTGAAATCGTCACAATGACTGACGCGAACGTCGCGTAATCTTCGCCATCTTTTTTGACTAAATTCAAACACTTCCACCGTTTGTGAAACAAAGAAGTCTTAGGGCTGAACAATTCTGTTAAAAGATTAACAGCTTCAGAAAAAGTCAAGTCGCTCTTTTTTCGTGGTAAAATAAAGTCCATGAATGTAGTATGTTCGGTGGTGTCTAATTTTCGGAGCAATAGGCGAACCTTTTTAGAGTCTATCCCATTTTCCCAATGAATTTTTTAATAGATCCTTATAACTTCTTAAGTATGAAGCAAAGGTCGTCTGGATAATAAGTAAAATTGTCAATTCCACTCCAAACGGCATTCTGCGAAAAACATTATCGTTTTCGTTACTTTGACCTCTAACCGATATTGTTGAATTAATACTTCAATATTTTCGTTCGTTTCTCTTTTTTGTTCTAGAAGTTTTTCGTCGGTTTCTTGTTTTTGCTCTAATAGTTTTTCGTCGGTTTCTTTTTTGTTTTAGTAGAAGTTTTTGAAATATTTTTTCAGTTTTCTGTTGCTGTTGTTGCTGTATTTGTACAACTTATTTTTTGTTCTAGATGTTTTTCTTCAGTTCTCTGTTGCTGTTACATGTAGTACTTCACGATCTCTTCAATATTTGCTTTACAATCTTCCATGTTTAAAATGTGTGTTTATCAAATATGGCTTTTTAGAATTTCTTTTGTATTACGGTGCTAACGTAACGTTGTTGTAAAAAAAGAAAACCCTTCTTTTTCTTATCGACAAAAAATCACTTTTTTTCTTTTAGTAACTTTCACATTTACGGTCAGTAGTTAAGTAAACAAACAAGTAAGGTTTCAAGTCGGTACTTTTTCTCTTTTGGAGAGAAAAGGAAAATATGTATTCCCTTCTTATTAATAACTGACCTTTTTTTCTTAGAGAGAAACTAATATGGTTTCTTCGCATCAAAAAACACAAATGGATCAATTTTGGTTTAATAAAATCTAACTTACGATATTTTTCTTTTTGGTCCACCGATAAAGCCAGTTTTAGGAGATTGTCGGATGACCTTTCGTTAATTTCTACATGTTTGTACCTTTTTAAGGTTCTCCACAACAAAACTTAATATACTTCGTCGCCAGTTATGGCGTCCATTTGTTGTGGTAGTGTAAGTTCAAATACGAGTTTGTTGTGACCCTGTCAAAGGGTCCGGAAGAAAGACACGAACTCGGAGTTTAGAAAAAATAAGTATATTGAAGAAAAGTATAAAACAACAAAGATTCAAGATTGGTTGTAGGTCAGCCTTGACTGCCAGTATAGACTGAAGTTGATTCAGCTATGTAATTCATTATCACCGCAGGAATATGTGACACAAGGTCGAAAGGTGGGAGAGGGTAAGGCAGCGCCCTTAAATGAGGGGCAAGCTGGCCTATCAAAAATAGCCTGGGCAGCCCTTTCGGCATTCCCCGGTCAGAGCGCCTCAGGCAGTATACAATAAATTACTCCATACCAATGGGGGAGGGCAAAGCCTGGGAGGGCCCACCTCATCGGAGTACTAAGGATCAATACCTACACCCAACAGATACAAAGCCACCAAAATGGTCCAGTCCCTGCCGGGCTGATTGTCGAGAACGAATCCTCGACTGGTATTACCCCATCTCGAAGTCCCTAATCAACCGAATTTGCTGAAAGACTGAGGGGGCTGTGATCGCCGCAGCTACCTAATTCCTCCCCACCACAAGAATATGTGATACAAGGTCAGGAAGGTGGGGAGAATCAAGCCAGCCCACCTAAAGAAGGAGCGCTCTGGCCTAGAAAAAATAGCCTAGGCAGCCTCGTCAAAATCCCCAGTCAGCCCGCCTTAGGCAGTAAGCAGTAAACTTACTCTACTCCAACGAGGGGAGGCAAGGCCTGGGAGGGTGCACCTCCTAGGACAACCAAGGACAGTATACCCCAGCCCTACAGATAAAAGACTAACGAAATGGCCCAGTTCCTGTCGGATTGATTGTCGAGAACAAATCCTCGACTGGTATTACCCTAACCCCGAAGATCTCAACAAAGCAAAGTTGGTGAGTAACTGAACGGGCTGGGGTGCGCCGCAGATATTTAAGTGCTTCCTACCGCAGCAATATGTGACACAAGGTCTAAACGTGAGGGAGAGTAAAGCCAGCGCCTTTAAAGAAGGAGCACTCTGGCCTAGAAAAATAGCCTGGCCAACCTCCTCGGCATTCCCCGGTCAGGGCGCCTTAGGCAGTAAGCAATAAACTCAGTTCTCCCCAAAAAGGGGAGTCAAGGCTTGGGAGGGTGCACCTCTTAGGACAGCCCAGGACAGTATACCTCAGCCCGGCAGATAAAAGGCCACCGAAATGGCCCAGTTCCTGCCGGACTGATTGTCGAGAAATAATCCTCGACTGGTATTACCCCATTCCAACGTCTTCAATCAACGAAAGTTGCTGAGAGACAGAACATGCTAGAATGCACCGCAGGTATGTAATTGCTTCACACCGCAGCAATATGTGACACAAGGTCGGAAGGTGGGGGGTGAGTCAAGTCAGCGCCCCTGAATCTATATTAATCCTACTATCATATATATATATATATATATATATATATATATATATATATATATATATATATATATCATTATCACAAGTTAGTTGAAAACCCCATTAAAGTGCTCAATCCTAAAAGAGCTTTTAGGAAGTACTTTATTTAAAAGTTGGGATATCCAGGTTTCATCAATCTGGTCCTCCTGGATTAAAGATTAAATCCGACAGAAAGATTTGTCTGTTCCCCATTTGATATCGAAGTTTCCGAAATCGATTTTACGAACTGGTTACTGAAAGGACTTTTCCACCCTTCCTCAAATATACCATGCGTGTTTAAAAGGCTGTCCTTTGCTAGATGTTTTTTAAGCGAGGAGGTTCTTTTATTGAATGTTTGTTTATTTAAGAAGGTCCTTTATTTTTGTTTATTATTTATTTAGGCGAGTTGTCAGTTGGGTAAGGTTGCTTGGAAATGTTGTTTACATTTTCTTTAGCATGTATGTGGGGTAAATTTAAGTTTGTGAGTACGTAGATTCTTTATATATTTGGTTGATTGTTCCGTGTGCGAACTTTAACATTTTAGTAGTGTTCGATAAATGTAATACTGGAGTGTTAACCTAGGAAGTCCCCGTCTTTATTTAATCCGGGCAACAACAATGGTGGTCGCGTTTCTCCATCGATTGTTGTTATTTTCCTACTAACTTGAGCGTGCGTCGCTAAACGGGGTCTTCTGTCATTTGGTACATTCTCAAGACATCTACCAGGCATAAAGTTTTCATTTGGGGTGTAGTTTTAATAGTGTCTATTAGGTTGAGTATTTCTAGTTGGTTAATCGGGTAATTGGATATCCTATATATTAGGAAAGAGAAATAATTAATGTATTTTAATAGCGGTATCAATGTTGTTATAGCGATTGTAGAATTATCTATTCTCGGGTGGAAGTGTTGGGGGGTTGGACAAGGAGGAGTTAGACTGTGAAGGTCTTTTATGCCAGTGTTATATATATATATATATATATAATGTATTTTATGTAATTATTTTTATTGGTGATTGTAGCGTTCGTTGTTTTTATTGCTTGCTATTATTTCGATTGTCTCACTTTCCTAAGTGATTAAGACGCAGAAAATTGCATTATTAGTCGCCCTTAACTTTATAGGACGTATTTTTTCCGTTAATATATATTTTTATTTATTTTATGCGTACATAAAAGTAATCCATGGCCACGTGTGTCTGGCTCACAGCCGTCATCAGCATGGCTAACTTAGACAGAGATCGAACCTTCGATATTGATGTCTATAGTCCAGCGTTCTACCACTGGACCAAGACGCCCTGTCTAGAAATATGTACGATTTTAATCACCTAAATATTTAATGTATTTTTATGTAATTATTTTTATTGGTGATTGCAGCGTTTGTTGTCTTTTTGCTTACTATTATTTCGATTGTCTCACTTTCCTAAGTGATTAAGATGCAGAAAATTGCATTATTAGTCGCCCTTAACTTCATAGGACGTATTTTTTCGTTAATATATATTTTTATTTATTTTATACGTACATAAAAGTAATCCATGGACACGTGTTTCTGGCTCACAGCCGTCATATGCTCACGTTTATTGTTTTAAAAGGAGGGGCTGCGTTTTTCTTTTCTTTTTTAACCAAGTTCACCCCAAACAAGGCATGCTGCCACTGTCGACGTAAAGGGCTACTGAGAATTAAGGTGAAAATATTGGGGTTCATCCTATATTGGGAGTTATGCAGCGATATTCTTGTTCATATTAGTTTAAAATTCTGCAAATCAGTACAGACAGGGAAGCAGGGAGCAGGGAGGGCAGTCCGAGAAAAGAAGCTATTGGAGTAGAAGGCTCTCCAGTATTTGAGGACCTCCACAGTGAATGGATGGGATTTAGCTGATTGTCGGGTTGGCCGAGTGAATTTACGCCGAGGGGGCACCAAGTCAGCAAGTTCATCAGAACACATTCACATGGAAGTACTTGTAAAACAAGCACAAGGTTGCAACATTTCGGCGATGGGACAGGGGATGAAGCTTGGTGGCTAGTGAGAGACCTATTAGATTAGCGACTCTTTTTTGTACCTTGTCTAAGAAGGAGAGACTAGTGGATGTTGCATCAGCCCAAATGTGAAGACAATACTCCATGCATGGGCGGATGGTGGCTTTGTATAGATATAGGATACTGTCATGTGTGAGAAGTTTTCTAGCACGGTAGAGGGATCCCACTTTCTTTGCAGCAGTTTTGGCAATGTCTTCTATTTATTTGTTCCAATTTATGTTACCTGTGAGTGTTACCCCGATGGGTTTGAACGTTAGACTTTCAGATCGGTGATTGAAGAGGTTTCTTGTAGTTGTTGAAAGAAAGAAGCTTTGTCTTAGCAGCATTAAATGTTACCATCCATTTATGACCCCATTCCACTGCAGACTGGGGGTCACTTTCTAAGGATTCAACCATTGCCTCGGATATGTTCGCGTCCGTTTTGCCCACATGACGAAGAGCGCAGTGTCATCAGCAAATATGCCCATCTCAATGTCAGTTTGGAGGTTGTTTATGAAGATCATGAACAATAAAGGTCAAAGGATCGATCCCTGGAGTACACCTGCATTTATGTCATGTTGTTTATATGAGCGGTCGTCGAGGACAACGTTGATCTTTCTTTTGGTTAGGAAGGATCTAATTATATTAAATATTCGTCCAGTCATACCATATGAATTGATTTTTATGAGAATCCCTTTGGATATATCAAGCGCTACCGGTGGATGGGTTGTTTTATTCTGGATTCAAACCTTTGCACTGTTCTTCCCACATATACGGTATCGCACCGACATTTAAATTGATAAATAATATTAATGATATGTTGGGGTGGAAGTGGAGTTTAGGGTTAGGGTTTTCCTCTCGTTTTGACACTTTTCAATTTCATTCCACCCCCAAAAATGTTAAAAACGTCTATACTCCTTGCCCTAATAAAATTTATTTAAGTATATATATATATATATATATATATATATATATATATATAAACACTATACATTATTTTGATGATTCACGGAAACACTCAATCCGCAGGTTTAAAGCTACCAAATGTAGCCGGTTCATTGTGTGTTATATTATCATCACATCGGCTAATGAATCGGTCAAATTTGGTATCTTTAACCCTGCGTGTTGAGTTTCCAGTGTTTCTATGAAACCAAATATATCGA